>CM064490.1:3018121-3405621 GCA_032716605.1 Paralithodes platypus | reverse complement strand
GCGATTTTGAGACCTTCCGCTTCATTACGTTGTCAATATTAACCCTTTCAAGCTCCAATACGCGTTTCTGTTCTGTTTTCTGGCTACTATTAGACGATTTTATTCAGATTAGCAACGGTATATGGAAGTCAAAGGGTTGATTGAGATAGTATTCACCCTTTTAATACCCACAGATCCTTCCTAAGCTGCATAACATCGTCTAATGATAGCCAAAATAAACTGCTAAAACGCGTCAGAGCTTTCGGTACATTAGTTTGGCGATTTTGATATATTTCGCCCCATTTTGATATCTTTCGCCCCATTTCGTTGTCAATATTAAGACCTTTCGTGTCATTTAGGTGTCGATTTTATCCTGGCGAGCGATAGCGAGCATGCCATTTAAGAAGGAATCGGCCTTTGGCCGAGAATTTTTTCTACCGAAAAATGTACACACTTATTTTGAAAGGGGGTCTAGGAGGTGTATTTTTAAGCTTGATGGAAGTCTAGCGAGGGAACTCAACACTAAATTAACACATAAATACATAGACGAAAAACCAAGCAAAAACTCCCTTAAGGGGAGATTTGTAGTTTGGTCCCTAGATATCCATCAAGCTTAAGATTACACCCCCTTGACCCCCTTTCAAGATAAATTTGTACATTTTTCGGTAGAAAAATGTCCCGGCCGAAGGCCGATTCCTCTTAAATTGCAGGCTCGCTATCGCTCGCCAGGAAAAAATCGACACCTAAATGGGACGAAAGGTCTTAAAAGTGACAAATTGGGTGAAAGTTCTTAAAATCGCCAAACTAATGGGGCGAACGTCTTAAAATCTCAAAAGCAATGGGGCTAAATATGAGAGAGAAAGGGGTAAAGAAAAAAATCCCTCAAGTGGAAATCCCCCCTTAAGTAACCCCCCGTTCTTAAGTAACCCCCCGTTCTTAAGTAACCCCCCGTTCTTAAGTAACCCCCCCGTTCTTAAGTAACCCCCCGTTCTTAAGTAACCCCCGTTCTTAAGTAACACCCCGTTCTTAAGTAACCCCCCGTTCTTAAGTAACCCCCCCGTTCTTAAGTAACCCCCCGTTCTTAAGTAACCCCCCGTTCTTAAGTAACCCCCCGTTCTTAAGTAACCCCCCGTTCTTAAGTAACACCCCGTTCTTAAGTAACCCCCCCGTTCTTAAGTAACCCCCCGTTCTTAACACTAATCATCCATTACAAACCCCAATGTACTTGAATACACTAATGAAAGCATATGGTCCTCCCGGGATTCCAACTCGGGACACCACACCCAGAACATAAGCACCTAAACCATTACACCACCAACACAGTTAATGAAAGCATATGGTCCTACCGGCATTCCAACTCGGGACACCACACCCAGAACATAAGCATCTAAACCATTACCTGGTACACCACCAACACAGTTAATGAAAGAATACTACACCCAGAACATAAGCACCTAAACCATTACACCACCAACACAGTTAATGAAAGCATATGGTCCTCCCGGGATTCCAACTCGGGACACTACACCCAGAACATAAGCACCTAAACCATTACACCACCAACACAGTTAATGAAAGCATATGGTCCTCCCGGGATTCCAACCTGGGACACCACACCCAGAACATAAGCACCTAAACCATTACACCACCAACACAGTTAATGAAATCATATGGTCCTCCCGGGATTCCAACTCGGGACACCACACCCAGAACATAAGCATCTAAACCATTACACCACCAACACAGTTACCATGGGTGTCCTACCTCTATTCTTAGTTGCTATAGATGGTTAGTTAGTTAGTTAGTTAGTTAGTTAGTTAGTTAGTTAGTTAGTTAGTAGTTAGTTAGTTAGTTAGTAGTTAGTTAGTTAGTTAGTTAGTAGTTAGTTAGTTAGTTAGTTAGTTAGTTAGTTAGTTAGTTAGTTAGTTAGTTAGTTAGTTAGTTAGTTAGTTAGTTAGTTAGTTAGTTAGTTAGTTAGTTAGTTAGTAGTAGTTAGTTAGTAGTTAGTGAGAGTGAGTAGTGAGTGATAGTGATAGTGAGTGAGGAGTGGTGAGTGATGATGTGAGTGAGTGAGTGATGTGAGAAGTGAGTGAGTGGTGAGTGACGTGAGTGAGTGAGTGAGTGAGTGAGAGTGAGTGAGTGGATGTGAGTGAGTGAGATAGTTATAGATAGATTAGAGTGAGATAGATAGATAGATAGATAGATAGATAGATAGATAGATAGATAGATAGAGATAGATAGATAGATAGATAGATAGATAGATATATATAGATAGATAGTTAGTTAGATATAGATAGATAGATGGCTAGTTAGTTAGTTGGATTTATAGATACCGTTATAGATAAATTTAGTTAGTTAGATAGATAGATAGGTACCGGTAGATAGATAAATGTATAGTTAGTTAGATAGATAGGTAGATAGATAGTTAGTTAGTTTGATAGATAGATAGATATAGATAGATAGATAGATATATATAGATAGATAGTTAGTTAGTTAGTTAGATATATGTTGGGTGATTTTAATGTCCATAATGTTGAATGGCTCACTCATTCAGCCAGGACTGATGATGCTGGTCTTGAATGTGAGCTATTTGCAGACTCATTTAATCTCACTCAACTAGTCAACCAACCCACCCGTGTACCAGATAATCCTAATCATAATTCCCACCTACTGGACTTATTTTAAACAACCAATTCAGAAAATGATGATGTTACAGTGAGGTCCCCGCTTGGATATTCTGATCACTGTCTGATACAGGCCACCTGTCTATCACCTACCACACCTTCCCACTCTGAACCTGTTTTGGTGACTAAATGGCATTACGATAGGGCAGACTGGGAGGGTCTTCAAGGTTTCTTTATTGATATTCCCTGGACCTCTTTCTTTTTTAATGATGCACACTCCACCTTGAGCCACATACAAGATTTTGTAAAAATTGGAATGGAAACTTTTATTCCTCATCAAAAGTACAGTAAAAGATCTAATTCACCTAAATGGTTTGACCATAATTGTGCTAGAGTAACTGAACAAAAAGCAATAGCCTACAATGCATACACAAGATCAAAAACACATGAAGCCTTTAATTACTTTAGAAACATCAGAAATCATGCCAAAACTGTATTAAACCTAACTAAATCAAACTTTCTCCACAAGCAGGCAAATAAACTTCTAAATAATCCAAATGATAACAAAATATTTTGGTCTACTCTTAACTCATTTAAATCCAACTTCACTACTGCTTCATCCATTCCACAATTAAAATCTCCGACTGGCAATCTTGTAAGTGACCCACGAGGTAAAGCTAACCTTCTTGCGGATATTTTCTCCACCAACTCAACCTTAGATGAAATAAATCAAGATGTCCCTGTACTTAATTTTAATTCGCCTGAAATTCCCTCACTTAAGATCCACACCAGACATGCCAAAACTATTTTGCAGAATCTCTCAGTAGATAAGGCTCCTGGTCCAGATGAAATTCCTCCAATAGTACTTAAGAATTGCTCCTTGGTGCTCGCTCCTGTATTGGCAAATGTTCCGTCTGTGTACTCATACCTCATGCTTCCCAGTACCCTGGAAGAAGCAAACATCCATCCAGTTCCTAAAAAAGGTGCCTCTTCAGATCCATCAAACTACAGACCAATAGCTATAACTTCCACTTGGTTAAGTCTTTGAAATTATATTAAATAATCACATAATTAAGCATCTTGAGAATAATTAATTAATCAGTGATAGGCAATATGGTTTTAGACGATGTCGATCAACTGCAGACATGCTATGCCTTCTTACGCATCAAATCAACCAAGCTACAGACCAACATGGTGAAACACATACAATAGCACTGGATATATCAAAGGCATTTGATAGAGTCTGGCATCAATCCTTATTGTCGAAGATGTCACACTACGGCCTTGCATCATTAGTTCCACTAATTTCTTCTTATCTTCATAACAGAAAAACACGTGTAATGGTAGATGGCCTTTATTCTCAATTTCACTCAATAAATGCTGGTGTTCCCCAGGGATCAGTTTTGGCCCCAATTCTGTTCCTCATTCATATCAATGATCTCATATCTACCACTCATAATCCAATACATTCCTACGCAGATGACTCAACACTCCACAGTTCCTTCACATTTACCAATTCTTTCACCCAACCCAATCTTATAAATTCAAAAATAAACACTGCAATTTCTCTGAACCAGGACCTTTCTAGAATTAATGAATGGGGACAAGAGAAATCTAGTTTCCTTTAATGCACAGAAAACCAAGTACATTCAATTTTCTAACCGACCAGAATCTCACTGACTCCCATATATTTTTTAATGATGTAAATATTCCCACTTCCCCTAGTATTGACATTCTCGGTGTAACATTAACTACTAACTTGAGCTGGACACATTATGTTAGAAGCATTGCTAAGAATGCCTCTAAAAAACTGGGACTCCTGTACAGAGTTCGAGAATTCTTCACTGACGAGCAGTTGGCCGTGATATATAAACGTCATGTGCGTTCTCAGATGGATTACTGTTCACCTCTGTGGGGTGGAAGTGGAGTGGTTGCATTGAGGCAGTTGGACAAAATTCAAAATAAAGCTATTAGATTAATCAATAACCCTGCAATCACACAGGACCTTCCTACATTATCCATACGAAAGAAACGTTGCAATCCCTTGCATTATTCTACAGATATTTTCACAGCAATTGTGCCGCCTCTCCACATCTTTCCCCGTAGAACTAGGGCAGCTGAGAGTGCCCATGAATTTACACTTTCTCCTCCACAATGCAGAACTTCTGCTTATCAGAATTCATTTATCCCCAGAGCTACTACTCTTTGGAATTCACTTCCCTCTAATTGCTTTCCACAAACTTACAATCTACAAATGTTTAAATCCAGTTGTTACAAACATTTTATGAATGGAAGATGCCTTTAGGCACATGGACCTTTTTGTTTTATCTGTGTTTTTCCTTCCTCGTTCATTGTCTCTTTAAAAAAAATAAAAAAAATATATATATATATAGATAGATGGCTAGTTAGTTAGTTAGTTGGATTTATAGATACCGGTAGATAGTCAGTTAGTCATATTTTTATTTCATAAAATCTGATACGTCATATTCCTGTAATAGGATATGGTTAACTTCCTTTCCTAACGATAGGTATTCATCAAGGTTTAATAAACATTTTTGTAAATACTTGCAAGGTTTTAGGAGACATTTGTGAGCAAATATAATTCTTAACCAATTAACAACTTTCAATATCTCTCCACATAGCATCAACTTTGGCTTTAAGTTTTTATCTTTATTGTCTTTGAAATACATGCATGATGATTTATTAATATTTATGTCAATATCAATGTCTTTTGCTTCATTTCCAAGCATATTTAGTAAAAACTGTAATCCCGATGACGATGGTGCTAATACAACAATATCGTCAGCGTAAGCACTAATATTACTTGATATATTTCCTAGTGTGCACCCCTTTTTACATTTAGACACTTTTTCAATCAGCTTATCTATATAAAGATTAAATAATATCGGAGACAAGACTCCTCCCTGTCTTACTCCATTCATTATTTTCCAGGGTTTTGATATTGATAGATAAATTTATAGTTAGTTAGATAGATAGATAGTTAGGTCTAGTTAGTTAGATACTTAGCTACACATTTAGTTAGTTAGGGTGATTTTAAGTGAGAGAGTAAGTTAGTTAGTGAGTGAGTAAGTGAGTGAGTTAGATAGATGAAGCATTTAAATGGTTACTTAGGTGTTGGAGTAGCTTTACAGGATGTTAAACTATCATTGGTGTTTCCTGTGTAATATATGATATGATTACAACTACTGTTCTGCCACTACTACCATCATCATTACTACTACTACTACTACTATCATCACTACTACAACTACTATTACTATCATTACTACTACTAATAATAATTCACAATATACTATATATATATATTTATATATATATATATATATATATATATATATATATATATATATTATACAGTATATACAGGGTGTTTCAGTTGATGTTTTCATAAATGACAGGACGTATTCGCCAGGCAATAATAAGACTTATATTCCATGACGTTCGGGGAGAGTATTTATAATTACGGAAATATTACACATCAAAAGTTATCGATAAATACAAACAAATGCAGTCTACGGGGTAAAACAAATGTTGAGCGATTCCTAAACACTTGTCTAACCCTGTTATCCACGTGTAAACAAAGCCTTTCAGCCCTGCGCTAGCTTTGAAACATTAGTTTTTACCCCGTAGACTGCATTTGTTTGTGTATCTATCGATAACTTCTGCTTATCAAAATTCATTTATCCCTAGAACTACTACTCTTTGGAATTCACTTCCCTCGAGTTGCTTTCCACAAACTTACAATCTACAAAAGTTTAAATCCAGTTGTTACAAACATTTTATGAATTGAGGATGCCTTTAGGCACATGGACCTTTTTGTTTTATGTGTTTTTCCTTCCTCCGTGCATTGTCTTTAAAAAAAAAAAAAATCGATGTTTAATATTTCCGTAATTATAAATACTCACCCCAAACGTCATAGCAAAAAATAGTCTTATTATTGCCTGACGAATATGTCCGTCATTTATGAAAACGTCTACTGAAACACCCTGTATATACTGTATATATATATATACTATAACTATAACATACACGCCTTAATAACACTTACCTTAACTAACCCACTAGCATAAAAGTTAGCAAAGTCAACCTCCTCCATAATAGTTGAACCATACCTGGAAGTAAAGAAAACGGCATTAATTACTGCAATGTTTACCATAGCAAGGTATAAATATATGGTTAATTGGTAATTATTATAATAACACAAAAACATAAGAACATGGGAGTCTGCAGAGCGCCGATTGGCCCACACAAGGCAGATCTCTTTCGCACCCAACCCATCTCGTCCATATGCCTATATAATTTTATCTTATAGCTCTCTATCGTTCTTGATCCCACTATATCACTTGGTAGCCTATTCCACCCATCTACAACTCTGTTACCAAACCAATATTTGCCTATATATAGGCCTATTCTGAAACGAATTGCTTTAAGGGAAGGTATTTAGTTTGTTCCCTAGACCTCCATCAAGCTTAAAATTACACCCCCTTGAGTCCCTTTCAAGATAAATTTGTACATTTTTCGGTAGAAAAATGTCCCGGCCGAAGGCCGGTTCCTCTTAAATTACAGGCTCGCTATCGCTCGCCAAGATAAAATCGACACCTAAATGGGACGAAAGGTCTTAAAAGTGACATAAATGGGGTGAAAGTTCTTAAAATCGCCAAACTAATGGGGCAAACGTTTTATAATATCAAAAGCAATGGGGCTAAACATGAGGGAGAAAGGGGTCAAGAAAAAAATCCCTCAAGTGGAAATCTCCCTTTAATCAATTTAAGTCATAGGATGTGGGAAAGACAGATTGAGCTATAAAACTGGAGAGCTTGCAAGGACTAAGAATTTAGGTCGCGTTCTCCTGGGTTGAGGGCATAGTAGCCGCTATTTAAGAGTTGAGTATGAAGGTCAACCTAGCTTGATCCTGTGTGTGTGTGTGTGTGTGTGTGTGTATATATGTGTAGAGAGAGAGAGAGAGAGAGAGAGAGAGAGAGAGAGAGAGAGCGAAAGCGAGAGAGAGTTGCCAGAACCTGCTAAACAGAACGTCACCAGTACGGTACTAAAGATGTTAAACTTCATAAAATCGTCTGACGGAGGCCTTTTATAAGCTGAATAAACCCGTCTATCAGTAGCCACCATAAAGTACCAATCGCCAGCCCCGGTACTGAAGGGGTTAACCCAAGTATCATAATAAACACTCCCAAGACGTCGAACTGGATAGTGTTAAGGGGAGATTTCCACTTCAGGGATTTTTTTTCTTGACTCCTTTCTCCCTCATGTTTAGCCCCATTGCTATTCTAATGTTAAGACGTTCGCCCTATTATTTTGACGATTTTAAGAACTTTTGACCCATTTCTGTCAATTTTAAGACCTTTCGTGCCATTTAGGTGTCGATTTTATCCTGGAAGCGATAGCGAGCCTGTTATTTAAGAGAAACCGGCTTTCAGCTGAGACATTTTTCTACCGAAAAATGTACAAATTTACTTGTACCGGTATATCTATTTAGGGGTTCCAGGTCAGTTGAACCAGTGCCACTTCAACCAGTGCCACTTCAACCAGTGCCACTTCAACCAGTGCCACTTCAACCAGTGCCACTTCAACCAGTGCTAACTCAACCAGTGCCACTTCAACCAGTGCCACTTCAACCAGTGCTAACTCAACCAGTGCTAACTCAACCAGTGCTAACTCAACCAGTGCCACTTCAACCAGTGCCACTTCAACCAGTGCTAACTCAACCAGTGCCATTTCAACCAGTGCCACTTCAACCAGTGCCACTTCAACCAGTGCCACTTCAACCAGTGCTAACTCAACCAGTGCCACTTCAACCAGTGCTAACTCAACCAGTGCCACTTTAACCAGTGCCACTTTAACCAGTGCCACTTCAACCAGTGCTAACTCAACCAGTGCCACTTCAACCAGTGCCACTTTAACCAGTGCCACTTTAACCAGTGCCACTTTAACCAGTGCCACTTCAACCAGTGCCACTTCAACCAGTGCTAACTCAACCAGTGCCACTTCAACCAGTGCCACTTTAACCAGTGCCACTTCAACCAGTGCCACTTCAACCAGTGCCACTTCAACCAGTGCCACTTTAACCAGTGCTAACTCAACCAGTGACCACTTCAACCAGTGCTAACTCAACCAGTGCTAACTCAACCAGTGACCACTTCAACCAGTGCCACTTCAACCAGTGCCACTTTAACCAGTGGTAACTCAACCAGTGACCACTTCAACCAGTGCTAACTCAACCAGTGCTAACTCAACCAGTGACCACTTCAACCAGTGCCACTTTAACCAGTGCTAACTCAACCAGTGACAACTTCAACCAGTGCTAACTCAACCAGTGCTAACTCAACCAGTGACCACTTCAACCAGTGACCATTTCAACCAGTAACCTAACCTAAACTAAACTAAACTGAATTGACAACGAAATAGGACGAAAGGTCTGAAAATCGCCAAACTAATGAGCCTGTCTTAAAATCGAAAAACTAATGGGGCTAAACACGAGGGAGAAGGAAAGAGACAGACACCTACCTACCTACCTGCTGTGCTGTGCCAGTAAACACCTGTGTAGATGCCAGTAAACACCTGTACCCCCCCCCCCCCCCGCCCCCCAATAACCCCCTTAAGGGGAGGTATTTAGTGTGTTCCCTAGACCTCCATCAAGCTTAAAATTACACCCCCTTGAGTCCCTTTCAAGATAAATTTGTACATTTTTCGGTAGAAAAATTCCCGGCCGAAGGCCGGTTCCTCTTAAATTACAGGCTCGCTATCGCTCGCCAGGATAAAATTGACACCTGAATGGCACGAAAGGTCTTAATATGGGGTGAAAGTTCTTAAAATCGCTAAACTAATGGGGCAAACGTTTTATAATATCAAAAGCAATGGGGCTAAACATGAGGGAGAAAGGGGTCCAGAAAAAAATCCCTCGAGTGGAGATCTCCCCTTAACCCTATCTGGTGCACCGTCTCTGGAGTTATTATGGTATTGGGTTGTATTATTATCCAGGGTTTTATATGGTTTTTGCCATTACCGAACAATGTGTTTTTAGTTTACCCCGAGACTTGGAAAAACGCCTCTCCAAACCCCCTTCAAACTTTAAAAAAACCGTTCCCCAGACCCCCTTCAAGCTAAAAAAAACGTTCCCCAGACCCCCTTCAAACTAAAAAAAAACGTTCCCCAGACCCCCTTCAAACTAAAAAAAACGTTCCCCAGACCCCCTTCAAACTAAAAAAAAACGTTCCCCAGACCCCCTTCAAGCTAAAAAAACCGTTCCCCAGACCCCCTTCAAGCTAAAAAAACGTCCCCCAGACCCCCTTCAAGCTAAATGTGTACATTTTTCGGTAGAAAAATTTCCCGGCCAAAGGCCGGTTTCTCCCAAATTGCAGGCTCGCTATCGCTCGCCCAGAAAAAATCGACACCTTATTGGGTTGAAGCATCATATAATCGCCAAACTAATGAGGTGAAACGTCTTAAAATCTCGAAGCTAATGGAGTAAAACTGGGAGGCTCCAAATTGGCCCACCCTGCACCTAATAGGGTTAAGGGGAGATGGGCCGTTTTTCTGGACCCCTTTCTCCCTCATGTTAAGCCAAACTTATTATGATAATTAAAACCGTTCGCCCCATTTAAGACCTTTCACTCCATTTGTTTGTCAATATTAAGATCTTTCGTACAAACTAGATGTCCATACATTTTCCTGGCGAGCGATAGCGAGCCTATAATGTATTAGTAAACGGCCTCCGACCGGGACATTTTTCTATCGCAAAGGTGGGTCTTGTGTGTGTGTGTGTGCGTGTTTGTGTGTGTGTGTTTTTTTTGTTTTTGTTTTTGTTTTTTATCACGGAGAGGAACTTAATTTATGTGGCCAACTGTACACACATATATACTATACAGTATACACACATACTGTATGTACACATCTGCACACTTGTGACCAAATTCCATGTGCGTAAATCTGTTTCACACACATTCAAAATATTTCTCTCTCTCTCTCTCTCATATACACACACACACACACACACATAAACACACACATGCACAAACATACACACATACATATGTACACATCTGAACACTTGTGGTCACATTCCATGAACGTCAATCAAACTTACTTACACACACACACACACACACACACACACTAATAATCTTGAGAAGTTAAAGCGTTTGCCCCATTAGTTTGGCAATTTTAAGACCGTTCACCCCTTTTCTGTAAATTACAAGATTTGTGCCATTGACGTGTCGAAGTTTCAATGGCGAGCGATAGCGAACCTGTAATTTAGGAGGAACCGGCCTTCACCTGGGATATTTACCCATGTATAGCCTATGTATGTATGTATGTATGTATGTACCGGTATGTATGTATGTATGTATGTACCGGTATGTATGTACCGGTATGTATGTACCGGTATGTATGTATGTATGTACCGGTATGTATGTAGGTATGTATGTATGTATGTATGTATGTATGTATGTATGTATGTATGTATGTATGTATGTATGTACGGTATGTATGTATGTATGTATGTATGTACCGGTATGTATGTATGTATGTATGTATGTATGTATGTACCGGTATGTATGTATGTATGTATGTATGTATGTAGGTATGTATGTATGTATGTAGGTATGTATGTATGTATGTAGGTATGTATGTATGTATGTAGGTATGTATGTATGTATGTATGTATGTATGTATGTATGTGTAGGATAATGAAGGAGTGATTTAACAGGTGAGGGTTGGACTTAAGGGGAGATTTCCACTTGAGGGATTATTTTCTGGACCCCTTTTTCCCTCATGTTTAACTCCACTGCTATTGAGATTTTAAGACGTTCGCCCCATTAGTTTGGCGATTTTAAGAACTTTCGCCCCCTTTCTGTCAATTTTTAGACATTTCGTGCCATTTAGGTGTCGATTTTTTTCTGGCGAGCGATAGCGAGCCTGTAATTTAAGAGGAAACGGCCTTCGGCCGGGACATTTTTCTACCGAAAAATGTACAATACATTTTAGAAAGGGGATCTTGGGGGGTGTCATTTTTAAGGGGAGGTTTTTAGTTTGTTCCCTACGTTTTCATCAAGCTTAAAAGTACACCCCGTAGACCCCCTTTCAAGATAAATGTGTACATTTTTCGGTAGAAAAATTTCCCGGCCGAAGGCCGGTTCCTCTTAAATTACAGGCTCGCTGTCGCTCGCCAGGAAAAAATCGACACCTAAATGGCACGAAAGGTTTTAAAATTGACAGAAATGGGGCAAAATGTCTTAATAAACTACTAGGGCTAACGTCTTAAAATCGCAAAAGCAATGGGGCTAAACATGAGGGAGAAACGGGTCCAGAAAGAAATCCCTCGAGTGGAAATCTCTCCTTAAGCTTGATGGAGGTCTAGGGAGCAAACTAAATAAATAAATAAATATTAATCTTTATACCGGTACACTATCTGTCTCTCTCTCTCTATATATATATATATATATATATATGTGTGTGTGTGTGTGTGTGTGTATATCCTAGTGTAGATACTATCCATAGATAAAGTAATTAAGGAGGATGTTGTTAAATAGAGAGACAGCTATCTGATAATAGCGTTGTTCTTATCAGGGAGGTTATATATGGGGAGGGAGCTGATGTATAGTTTATCCTATGTTAGTATGAAGCCCGAAGGAGGTTTAATATATGAGGAGGGAACTATAGGAACATGAAGCCCTAAGGAGGTTTAATATATAGGGAGGGGACACTTGGTAGGATCTACACTATATAACCCTCAACTCACGGAGCCTGCCATATCTCGGGAGAGAGAATATTGGCCACCCCTGCGGTGCCCGTCATATGACGGGTGCCATTTTGAGGCCATTATGAGCTGTAAGAGAGAGACCGAGCGTTGGGGGGACGATAGGTGACCTTGGACCTCTCGCCGCCGCCATGTGGCCGTCACTGAGACATACTGTATCTCATCACCACCTCCCAACTGCTCTCAACAAGGAGAAAATCGGGAAAAATACCTCATTTTAGGGTATTTTCACCCCCGGTTACACGATCGCTGCACGAGAACCCGTGGTCGTACAAGGATGGTTCAGGTGTCATTGGAAAGCTCTATTATCGCCCTTTCACGGATATATAATTGTATTACGCTCTGGCTATTACTTATGTATGAAAAAAAGCATGGAATGAAGCTCATTATCTGTAAATATACCCGCCAGGCGCTAGGCCCGCAGTGCCCGCTCCTGGGGGGTTAAGGTTGGCTTCACTATCTCTGACCCTGATATTCCTTCCTGGAATATACTTCCTCCCAAGTTCTTATCAAACACCTGTTATTTACTTTATAACACACATACAGACAAACAGACATACACTCACCCCTCCTACACACACACACACACACACACATAAATAATCACTCACTAATCCCCCCCACCCACACACACACCCACACACACACACGCACGCACATAATCTATCTCTCCCTACCTCTCACTCACTCACTCTCACTCTGTCTCACTCTCTCTCTCTCGCTGTCTTCATATATATATATATATATATATATATATATATATATATATATATATATATATATATATATATATATATATATACAGTATATAAAGGCGTTCTTCTATATAGTTAATCATAATCAACAACATCCCATGTAAGCAGAGTTTAAAGGTCAGGCGTTGTTTTAAAAGGTTAACCCCTTCAGACTCATATGACGCAGAGGTTGCCAGATTAGCAATAATAAATAGAGTTCTCTCACTCTTATAATTACCTCTCCAAAATTAGTTTTCTGCCCACAGCTAACTCAAAGACAACTGCAGAGGTTGAAGTAACTAAACTAAAGGTTTCTAAATACCCCTGATGGTAACAAAGGCTTTAAAGTATCCCCAATAGGCTCAACACAACTAACTCAAAGACAACTGCAGAGGTTGAAGTAACTAAACTAAAGGTTTCTAAATACCCCTGATGGTAACAAAGGCTTTAAAGTATCCCCAATAGGCTCAACACAGCTAACTCAAAGACAACTGCAGAGGTTGAAGTAACTAAACTAAAAGTTTCTAAAAACACCTGATGGTAACAAAGGCTTTAAAGTATCACCAATAGGCTCAACACAGCTAACTCAAAGACAACTACAGAGGTTGAAGTAACTAAACTAAAGGTTTGTAAATACCCCTGATGGTAACAAAGGCTTTAAAGTATCCCCAATAGGCTCAACATAGCTAACTCAAAGACAACTGCAGAGGTTGAAGTAACTAAACTAAAGGTTTCTAAATACCCCTGATGGTAACAAAGGCTTTAAAGTACCCCCAATAAGCTCAACACAGCTAACTCAAAGACAACTGCAGAAGTTGAAGTAACTAAACTAAAAGTTTCTAAAAACACCTGATGGTAACAAAGGCTTTAAAGTATCCCCAATAGGCTCAACACAGCTAACTCAAAGACAACTACAGAGGTTGAAGTAACTAAACTAAAGGTTTGTAAATACCCCTGATGGTAACAAAGGCTTTAAAGTATCCCCAATAGGCTCAACACAGCTAACTCAAAGACAACTACAGAGGTTGAGTAACTAAACTAAAGGTTTCTAAATACCCCTGATGGTAACAAAGGCTTTAAAGTATCCCCAATAGGCTCAACACAGCTAACTCAAAGACAACTACAGAGGTTGAAGTAACTAAACTAAAGGTTTCTAAATACCCCTGATGGTAACAAAGGCTTTAAAGTATCCCCAATAGGCTCAACACAGCTAACTCAAAGACAACTGCAGAGGTTGAAGTAACTAAACTAAAGGTTTCTAAATCCCCCTGATGGTAACAAAGGCTTTAAAGTATCCCCAATAGGCTCAACACAGCTAACTCAAAGACAACTGCAGAGGTTGAAGTAACTAAACTAAAGGTTTCTAAATACCCCTGATGGTAATAAAGGCTTTAAAGTATCCCTAATAGGCTCAAAATTGCGTCATATGTCGGAGAGGGTTAATATAGGTGTGTTTGTGTGTGTCTGTGTGTGTGTCTGTGTGTGTGTGTTTAGGTGTAACTTGCTTGCTTGCTTGTTCGTCCAGGGGAATCCACGCAATGCGAGCTAAGCTCATTATTATCGCGCCTCCTTAACTGGGAATGTATTGCGTGAAATGCATGTTAAGTGTTTATGTATCGTTGGAATGGCTGTGGATGTGTGTGTAGTCTGTATTTTAGCCAATTGGCGACATCTGGAAACGAAGGCTTAGGGTTAATCTGTACGATAACATTCTCACTACGGTACCAGTCTCACCCGAAGGCTTAGGTTGACCAGTAGCTTAGGTTGACCAGTACGATACCCATCTCACCTTGTAACCGATCACCAACCCCAGATGGGACGTCACAACTTCGTCCACTTATTCCAGGTTCCTATTTATACTTCTAGGTGAACAGAGGCTACACAGTTAAGAGACTTGCCCAAATGTGTGTGTGTGTGTGTGTGTGTGTGTGTGTGTGTGTGTGTGTGTGTGTGTGTGTGTGTGTGTTTCTCCAACATATGCAGGCTCGTTATCGCTCGCCAGGAAAGAATCGTAACTTAAGGGGACAGTGTTTATTTGTTAGGGTCATATTTATATATATATATATATATATATATATATATATATATATATTCATTAATTGTTTAGTTGCCTCGCTAGACCTCCATCAAAAAAAAAAAAAAAAAAAAAATATTCTGTAGAAAATATGTCACGGTCACAATTAAAGGCTCGCTATCGCTCGCCAGGAAAAAAATCAACACCTTATGGGCACGAAAGATCTTAATATTGACAAAGAAATAGGGCGAAATGTCTTAAAATCTCAAATGGGGCTAAACACGACGGAAAAGGGGGTCCAGAAAAACGACCCATTAAGGTGGGGTGACCTGTTGTTGTTCTGTCCTTTTCTATCTTTCTCTGGCTTGTATCCATTGGGCCCCATTCAGCCTACTGTTTTAAGACGTTTATCCCCATCCAGGTGTCAATTTTTTACTGGTAAGCGGTAGCGAGCCAGCATATTTTTTATTTTTGTTTGACAGCAGGCTAAATTTGTACATTTTTCGATAGAAAAATTCGGATTTCTTCATATAATGCTGGCTCGCTATCGCTCGCCAGGAAGAAATCAACACCTGAGATGGGGATAAACGTCTTAAAATAGTTGGCTGAATGGGGCCGAATGGATACAAGCCAGAGAAAGAGAGAAAAGGACAGAAAAAAAAAAAACAGGTCACCCCCCTTAATGGCACGAAATGTTTTAATAATTGACGAAAGGTCTTAAAATCCCCAAACTAACGGGGCGAACGTAATTAATATCAAACTTGCTGGGCCTAAACATGAGGGAGAAGCGAATAGAGATTAAAAAAAATAAAATAAAAGAACTTAGGCTAAACTGGATAAAATGGTCTGTTGTTAACCATAATATAACACACACACACACACACACACACACACACACACACACACACACACATACACACACACACACACACACACACACACACACACACACATACACACACACAGCCCGTAGCCTAGTAGGTAGAGCTCTCTTTTAACACACGAGGGGTCGGGGGTTCAATCCCCGGCCGGGTGGAGACAAATTGGGCTTGTCTCCTTTCATGTGTTAGCCTCAGTTCACCTAGCTGTAAATAGGTACCTGGAATAAGTGGACGACGTTGTGACGTCCCATCTGGGGTTGGCAAAAATGGTACAAGGCGAGATGGGTATCATATGGTTCACCTAAGCTGATGGCTACCTAAGCCTTCGGGCGAGACGGTACCGTCTATAGTGAGAATGGTACCATACAGATCCACCCTAAGCCTTCGTTTCCGATGTCGCCAATTGGCTAAAAATACAGACTACGCACACATCCACAGCCATTCCAACGATACATATAACACCTACACATATAGGAGGCGGGAAATAACGAGCATGCTCACTCCCGCAATACAACTAGGGTAAGTACACACATATACACACACACACACACATATAGGCCTATACACACACACATATATACACATACATACATACAAACACACATACACAAACACATACACACATACACTCACACAAACACACAAACACACATAGGCTACACACACACGTCACACACTTCCATAAATGCATATCATTAATCCAGGCACACCTACACTCACTCACTCACTCACTCACTCTCTCTCACACACACTCACTCTCTCACACTCACTCTCTCACACTTACACACACTCACTCTCTCACTCTGTCTCTCTCTCTCTCTCTCAGACTACCGTACGAGGTTTGACAATGTGGATTATATTAAAATGTTTAGCCTCCATATGAATACAACACGCAACCATGGCTGGAAGTTTAGGATTGAAAAGGTTCAGTAACTTCAGTACTGTAAGTAGGCGAAAAAGCATGACCTCTATCCTCTGTAACTCAAAAAGGGGTAGAGCAAACTGGCTGTAAATTTCCACATCTATTGCTTGACTGACTCTTCCCAAATGGTAGATATGATTTTTCGCCTACTTACAGCGAATAGAGTATAGCAGGTTATTTGTTTGTTATGTGTATGAAGGAGACAAAAGGCAGGATACCTGTAACGAGTGTTTCCCCCAAAGCCAAAACAGTGACAGAGAGCCAAGTTCAAGGGACGTTGGGGTCAAAATCCCTGAACACACCAGGTTTAAAGCAGTCTAAGTCATAGGATGAAGGAAAGATTGATTGAGGGAGAGAGTTACAGAGTTCAATAGTTGAGTAGAAGAAAGGCTGAGTAAATTTGCGAATTCATCGATTGGAGAGTTGGACAGAATAGGAGTGGGACTGTGTTGAAAGGCGGGTGCCTTGCGCTCGCCGCAAAGGAGGGTATATACACTGAGAGAGCTCTGAACAATACTGTTTGTTGTTAAATGGAAACTTTTCACATATAAGATCTGTTCTACCTGTAACAAACTTCCCTCAGAAGTTGTAACCAGTTGTTCAGTAGAGCAGTTCAAGAAGACAGTAGATAGTATTTTGCACACTCTGTAATGAGTGTAGTGCACTAAACAGTCTCTCTCCTTCCACTGCCAGTATCTCCTCGGAATGGAACGCAAGGTCTCTGAGATAATAACTACCGGTATTTGTTTTAACTCTATCAAAGAGAGAGAGAGAGAGAGAGTTAGAGAGAGAGAGAGTAGGGGTGGTCACTTTTTGTTATCATAAGGGTAAGCTCTTTTGATCAACACCTGTTCAACTTTTTATTTACCCCTTCCCACCTGTGTAACTCTCTCTCTCTCTCTCTCTCTCTCTCTCTCTCTCTCTCTCTCTCTCTCTAATTGCTTATGATTAGTCAACTGAAAATAAACCACGCAATTCGTTTAACTTTCATACATAAGATCACGACGAGGAACAGAACTTATGTGACCGACTGTACATTCTTATTTAAGGGGGGGTGACCTGCTTTTGTTCTGTCCTTTTCTATCTTTCTCTGGCTTGTATCCATTTGGCCCCATTCAGCCTACTGTTTTAAGACGTTTATCCCCATCCAGGTGTCAATTTTTTACTGGTGAGCGGTAGCGAGCCAGCATATTTTTTATTTTTGTTTGACAGCAGGCTAAATTTGTACATTTTTCGATAGAAAAATTTCTACGGCGAAGCCGGATCTCTTCATATAATGCTGGCTCGCTATCGCTCGCCAGGAAGAAATCGACACCTAGATGGGGATAAACGTCTTAAAATAGTTGGCTGAATGGGGCCGAATTGATACAAGCCAGAGAAAGAGAGAAAAGGACAGAAATAACAAAAAGCAGGTCACCCCCCTTAAGGGGAGATGGGGCGTTTGTCTGGTTCCCCTTCTTCCTCATGTTTAGCCCCATTAGTTTTCAGATTTTAAGATGTTTGCCCCATTAGTTTTCAGATTTTAAGATGTTTGCCCCCATTAGTTTTCAGATTTTAAGATGTTTGCCCCCATTAGTTTTCAGATTTTAAGATGTTAGCCCCATTAGTTTTCAGATTTTAAGATGTTTGCCCCCATTAGTTTTCAGATTTTAAGAGGTTTGCCCCATTAGTTTTCAGATTTTAAGATGTTTAGCCCCATTAGTTTTCAGATTTTAAGATGTTTGCCCCATTAGTTTTCAGATTTTAAGATGTTTGCCCCATTAGTTTTCAGATTTTAAGATGTTTAGCCCCATTAGTTTTCAGATTTTAAGATGTTTGCCCCATTAGTTTTCAGATTTTAAGATGTTTGCCCCCATTAGTTTTCAGATTTTAAGATGTTTGCCCCCATTAGTTTCAGATTTTAAGATGTTTAGCCCCATTAGTTTTCAGATTTTAAGATGTTTACCCCATTACTTTGTCGATGTTAAGACCTTTCGCCCATTTCAGGAAGTAACTTTGACCTTTTGAAGATTATGAGGCATTTTGGCAGTTTATTCTGGCTATCATCAGACGATGTAAGGGGAGGTATATAGTTTTTCTGGGCCCCCTTCTCCCTCATGTTTAAGGGGAGGTTTTTAGTTGATTCCCTAGACTTCCATCAAGCTTAAAACTACTCCCCCTTGACCCCCTTTCAAGATAAATTTGTAAATTTTTCGGTAGAAACATTTCCCGGCCGAAGGCCGGTTCCCCTTAAATTACAGGCTCGCTATCGCTCGCCAGGAAAAAATCGCACGAATGGTCTTAAAAATGACAGAAATGGGGCGAGGGTTCTTAAAATGGCCAAAGTACCGGTAATGGGGCAAGCGTCTTTAAATCTCACAAGCAATGGGGCTAAACATGAGGGAGAAAGAGGTTCAGAAAAATATCCTCCAGGTGGAAATCTCCCCTTAATGCAGCTTAGGAAGGATCTGTGGGCCAACTGTACACTGCGCTCTAACCACCCAGCCATCGAACTCCCCCCAAGCCAGATGAGTCACTTTCCTTCTTTCTTTCTTTCTCTCTCTCTCTCTTTGGGAGGAGCGATTTAACAAAGAGCTAACTGTATGCAAAGAGAGAGAGAGAGTGTGTGTGTGTGTGTGTGTGTGTGTGTGTGTGTGTGTGTGTGTGTGTGTGTGTGTGTGTGTGTGTGTGTGTGTGTGTGTGTGTGTGTGTGTGTGTGTGTGTGTGTGTGTGTGTGTGTGTGTACGAGCGGTTGTAGGTTTATTGGTACAAATCTCTGGATATTTAGAACATAAGAAAATGGGAGTCTGCAAAAAGCCGATCGGCCCATACAAGGCAGATCCTTGTCACACCCAACCCCAATTACAAGGCCCAATTATAGACCCATCTCACTAATACCTTGAGTACTGACCCCACCAAAACGGTCAGAGATTAACACAAGATTACTGGGGTCTGCTGAGCGCCGATTGGCCCACACCTGGTAGATCCCCCTCACACCCAACCCATCTCGTCCATATGCCTATCTAATTTTATCTTAAAGCTCCCTATCGTTCTTGATCCCACTATATCACTTGGTAGCCTATTCCACCCATCTACAACTCTGTTACCAAACCAATATTTGCCTATATCTTTTCTGAAACGAAATTTATCTAATTTGAAACCATTTGTACGAGTTATTTCGCTATCACTGAGCTTTAGTTTAGTACGGTACATTTTTCATGTCTCCTTTATTAATCCCACTAACCCACTTGAACACCTCTATCATATCCCCTCTAACTCTGCGTCTCTCTAACGAATGTAAGCCTAATTTCTTCAACCTTTCTTCATACGGAAGATTTCTAATATTATGGATCATTTTTGTCATTCTACGTTGTACTCTCTCCAATGAATCTATGTCCATTCTGTAATAAGGACACCAAAATTGAACAGCATAATCCATATGGGGTCTCACTAATGACAAGTAAAGTTTTAAGATAACATCAGCAGTTCTGTTACTCACACTCCTAGATATGAACCCGAGAATCCTGTTTGCCTTGTTACGAACGCTTATACATTGTTTTCTAGGCTTCAAATCATTGCTAACAAACACACCTAGATCTTTCTCACAGTCTGAGTTTTCTAATTCCATATTAGCTAGTTTATATTTAACATTTGTATGCATCTTCCCTATCTTTAATACCTTGCATTTGTCAATGTTAAACTTCATCTGCCAATTTACTGACCATTCGTGTAAGGTATCTAGATCCCTTTGCAGGCACTCTATATCTCTATCTGAATCAATTGATCTTCCCATTTTGGTATCGTCTACAAATTTACTTATCCTACTAGTTATACCTAAATCAAGGTCATTTATGTATATAATAAACAACAGAGGACCTAATACAGATCCCTGGGGGACACCACTCTTTCTAGGTTTACAGGTACATGAGGTTTGGGGCGACAGTTAATCGGTACACACCTCTTTAAAATACGTTGAAATGGAGTGTTTTCGGTTAGGTTAGGTAAGTTAGGTTAGGTTAGGTAAGTTAGGTTAGGTTAGGTTAGGTTAGGTTAGTGTAATTTAGGTTTAAAAATCGAAAAATGTACTCGTAAGCATGCACCAAATTGATATGTACCGATAAACGACAACCGCTCGGGTGTGTGTGTGTGTGTGTGTGTGTGTGTGTGTGTGTGTGTGTGTGTGTGTGTTTGTGTAAGTGAGTGTGTATGTGTGTGAGAGAGTGAGATTATAAGACGTTCGGCCCAATAATTTGACGATCTTAACACTTTTCACCCAATTTCGTTGTCAATTTTAAGACCGTTCGTGCCATTTAGATGTCGATTTTATCCTGGCGAGCGATAGCGAGCCTGGAATTTTAAGAGGAATCGGCCTTCGACCAGGACATTTTTCTACCCCCCCCCCCATGAAGGGGGGTCTTGGGGGTGTTTTCTTGAAGGGGGGTCTTGGGGGTGTTCTTGAAGGGGGGTCTTGGGGGTGTTCTTGAAGGGGGTCTTGGGGGTGTTCTTGAAGGGGGGTCTTGGAGGTGTTTTCTTGAAGGGGGGTCTTGGAGGTGTTTTCTTGAAGGGGGGTCTTGGAGGTGTTTTCTTGAAGAGGGATCTTGGAGGTGTTTTCTTGAAGGTGGGTCTTGGAGGTGTTTTCTTGAAGGTGGGTCTTGGAGGTGTTAAATTTGAAGGGGGGTCTTGGAGGTGTTTTCTTGAAGGGGGGCCTTGGAGGTGTTTTCTTGAAGGTGTCTTGGAGGTGTTTTTCTGAAGGGGGGTCTTGGGGTGTTCTTGAAGGGGGGGTTCTTGAAGGGGGGTCTTGGGGGTGTTTTCTTGAAGGGGGGTCTTGGGGGTGTTTTCTTGAAGGGGGGGTCTTGGGAGGATATATAAATTATTAGACGAGTCGCTTTTCTACACCACCTTCTCCCTCATCTTTAGCCCCATTAGTTTAGCGATGTTATGAACTTTCGCCCCATTTCTGTCAATTTTAAGACCTTTTCTGTCAATTAGGTCTCGATTTTTTCCTGGCGAGCGATAGCGAGCCTGTAATTTAAGAGGAATCGGCCTTTGGCCGGGACATTGTTCTACCGAAAAATGTACAAATTTATCTTGAAAGGGGGTCTAGGGGGCTTCATTTTAAGCTTGATGGAGGTCTAGCGAGGAAACTAGAAAAATAATAAATAAATAAAAATAATTACCCTTAAACCAGGGTTGGCATGATTAAAATAAAACCATTTTAATCCAGTTATTGTAATCGATTATTAATTAAAAAAAAAAAAAAAAAAAAAAAAAAAAAAAAAAAAAAATCCCATTTCAAGTCATTCTAAGACATTCAGATCTGCCGGTGATCTTAATAAGTCTTACCGAGATAGTTTCACCCTCTTTATTAAGGGCAGGCAGACCGTTTTTCTGGACCCACCTTCTCCCTCATGTTTAGCCCCACTAGTTTTGAGATTATCAGACGTTCGGCCCCATTAGTTAGGCGATTTTAACACCTTTCGCCCCATTTCGTTGTCGATTTTAAAACCTTTCGTGCCATTTCGTTGTCAATTTTAAAACCTTTCAAGCCATTTAGATGTCGAATTTTTCCTGGCGAGCGAAAGCGAGCCTGCAATTTTAGGAGGAACCGGCCTTCGGCCGGGAAATTTTTCTACCGAAAAATGTACAAATTTATCTTGAAAGGGGGGTCTAGGGGGTGTTTTCTTAAGCTTGATGGAGGTCTAGGGAGGAAACTAAAAAAATATATGAATACATGAATTAATACATGAATTAATACATGAATTAATACATGAATTAATACATGAATTAATACATGAATTAATACATGAATTAATAGACCAAACAAACTGTCTGCCTCCCCTTAACATATTGTAGACACTATTAGACGATTATATTCAGCTTAGGAAGGACCTCTAGTAATAATAAGGCTTCAAACTATCTCACCCAACCCTTTCAAACCACCACAGACCCTTCCTAAGCTTAGGAAGGACCTCTAGTGATAATAAGGCTTCAAACTATCTCACCCAACCCTTTTTGACTAACACAGATCCTTCCTAAGCTGCATAATGCCGGCTAAACACAGGTGAGATCGCATACAAAAGACGTCGCTAGTACAGAAGGGGTTAAGGTGAATGTTGGATGAGGTCAGCATTTCTTTAGAGTGTGAAATTTGAGAGCAGATTGGAATGTGAGACGTGTGAGAGAGAGAGAGAGTGAGAGTGAGAGAGAGAGAGAGAGAGAGAGAGAGAGAGAGAGAGAGAAATGTCAGATGTGTGCGTGTTTTTTTTTTTTAACTAGCGTACTCAAAGGGAGGTATTCGTATTGCTTGCCCCCTTTCTCCCTCATATTAAGGGGGGTCACCTGATTTGTTTTATTTCTGTCCTTTTCTCTCTTTCTCTGGCTTGTATCCATTCGGCCCCATTCAGCCAACTAATGTAACCCTCTCACGACCAGATGACGCAGAATTTGCCACCAGATTAGCAATAAGAAATAGAGTTCTCTCACTCTTATAATTACCTCTCCAAAATTAGTTTTATGCCCACAGCTAACTCAAAGACAACTGCAGAGGTTGAAGTAACTAAACTAAAGGTTTATAAATACCTCTGATGGTAACAAAGGCTTTAAAGTATCCCCAATAGGCTCAACACAGCTAACTCAAAGACAAATGCAGAGGTTGAAGTAACTAAACTAAAGGTTTATAAATACCCCTGATGGTAACAAAGGCTTTAAAGTATCCCCAATAGGCTCAACACAGCTAACTCAAAGACAACTGCAGAGGTTGAAGTAACTAAACTAAAGGTTTATAAATACTCTGATGGTAACAAAGGCTTTAAAGTATCCCCAATAGGCTCAACACAGCTAACTCAAAGACAACTGCAGAGGTTGAAGTAACTAAACTAAAGGTTTATAAATACCCCTGATGGTAACAAAGGCTTTAAAGTATCCCCAATAGGCTCAAACACAGCTAACTCAAAGACAACTGCAGAGGTTGAAGTAACTAAACTAAAGGTTTATAAATACCCCTGATGGTAACAAAGGCTTTAAAGTATCCCTAATAGGCTCAACACAGCTAACTCAAAGACAACTGCAGAGGTTGAAGTAACTAAACTAAAGGTTTCTAAATACCCCTGATGGTAACAAAGGCTTTACAGTATCCCCAATAGGCTCAACACAGCTAACTCAAAGACAACTGCAGAGGTTGAAGTAACTAAACTAAAGGTTTCTAAATACCCCTGATGGTAACAAAGGCTTTAAAGTATGCCTAATAGGCTCAACACAGCTAACTCAAAGACAACTGCAGAGGTTGAAGTAACTAAACTAAAGGTTTCTAAATACCCCTGATGGTAACAAAGGCTTTAAAGTATCCCCAATAGGCTCAACACAGCTAACTCAAAGACAACTGCAGAGGTTGAAGTAAACTAAAACTAAAGGTTTCTAAATACCTTGATGGTAACAAAGGCTTTAAAGTATCCCCAATAGGCTCAACACAGCTAACTCAAAGACAACTGCAGAGGTTGAAGTAACTAAACTAAAGGTCTCTAAATACCCCTGATGGTAACAAAGGCTTTAAAGTATCCCCAATAGGCTCAACACAGCTAACTCAAAGACTACTGCAGAGGTTGAAGAAACTAAACTAAAGGTTTCTAAATACCCCTGATGGTAACAAAGGCTGTAAAGTATCCCCAATAGGCTCAACACAGCTAACTCAAAGACAACTGCAGAGGTTGAAGTAACTAAACTAAAGGTTTCTAAATACCCCTGATGGTAACAAAGGCTTTAAAGTATCCCCAATAAATAGGCTCAACACAGCTAACTCAAAGACAACTGCAGAGGTTGAAGTAACTAAACTAAAGGTTTCTAAATACCCCTGATGGTAACAAAGGCTTTAAAGTATCCCCAATAGGCTCAACACAGCTAACTCAAAGACAACTGCAGAGGTTGAAGTAACTAAACTAAAGGTTTCTAAATACCCCTGATGGTAACAAAGGCTTTAAAGTATCCCCAATAGGCTCAAAATCGCGTCATATGTCGGAGAGGGTTAAAATGTCACCCCTTGATTCCCTTTCAAGATAAATTTGTACATTTTTCGGTAGAAAACTGTCCCAGCCGAAGGCCGTTTACTCTTAAATTACAGGCTTGCTATCGGTCGCCAGGATAAAATCGACACCTAAATGGCACGAAAGGTCTTAAAATTGACTGAATGGGGCGGAAATTCTTAAAATCACAAAACTAATGGGACAAACGTCTTAAAATCTCAAAAGCAATGGGGCTAGACATGAGGGAGAAAGGGGTCAAGAGAAAAGTCCCTCAAGTGGAAATCTCCCCTTAAACTGCACACAATGGTCTAGATCAAATTACAATACAACAGACGTCATTGGTACAGTCGGCCAAATAAGTCATGTCACCGCTGTCATTACCATCTGCTCCCTGTGTGCTGTATTAATGTCTGTCAGATGTTGAATAGGGTGCGTAAAGATAAGAACATGTTTGTATATCTCACTGGAAACGATTAATGAGAGCTGTATTAATGTCTGTCAGATGTTGAATAGGGTGGGTAAAGATAGGAACATGTTTGTATATCTCACTCGAAACGATGAATTAGAGCTGTATTAATGTCTGTCAGATGTTGAACAGGGTGGGTAAAGATAGGAACATGTTTGTATATCTCACTGGAAACGATGAATTAGAGCTGTATTAATGTCTGTCAGATGTTGAACAGGGTGCGTAAAGATAAGAACGTGTTTGTATATCTCACTGGAAACGATGAATTAGAGCTGTATTAATGTCTGTCAGATGTTGAATAGGGTGCGTAAAGATAGGAACATGTTTGTATATCTCACTGGAAACGATGAATTAAAGCTGTATTAATGTCTGTCAGATGTTGAACAGGGTGCGTAAAGATAGGAACATGTTTGTATATCTCACTGGAAACGATGAATTAGAGCTGTATTAATGTCTGTCAGATGTTGAATAGGGTGCGTAAAGATAAGAACATTGATGGAAATACACTTGGTGCCGCGACATCACTAATTTGACCCACTGTACATTTTTTTCCTAGCATACTTTAGCCGAGAGATTATCAAGGCCATGGACAGAGTTACGGAGAGAGTTAAGGGGTCCCACTTCTTCCTCGTGTTTAGCACCATTACTTTTGGTATTTTAAGACGTTCGGCCCATTATTTTGCCGATTTTAACACCTTTACCTCCATTTCGTTGTTAATTTTAAGATCTTTCGTGCCATTTAGGTGTCGATTTTTTCCTGGCGAGCGATAGCGAGCCTGTAATTTAAGAGGAACCGGCCTTCGGCCTGGACATTTTCCTACCGAAAAATGTACACATTTATCTTGAAAGGGGGTCTAGGGGGTGTAATCGTAAGCTTGACGGAAATCTAGGGAACAAACTAAAAACCTCCCCTTAATCTCCAGACCCCCTTCAAACACGCCTCTCCAGACCCCCTTCAAACACGCCTCTCCAGACCCCCTTTAAACACGCCTCTCCAGACCCCCTTCAAACACGCCTCTCCAGACCCCCTTCAAACACGCCTCTCCAGACCCCTTCAAACACGCCTCTTCAGACCCCCTTCAAACACGCCTCTCCAGACCCCCTTCAAACACGCCTCTCCAGACCCCCTTCAAACACGCCTCTTCAGACCCCCTTCAAACACGCCTCTCCAGACTTCAACACGCCTCTCCAGACCCCCTTCAAACACGCCTCTCCAGACCCCTTCAAAACGCCTCTCCAGACCCCCTTCAAACACGCCTCTCCAGACCCCCTTCAAACACGCCTCTCCACCCTTCAAACACGCCTCTCCAGACCCCTGCAAACACGCCTCTCCAGACCCCTTCAACACACCTCTCCAGACCCCCTTCAAAACACACCTCTCCAGACCCCCTTCAAAACACACCTCTCCAGACCCCCTTCAAAACACACCTCTCCAGACCCCCTTCAAAACACACCTCTCCATACCCCCTTCAAACACGCCTCTCCAGACCCCCGTCAAACACGCCTCTCCAGACCCGCTGCAAACACGCCTCTCCAGACCCCCTTCAAACACGCCTCTCCAGACCCCCTTCAAACACGCCTCTCCAGACCCCCTTCAAACACGCCTCTCCAGACCCCCTTCAAACACGCCTCTCCACATCCCCTTCAAACACGCCTCTCCAGTCCCCCTCAAACACGCCTCTCCAGACCCCCTTCAAACACGCCTCTCCAGACCCCCTTCAAACACGCCTCTCCAGACCCCCTTCAAACACGCCTCTCCAGACCCCCTTCAAACACGCCTCTCCAGACCCCCTTCAAACACGCCTCTCCAGACCCCCTTCAAACACGCCTCTCCAGACCCCCTTCAAACACGCCTCTCCAGACCCCCTTCAAACACGCCTCTCCAGACCCCCTTCAAACACGCCTCTCCAGACCCCCTTCAAACACGCCTCTCCAGACCCCCTTCAACACGCCTCTCCAGACCCCCTTCAAACACGCCTCTCCACACCCCCTTCAACACGCCTCTCCAGACCCCCTGCAAAACACCCTCTCCAGACCCCCTTCAAACACGCCTCTCCAGACCCCCTTCAAAACCGCCTCTCCAGACCCCTTCAAACACGCCTCTCCAGACCCCCTTCAAACACGCCTCTCCAGACCCCCTTCAAACACGCCTCTCCACACCCCCTTCAAACACGCCTCTCCAGACCCCCTGCAAACACGCCTCTCCAGACCCCTTCAAACACGCCTCTCCAGACCCCTTCAAACACGCCTCTCCAGACCCCCTTCAAACGCCTCTCCAGACCCCTTCAAACACGCCTCTCTAGACCCCTTCAAACACGCCTCTCCAGACCCCCTTCAAACACGCCTCTCCAGACCCCCTTCAAACACGCCTCTCCACACCCCCTCCAAACACGCCTCTCCAGACACCCTTCAAACAGCCCTCTCCAGACCCCCTTCAACACGGCCTCTCCAGACCCCCTCACACGCCTCTCCAGACCCCCTTCAAACACGCCTCTCCAGACCCCCTTCAAAGACGCCTCTCAGACCCCCTTCAAACACGCCTCTCCAGACCCCCCTTCAAACACGCCTCTCCAGACCCCCTTCAAACACGCCTCTCCAGACCCCCTTCAAACTAAAAAACGTCCCCCAGACCCCATTCAAACTAAAAAACGTCCCCCAGACCCCATTCAAAATAAAAAACGTCCCCCAGACCCCATTCAAATGAAATATGTACATTTTTCGGTAGAAAAATGTCCCGGCCGAAGGCCGATTTCTCCCAAATTGCAGGCTCGCTATCGCTCGCCAAGTAAAAATTGACACCTTATTGGGTTGAAGCATCTTATAATCGCCAAACTAATGAGGTGAAACGTCTTAAAAATCTACAAACTAATGGAGTAAAACAGGGAGGCTCCAAATTGTCCCGCCTGCACCTAATAGGGTTAACCCCTTCAGTACCGGCGACCTCTCATTTATTTGACCATGGCTCCATTTAGGCGATGTTATGAAGCTTAGGAAGGCTGTATGGTCGCTAAATGGATTAAGGACAGGTTTCCACTCGAGGGATTGTTTTCTTGACCCCTTTCTCCCTCATGTTTAGCCCCATTGCTTTTGAGATTTTAAGACGTTCGCCCCATTAGTTTGGCGATTTTAAGAACTTTAACCCCATGTATGTCACTTTTAAGACCTTTCGTCCCATTTAGGTATCAATTTTTTCCTGGCGAGCAACAGCGAGCCTGTAATTTAAGAGGAACCGGCCGTCGGCCGGGAAAATTTTCTACCGAAAAATGTAAAAATTTATCTTGAAAAGGGGTCAAGGGAGTGTAATTTCAAGCTTGATGGAAGTCTAGGAAACACACTAAAAACCTCCCCTTAACCGAGATAGTCTGTAGCCTCTGAATGGGTAGACGGCCTTCCTAAGCTGCACAAAAGCGTCTAACAGTGGCCAGAATGGAATGAAAAGTACATCACCGGTACTGAAGGGGTTAACAAGGGGCGACTATATACCGGTAGTACACCGGTCTATTTAGCTTACAAAGGACCTCCAGCCAATCAGCCATTAAGGGGAGGTTTCTACTTTGTTCCCTAGACCTCCATCAAGCTTACATTTGCACCCCCTAGACCCTTTTTTCAAGATAAATTTGTAAATTTTTCGGTAGAAAAATTTCCCGGCCGAAGGCCGGTTCCTCTTAAATTACAGGCTCGCTATCGCTCGCCAGGAAAAAATCGACACCTAAATGGCACAAAGGTCTTAAAATTGACAGAAATGGGGCGACAGTTCATAAAATCGCTAAACTAATGGGGGCGAACGTCTTAACATTTTAAAAGCAATGGGGTTAAACATGAGGGAGCAAGGGTTCCAGAAGAAAAAAACCCTTTGAGGTGGAAATCTGCCCTTAACAGGCATCTTTCTATCCATCTCACTTGACCCGTTTTTACAACCCGAGATACTTCCTTAACAACTGCAAAAACTCGTCTAAATCAAGTTAGAAGATGATGGAAAACACGTCCCCGGAGGTACGGAAAGGGTTTAAGGGGGTATGGTTCACTTTTTGACCGATTTTGGGCATGTATTCATTATTTTTCTAGTTTCCTCCCCAGACCTCCATCATTTAAAAACACATCCATTAGATCCCCCTTCTAGATTAATTTGTACATTTTTCGGTAGAAAAAAAACGGTTCTTCGAACATTACAGGCTCACTATCGTTCGCCAGGGAAAAAATCGACACCTAAATAGCACGAAAGGTCTAAATAGTGACGACGAAATGGGGCGAAAGGTCTTAAAATCGACTAACTAATGGGGCATACATCTTAGCATCTGAAAAGTAATGGGGCTAAACATGAGGGAGAAAGTGGTGCATAAAACCGGGCCCTCCCCCCTGAGAGTTGATCATCAAGGCCATGGACAGAGTCCCGGGGAGAGTGTAGCTGTACCGCCACTTCCGGTACACTTCTTCCTCATCTTTAACCCCAGTAGTTTTCACATTTTAAGACGTTCGCCCCATTAGTTTGTCGATTATAAAACCTTTCGTCCCATTTTCAAATCAATACCAATAACTTTTAGGTGTCTTCCTTATCCTTATCCTTTAGGTGTCAATTTTTTCCTGGCGAGCGATAGCGAGCCTGGAATTTTAAGAGAAATCGGCCTTCGGCCGGGACTTTTTTCTATCGAAAAATGTACAATTTCATCTTGAAAGGAGGTCTAGGGAGTCTAAGGAGGTCTAGGGAGTCTAAGGAGGTCTAGGGAGTCTAAGGAGGTCTAGGGAGTCTAAGGAGGTCTAGGGAGTCTAAGGAGGTCTAGGGAGTCTAAGGAGGTCTAGGGAGTCTAAGGAGGTCTAGGGAGTCTAAAGAGGTCTAGGGAGTCTAAGGAGGTCTAGGGAGTCTAAAGAGGTCTAGGGAGTCTAAGGAGGTCTAGGGAGTCTAAGGAGGTCTAGGGAGTCTAAGGAGGTCTAGGGAGTCTAAAGAGGTCTAGGGAGTCTAAGGAGGTCTAGGGAGTCTAAGGAGGTCTAGGGAGTCTAAGGAGGTCTAGGGAGTCTAAGGAGGTCTAGGGAGTCTAAAGAGGTCTAGGGAGTCTAAAGAGGTCTAGGGAGTCTAAGGAGGTCTAGGGAGTCTAAGGAGGTCTAGGGAGTCTAAGGAGGTCTAGGGAGTCTAAGGAGGTCTAGGGAGTCTAAGGAGGTCTAGGGAGTCTAAGGAGGTCTAGGGAGTCTAAGGAGGTCTAGGGAGTCTATAAGGAGGTCTAGGGAGTCTAAGGAGGTCTAGGGAGTCTAAGGAGGTCTAGGGAGTCTATAAGGAGGTCTAGGGAGTCTATAAGGAGGTCTAGGGAGTCTAAGGAGGTCTAGGGAGTCTAAGGAGGTCTAGGGAGTCTAAGGAGGTCTAGGGAGTCTATAAGGAGGTCTAGGGAGTCTAAGGAGGTCTAGGGAGTCTTAGGAGGTCTAGGGAGTCTAAGGAGGTCTAGGGAGTCTAAGGAGGTCTAGGGAGTCTAAGGAGGTCTAGGGATTCTAAGGAGGTCTAGGGATTCTAAGGAGGTCTAGGGAGTCTAAGGAGGTCTAGGGAGTCTAAGGAGGTCTAGGGAGTCTAAGGAGGTCTAGGGAGTCTAAGGAGGTCTAGGGAGTCTAAGGAGGTCTAGGGAGTCTAAGGAGGTCTAGGGAGTCTAAGGAGGTCTAGGGAGTCTAGGGAGTCTAAGGAGGTCTAGGGAGTCTAAGGAGGTCTAGGGAGTCTAAGGAGGTCTAGGGAGGTCTAGGGAGTCTAGGGAGGTCTAGGGAGGGTTGTTTTAAGCTTGATGCCGGTAGTGAAGGGGTTAAGGAGGGATGGGCCTGTTTTATGGACCACTTTCTCCCTCATGTTTAGCCCCATTAGTTTTCAGATGTTAAGATGTTCGCCACATTAGTTAGTCGATTTTAAGACCTTTCGCCCCATTTATTCGTCAATATTTAGACCTTTCGTGCTACTTAGGTGTCGATTTTTTCCCTGGCGAACGATAGTGAGCCTGTAATGTTGGAAGAAAAGGCTTTTTCTACCGAAAAATGTACAAATTAATCTAGAAGGGGGATCTAATGGATGTGTTTTTTTTTTATTTATTGGAGGTCTGGGGAGGAAACTAGAAAAATACTGAATACATGCCAATAACGGCCAACAAGTGAACCTTAAGGCTAGATTGCCTATAACACACACACACACACACACACACACACACACACACACACACACACACACACACACACACACACACACACACACACACACACACACCCCCACACCCCCACACACACACCCCCACACCTTCCACACACACACACACACACACACACACCACACACACACACACACACACACAATGCACACACTCGTCCACACACACACACACACACACACACACACACACACACACATACACACACACACACACACACACACACACACACAACACAACACACACAACACACCCTTCCCCTCATGTCACACCCACAACAACACACACACACACACACACACACACACACACACACACAACACACACAACACACACACACCAAAGCCAAAAGAGTGACAGAGAGCTTTTTTCAAGGGTCAAAATGCCTGGACACACGAAGCTTTAAAGCAGTCTAAGTCATAGGATGAGGGAAAGAGGGGTTGAGGTAGAGAAGTGTACGCCCCGTGCATGTCTGATAATAGATAATAGATAACAGTAACAGTGCGTGTGTGCGTGTGTGCGTGTGTGTATATAGATAACAGTAACAGTGCGTGTGTGCGTTTAAGGGGAGATTTCCACTTGAGGAACTTTTTTCTTGACCCCTTTCTCCCTCATGTCTAGCCCAATTGCTTTTGAGATTTTAAGACGTTTGCCCCATTAGTTTGGTGAGTTTAGGAATTTCCGCCCCATTCTGTCAATTTTAAGACCTTTCGTGCCATTTAGGTGTCGATTTTGTCCTGGCGAGCGATAGCGAGCCTGTAATTTAAGAGTAACCGGCCTTCGGCCGGGAAATTTTTCTCCCGAAAAATGTACAAATTTATCTTGAAAGGGGGTCAAGGGGGTGACATTTAAAGATTGCTGGAGGAGTAGGAAACAAAGTAAAAACCTTCCCTTAAGATATATAGGCAAAAGGTTGTATTTATTTGCGTATCTTGACATGACTTTCTTAGTTTCCTCCCTAGACCTCCATCAAGCGTAACAAAAACGCCTATTAGATACCGCTTCTAGATTAATTTGTAGATTTTTCGGTTAGTTCGGCCGGTTCTTCCAAAATGACAGGCTCACTATCGTTCGCCAGGACAAAATCGGCACCTAAATAGCACGAAAGGTCTTAATATTGACCAAGAAATGAGGCGAAAGGTCTTAATATTGACCAAGAAATGAGGCGAAAGGTCTTAATATTAACCAAGAAATGAGGCGAAAGGTCTTAAAAATCGTCAAAGAAATGAGACGAAAGGTCTTAATATTAACCAAGAAATGAGGCGAAAGGTCTTAAAAATCGTCAAACTAATGGACCGAACGTCGCTTAACTCCACACAAATGGCGTTACACAGGAAGGAGAAGGGGGCTCCTGAGGTGAATTGCGTGTGTTTTTATAACCCGCTCCGGCACGCGAGGTTAGTAACGAGTGGGAGTGTGGTGGATAGTGGGACGAACGGGGAGGAGGGAAGGAGGGGAAGGAGAGAGAGAAGGTGGATAAGAATAGGAGGACGAGGGAAGGAGAGGAAGATAAATGGATAACAATAGGAGAGGAGGAGAAAGAAACGAAAGAGGGATAGAAGCAGGGAAGAAGAGAAAGCAAAGATGGATAAGAATAGAATTAAAGATGATGATAAACGGGAATTACGAGGAGGAAGATAAAGATATGCATAAGAGTTGAAGAATATTAATGAAGGGAGAACAAGGAGAAGATGGGAATGAAAACAGAAGACAGAGTAAAGGAAGGAAGGAAGGAAGGAGAGAGAAGGCGGTTAATTAGGCCTAAGGGGGGTCACCGGCTTGTTTTTATCTTTCTGTCCTTTTCTCTGGCTTGTATCCATTCGGCCCCATTCAGCCAACTGTTTTAAGACGTTTATTTTAAGACGTTTTAATCCGGCTTCGCCGGAAACATTTTTCTATCGAAAAATGTACAAATTTAGCTTGCTGTCAAAACAAAAATATATACTGTATATGCGAAACCTGGATGGGGATAAACGTCTTAAAACAGTAGGCTGAATGGGGCCGAATGGATACAAGCCAAAGAGAGAGGGAGAGAAAGAGAAAAAAAGCGAGGTGGGCTCCCTTAACCCTTTCAAACTCCGATCACGCCTATTTAGTCTGGCAATTACGGTACCTAACGATTTTATTCAGCTTAGGAAGGCTGTATGGAACTCAGATGGTTAAGGGGAGATTTCCACCTGGAGGATTTTTTTCTGGACCCCTTTCTCCCTCATGTTTAGCCCTATTGCTTTTGAGATTTTAAGACGTTCGCCCCATTAGTTTGGCGATTTTAAGAACCCTCGCCCCATTTTTGTCAATTTTAAGACCATTCGTGCCATTTAGTTGTCGATTATTTCCTGGAGAGCGATAGCGAGCCTGTAATTTAAGGGGGATCGGCCTTCGGCCGGGACATTTTTCTATCGAAAAATGTACAAATTTATCTTGAAAGGGGGTCAAGGGGGAGTAATTTTAAGTTTGATGGAAGTCTAGGGAATCAACTAAAAACCTCCCCTTAAATGGAGACGGTCTTTACCCTTATAATACCCACAGATCCTTCCTAAGCTGCATAACTGGCTATGTATGTATGTATGTATGTGCATGTTATGGATGTATGACTGTATGTATGTATGTGTGTATGTATAACCCAGGATACTGACATGATATAGTCTTGCAAGGAATACAGTACTCTCTCTCTCTCTCTCTCTCTCTCTCTCTCTCTCTCTCTCTCTCTCTCTCTCTCTTTCTTCTTCTTTGCTATCCTTTCCTTCAACTTTTCTTTGCTATCGGATATGCCATCTCTACTAGAATTAAGTCCTGGCCACCTCGTTTGGATCGTAAGGTCTGTGTGGCCAGTGTATCTATGCAAATATATGTAAATCACACCATAAAACCTCCCGACATTCCTAGCCGCTCTCATATGTCACTCACTCTCTCGCTCGCTCTCTCTCTCTCTCTCTCACGACACTCCTATCTGCTCTCATATTTCACACAGACAGACAGACAGACAGACAGACAGACAGACAGACACACACACACACACACACTCTCTCTGAAACCCCTTCCACCCTCCCAACATATGGATAACGAATGCACCCACCGGGAGAGTTTCAAGGTCGGACCACTTCCACAGGCACAAGGGGTCTGTTATGTGGTTAAGTATCTCTATAGGCTATAACTCACCTAGGAGGGGGGGGGGGGGCTTCTCATCAATCTTACCTGTGGATAAAAAGAAAAAGAAATCAATAATTTAATTAAATAAATACACAATAACACTGTTCAAGGGGAGATTTCCACTGGAGGGATTTTTTTTTCTGGACTCCTTTCTCCCTCATGTTTAGCCCCCATTGTTTTTCTAATTTTAAGACGTTTTCCCCCATTATTTTGACGATTTTAAGAACTTTCAACCCATTTTTGTCAATTTTAAGACCTTTCGTGCCATTTAGGTGTAGATTTTATCCTGGCGAGAGATAACGAGCCTGTAATTTAAGAGGAACCGGCTTTCAGCCGGGACATTTTTCTACCGAAAAATGTACAAATTTATCTTGAAAGGGGCTCAAGGGGGTGTAATCTTAAGCTTGAAGGATATCTAGGGAACAAACTAAAAACCTCCCCTTAAAAGATGCCGTAATAAATACTTAATAAAATAAAACCTGAATAACAGATAAATAGGGATTACTAACCTCAAAAAGGGCTAGAGCTAATGGGTTGTTAATGTCCACACCTATACCCTGGCTGACCCTTCCCAAATGGTAGTAATATTAGCTGGATTACTAACCTCTGTAACTCATAAAGGACTAGAGCTAATGGGTTGTTAATGTCCACACCTATACCCTGGCTGACCCTTCCCAAATGGTACCGTAGTAATATAAGCTGGATTACTAACCTCTGTAACTCATAAAGGACTAGAGCTAACGGGCTGTAAATTTTCACACTTATTTCCTGGCTGACCCTTCCCAACTGGTAGTCATATTAGCTGGATTACTCAAGTGGTGTGTGAGTTATAGAGGTCAAGACGTTTTAGCCTATTTAATTGGAACAGGGTACAGCGTCGCAATTTCCTCGTCAACCGGTACATCTCAACCCCCCCCCCCCCCCCACCCCCACTCCTCCATCTTTTACAATGGAACAATGCAAACTCCTCCCCCCCCCCCTCCCTCCCCCCACACCACCACCGTCTCCCCTTCTCTCTCTCTCTCACACACACACACACACACACACCTGACATTCCTATCTGCTCTCATATTTCACTCACTCACTCTCTCTCTCTCTCTCTCTCTCACACACACACACACACACCTGACATTCCTATCTGCTCTCATATTTCACTCACTCACACTCTCTCTCTCTCTCTCTTCACACACACACACACACACACACCTGACATTCCTATCTGCTCTCATATTTCACTCAATCACACTCTCTCTCTCTCTCTCTCACACACACACCTGACATGCCTATCTGCTCTCATATTTCACTCACTCACACTCTCTCTCTCTCTCTCTCTCTCTCACACACACACACACACCTGTCATCCCTATCTGCTCTCATATTTCACTCACTCACTCTCTCTCTCTCTCTCTCTATATCACACACACACACACACACCTGACATTCCTATCTGCTCTCATATTTCACTCACTCACTCTCTCTCTCTCTCTCTCTATATCACACACACACACACACACACCTGACATTCCTATCTGCTCTCATATTTCACTCACTCACACTCTCTCTCTCTCTCTCACACACACACCTGACATGCCTATCTGCTCTCATATTTCACTCACTCACACTCTCTCTCTCTCTCTCTCTCTCACACACACACACCGACATTCCTATCTGCTCTCATATTTCACTCACTCACTCTCTCTCTCTCTCTCTCTATATCACACACACACACACACACACCTGACATTCCTATCTGCTCTCATATTTCACTCACTCACTCTCTCTCTCTCTCTCTCTATATATCACACACACACACACACACACCTGACATTCCTATCTGCTCTCATATTTCACTCACTCACACTCTCTCTCTCTCTCACACACACACCTGACATGCCTATCTGCTCTCATATTTCACTCACTCACACTCTCTCTCTCTCTCTCTCTCACACACACACACCTGACATTCCTATCTGCTCTCATATTTCACTCACTCACACTCTCTCTCTCTCTCTCTCACACACACACACACACACACCTGACATGCCTATCTGCTCTCATATTTCACTCACTCACACTCTCTCTCTCTCTCTCTCACACACACACACCTGACATTCCTATCTGCTCTCATATTTCACTCACTCACACTCTCTCTCTCTCTCTCTCTCACACACACACACACACACCTGACATTCCTATCTGCTCTCATATTTCACTCACTCACTCTCTCTCTCTCTCTCTCTATATCACACACACACACACACACCTGACATTCCTATCTGCTCTCATATTTCACTCTCTCTCTCTCTCTCTCTCTCGAATACGGCTTTCAGTAACTCTGGTCCCCGTAGTATCTCGATAAATACATTAATCAACTCACATTAGTGCAGCGTAGAGCAACTAAACTAATTAGTGCAGCGTAGAGCAACTAAACTAATTAGTGCAGCGTAGAGCAACTAAACTAATTAGTGCAGCGTAGAGCAACTAAACTAATTAGTGCAGCGTAGAGCAACTAAACTAATTAGTGCAGCGTAGAGCAACTAAACTAATTAGTGCAGCGTAGAGCAACTAAACTAATTAGTGCAGCGTAGAGCAACTAAACTAATTAGTGCAGCGTAGAGCAACTAAACTAATTAGTGCAGCGTAGAGCAACTAAACTAATTAGTGCAGCGTAGAGCAACTAAACTAATTAGTGCAGCGTAGAGCAACTAAACTAATTAGTGCAGCGTAGAGCAACTAAACTAATTAGTGCAGCGTAGAGCAACTAAACTAATTAGTGCAGCGTAGAGCAACTAAACTAATTCCCTCTTTGAAAAACAAGCCATTGCCGGTTATTAAGGGGAGATCTCCACTTGAGGGATTTTTTTCTTGACCCCTTTCTCCCTCATGTTTAGCCCCATTGCTTTTGATATTATAAAACGTTTGCCCCATTAGTTAACGATTTTAAGAACTTTGACCCCATATTAAGACCATTCGTACAATTCAGGTGTCGATTTTATCCTGGCGAGCGATAGCGAGCCTGTAATTTAAGAGAAACCGGCCTTCGGCCGGGACATTTTTCTACCGAAAAATGTACGAATTTATCTTGAAAGGGACTCGAGGGGGTGTAATTTTAAGCTTGATGGAGGTCTAGGGAACAAACTAAATACCTCCCCTTAAGGGCAGGTTTTTAGTGTGTTCCCTAGACCTCCATATGACCTCCGACATATGACGCAATTTTGAGCCTATTAGGGATACTTTAAAGCCTTTATTACCATCAGGGTTTTTTACAAACCTTTATTTTAGTTACTTCAACCTCTGCAGTTGTCTTTGAGTTAGCTGTGGGCAGAAAACTAATTTTGGAGAGGTAATTATAAGAGTGAGAGAACTCTATTTCTTATTGCTAATCTGGCAACCTCTGCGTCATAAATGTCTGAAGGGGTTAAAATTACTCCCCCCTAGACCCCCTTTCAAGATAAATTTGTACATTTTTCGGTAGAAAAATGTCCCGACCGAAGGCCGGTTCCCCTTAAATTACAGACTCGCTATCGCTCGCCAGGAAAAAATCGACACCTAAATGGCCCGAATGGTCTTAAAATTGACAGAAATGGAGCAAGGGGTCTTAAAATCGCCCAACTAATGGGGCGAACGTCTCAAAATCTCAAAAGCAATGGGGCTAAACATGAGGGAGAGGGGGGTCCAGAAAAAAAGAAATCTGCCCTGAAAGATAAACAATATATATATATTTTTGTTCTCGCCAAAGAAAAGGAGGTTACGAGGCCAACTTATCCAGTGTTTTAAGATACTTACAGGTTTTGACAGAGTAGATATCAGTGCACTGTTCACCATTAACCCTCTCCGACATATGACGCGATTTTGAGCCTATTGGGGATACTTTAAAGCCTTTGTTACCATCAGGGGTATTTAGAAACCTTTAGTTTAGTTACTTCAACCTCTGCAGTTGTCTTTGAGTTAGCTGTGTTGAGCCTATTGGGGATACTTTAAAGCCTTTGTTACCATCAGGGGTATTTAGAAACCTTTAGTTTAGTTACTTCAACCTCTGCAGTTGTCTTTGAGTTAGCTGTGTTGAGCCTATTGGGGATACTTTAAAGCCTTTGTTACCATCAGGGGTATTTAGAAACCTTTAGTTTAGTTACTTCAACCTCTGCAGTTGTCTTTGAGTTAGCTGTGTTGAGCCTATTGGGGATACTTTAAAGCCTTTGTTACCATCAGGGGTATTTATAAACCTTTAGTTTAGTTACTTCAACCTCTGCAGTTGTCTTTGAGTTAGCTGTGGGCAGAAAACTAATTTTGGAGAGGTAATTATAAGAGTGAGAGTAATCTATTTCTTATGGCTAATCTGGCAACCTCTGCGTCATAAATGCGTGAAAGGGTTAATAATAATGCAGCCACCCGAGGTAATGGAATGAAATTAATTAGAAATAGGCATGGCTAGATGTGATACAAACAAATGGAATAGTTTAGCGAGGGAGGTGGTCGACAGGAATTACATTGATACCGGTACCTTTAAGGGTGGTGACCTGCTTGTTGTTATTTCTGTCCTTTTCTCTCTTTCTCTGGCTTGTATCCATTCGGCCCCATTCAGCCAACTATTTTAAGACGTTTATCCCCCATCTAGGCGTCGATTTCTTCCTGGCGAGCGATAGCGAGCCAGCATTATATGAAGAAATCCGGCTTCGCCGGAGACATTTTTCTATCGAAAAATGTACAAATTTAGCCTGCTGTCAAACAAAAATAAAAAATATGCTGGCTCGCTACCGCTCACCAGTAAAAAATTGACACCTGGATGGGGATAAACGTCTTAAAACAGTTGGCTGAATGGGGCCAAATGGATACAAGCCAGAGAAAGATAGAAAAGGACAGAAATAACAAAAGCAGGTCACCCCCCTTAAGAAAAGACTGGCCGATCATCTAATGAAGCTTGGATTAGCCTAATATGGACTATTCAGTAGGTACGGTACCGGTATGTGAAATGTCCTTGTCAAACTCGTTGCCTTTTAGCCGGAGGGAGCGTAGGGTGGGGAGAGAGCCTTTTTACTATACTGCCCTAGTCTTCTAGTATAAACGGTCCCTGTCTAGATAGTAGTATTAAGGCCGGACCCCCTAGTAGGGCCCGCAATGTCTGTGTGGTGTGAGTATATGTGTAACTCGGTGTAACTCTCTGTCTCACTCACTCACTCTCTCTCTCACACTCACTCACTCACTCACTCACTCACTCACTCACTCACTCACTCACTCTCTCACACTCTCACACTCACTCACTCACTCACTCACTCACTCACTCACTCACTCACTCACTCACTCACTCACTCACTCACTCACTCACTCACTCACTCTCTCACTCACTCACTCACTCACTCACTCTCTCCCCCAAACAATAGCTGCTATAATACCAAGGCTTCCAGGTATAATTATTGTTCATTATAACACCGCCATCACAATGTATATGTCTCACTCACTCACTCACTCACTCACTCACTCACTCACTCACTCACTCACTCTCTCCCCCAAACAATAGCTGCTATAATACCAAGGCTTCCAGGTATAATTATTGGTCATTATAACACCGCCATCACAATGTATATGTCTCACTCACTCACTCACTCACTCACCCAAACAATAGCTGCTATAATACCAAGGCTTCCAGGTATAATTATTGTTCATTATAACACCGCCATCACAATGTATATGTCTCACTCACTCACTCACTCACTCACTCACTCACTCACTCACTCCCCCAAACAATAGCTGCTATAATACCAAGGCTTCCAGGTATAATTATTGTTCATTATAACACCGCCATCACAATGTATATGTCTCACTCACTCACTCACTCACTCACTCACTCACTCACTCACTCACTCACTCACTCACCCAAACAATAGCTGCTATAATACCAAGGCTTCCAGGTATAATTATTGTTCATTATAACACCGCCATCACAATGTATATGTCTCACTCACTCACTCACTCACTCACTCACTCACTCACTCACCCAAACAATAGCTGCTATAATACCAAGGCTTCCAGGTATAATTATTGTTCATTATAAACCGCCATCACAATGTATATGTCTCACTCACTCACTCACTCACTCACTCACTCACTCACTCACTCACTCACTCACTCACCCAAACAATAGCTGCTATAATACCAAGGCTTCCAGGTATAATTATTGTTCATTATAACACCGCCATCACAATGTATATGTCTCACTCACTCACTCACTCACTCACTCACTCACTCACTCACTCACTCACCCAAACAATAGCTGCTATAATACCAAGGCTTCCAGGTATAATTATTGTTCATTATAACACCGCCATCACAATGTATATGTCTCACTCACTCACTCACTCACTCACTCACTCACTCACTCACTCACTCACTCACTCACTCACCCAAACAATAGCTGCTATAATACCAAGGCTTCCAGGTATAATTATTGTTCATTATAACACCGCCATCACAATGTATATGTCTCACTCACTCACTCACTCACTCACCCAAACAATAGCTGCTATAATACCAAGGCTTCCAGGTATAATTATTGTTCATTATAACACCGCCATCACAATGTATATGTCTCACTCACTCACTCACTCACTCACTCACTCACTCACTCACCCAAACAATAGCTGCTATAATACCAAGGCTTCCAGGTATAATTATTGTTCATTATAACACCGCCATCACAATGTATATGTCTCACTCACTCACTCACTCACTCACTCACTCACTCACTCACTCACTCACTCACTCACTCACCCAAACAATAGCTGCTATAATACCAAGGCTTCCAGGTATAATTATTGTTCATTATAACACCGCCATCACAATGTATATGTCTCACTCACTCACTCACTCACTCACTCACTCACTCACTCACTCACTCACTCACTCCAATACAATAGCTGCTATAATACCAAGGCTTCCAGGTATAATTATTGTTCATTATAACACCGCCATCACAATGTATATGTCTCACTCACTCACTCACTCACTCACTCACTCACTCACTCACTCACTCACTCACCCAAACAATAGCTGCTATAATACCAAGGCTTCCAGGTATAATTATTGTTCATTATAACACCGCCATCACAATGTATATGTCTCACTCACTCACTCACTCACTCACTCACTCACTCACTCACCCAAACAATAGCTGCTATAATACCAAGGCTTCCAGGTATAATTATTGTTCATTATAACACCGCCATCACAATGTATATGTCTCACTCACTCACTCACTCACCCAAACAATAGCTGCTATAATACCAAGGCTTCCAGGTATAATTATTGTTCATTATAACACCGCCATCACAATGTATATGTCTCACTCACTCACTCACTGACTCACCCAAACAATAGCTGCTATAATACCAAGGCTTCCAGGTATAATTATTGTTCATTATAACACCGCCATCACAATGTATATGTCTCACTCACTCACTCACTCACTCACTCACTCACTCACTCACTCACTCACTCACTCACTCACTCACTCACTCACCAAACAATAGCTGCTATAATACCAAGGCTTCCAGGTATAATTATTGTTCATTATAACACCGCCATCACAATGTATATGTCTCACTCACTCACTCACTCACTCACTCACTCACTCACTCACTCACCCAAACAATAGCTGCTATAATACCAAGGCTTCCAGGTATAATTATTGTTCATTATAACACCGCCATCACAATGTATATGTCTCACTCACTCACTCACTCACCCAAACAATAGCTGCTATAATACCAAGGCTTCCAGGTATAATTATTGTTCATTATAACACCGCCATCACAATGTATATGTCTCACTCACTCACTCACTCACTCACTCACTCACTCACTCACTCACTCACTCACTCACTCACTCACCCAAACAATAGCTGCTATAATACCAAGGCTTCCAGGTATAATTATTGTTCATTATAACACCGCCATCACAATGTATATGTCTCACTCACCTCACTCACTCACTCACTCACCTCACTCACCCAAACAATAGCTGCTATAATACCAAGGCTTCCAGGTATAATTATTGTTCATTATAACACCGCCATCACAATGTATATGTCTCACTCACTCACTCACTCACTCACTCACTCACTCACTCACTCACTCACTCACTCACTCACTCACTCACCCAAACAATAGCTGCTATAATACCAAGGCTTCCAGGTATAATTATTGTTCATTATAACACCGCCATCACAATGTATATGTCTCACTCACTCACTCACTCACTCACTCACTCACTCACTCACTCACTCACTCACTCACTCACCCAAACAATAGCTGCTATAATACCAAGGCTTCCAGGTATAATTATTGTTCATTATAACACCGCCATCACAATGTATATGTCTCACTCACTCACTCACTCACTCACTCACTCACTCACTCACCCAAACAATAGCTGCTATAATACCAAGGCTTCCAGGTATAATTATTGTTCATTATAACACCGCCATCACAATGTATATGTCTCACTCACTCACTCACTCACTCACTCACTCACTCACTCACTCACCCAAACAATAGCTGCTATAATACCAAGGCTTCCAGGTATAATTATTGTTCATTATAACACCGCCATCACAATGTATATGTCTCACTCACTCACTCACTCACTCACTCACTCACCCAAACAATAGCTGCTATAATACCAAGGCTTCCAGGTATAATTATTGTTCATTATAACACCGCCATCACAATGTATATGTCTCACTCACTCACTCACTCACTCACTCACTCACTCACTCACTCACTCACTCACCCAAACAATAGCTGCTATAATACCAAGGCTTCCAGGTATAATTATTGTTCATTATAACACCGCCATCACAATGTATATGTCTCACTCACTCACTCACTCACTCACTCACTCACTCACTCACTCACTCACTCCCCCAAACAATAGCTGCTATAATACCAAGGCTTCCAGGTATAATTATTGTTCATTATAACACCGCCATCACAATGTATATGTCTCACTCACTCACTCACTCACTCACTCACTCACTCACTCACTCACTCACTCACTCACTCACCCAAACAATAGCTGCTATAATACCAAGGCTTCCAGGTATAATTATTGTTCATTATAACACCGCCATCACAATGTATATGCTCACTCACTCACTCACTCACTCACTCACTCACTGCCTCACTCACTCTACTCTCGCTCCCCCAAACAATAGCTGCTATAATACCAAGGCTTCCAGGTATAATTATTGTTCATTATAACACCGCCATCACAAATGTATATGTCTCACTCACTCACTCACTCACTCACTCACTCACTCACTCACTCACTCACTCACTCACTCACCCAAACAATAGCTGCTATAATACCAAGGCTTCCAGGTATAATTATTGTTCATTATAACACCGCCATCACAATGTCTCACTCACTCACTCACTCACTCACTCACTCACTCACTCACTCACTCACTCACTCACCCAAACAATAGCTGCTATAATACCAAGGCTTCCAGGTATAATTATTGTTCATTATAACACCGCCATCACAATGTATATGTCTCACTCACTCACTCACTCACTCACTCACTCACTCACTCACTCTCTCCCCCAAACAATAGCTGCTATAATACCAAGGCTTCCAGGTATAATTATTGTTCATTATAACACCGCCATCACAATGTATATGTCTCACTCACTCACTCACTCACTCACTCACTCACTCACTCACTCACTCACTCACTCACTCACCCAAACAATAGCTGCTATAATACCAAGGCTTCCAGGTATAATTATTGTTCATTATAACACCGCCATCACAATGTATATGTCTCACTCACTCACTCACTCACTCACTCACTCACTCACTCACTCACTCACTCACTCACTCTCTCCCCCAAACAATAGCTGCTATAATACCAAGGCTTCCAGGTATAATTATTGTTCATTATAACACCGCCATCACAATGTATATGTCTCACTCACTCACTCACTCACTCACTCACTCACTCACTCACTCACTCACTCACTCACTCACCCAAACAATAGCTGCTATAATACCAAGGCTTCCAGGTATAATTATTGTTCATTATAACACCGCCATCACAATGTATATGTCTCACTCACTCACTCACTCACTCACTCACTCACTCACTCACTCACTCACTCACTCACTCACTCACTCACTCACTCACTCTCTCCCCCAAACAATAGCTGCTATAATACCAAGGCTTCCAGGTATAATTATTGTTCATTATAACACCGCCATCACAATGTATATGTCTCACTCACTCACTCACTCACTCACTCACTCACTCACTCACTCACTCACTCACTCACTCACTCACTCACCCAAACAATAGCTGCTATAATACCAAGGCTTCCAGGTATAATTATTGTTCATTATAACACCGCCATCACAATGTATATGTCTCACTCACTCACTCACTCACTCACTCACTCACTCACTCACTCACTCACTCACTCACTCACTCACTCCACCCAAACAATAGCTGCTATAATACCAAGGCTTCCAGGTATAATTATTGTTCATTATAACACCGCCATCACAATGTATATGTCTCACTCACTCACTCACTCACTCACTCACTCACTCACTCACTCACTCTCTCTCTCTCTCTCTCTCTCTCCCCCAAACAATAGCTGCTATAATACCAAGGCTTCCAGGTATAATTATTGGTCATTATAACACCGCCATCACAATGTCTCCTGCACTTATATATAGTCATCAATTACTTCTCTTCATAATGACATACCGTGCTGTGCTGATTACATAATGATAAAATACAGTATAATTATGTACCACCTATCCTATTGCTGGGGGTGGCCGACACGAGACAGAGCCCCAACAGAAACAACATTTAAAGTTCCTATTTGCAGGGTCCAGGACCACTTTCGCGTTCCCTCGCCCGTTTCTGTGTCTCGTCGAGTAGGAGAATTATACAAGGGGAAGAGGATTCCTAGCCTCCCGTCTCCAAATATATATATAGGCCTATACTGTATATATATGTATATATATATTTATATATACCCGGTATATATATATATAGATATATATATATATATATATATATATACCGGTATATATTGCTTCAAACTCCGTGTGTCCAGGCATTTTGGCTCGAACGTCCATTGATTTTGGCCCTGTCACTCTTTCAAGTCTCCAGAAAAAACAAAAAAACAAAAACAAACTAACTTACCGGTACCTAACCTAAAACACTCGTAAGTACCAATATATTAAAGTATTGCCTCAAACTACATATACCGGTACCGGTACCTGCAAGTGCGAAATATCTATAGTATATTCTATACCGGTACCAGTACCGCCAACCAACTTGACAATAATCTTAATCACTGACCTCTCTGTAACTCTAAAGGACCTAGAACAAACTGGCTGTAGTTAATATAGTATCTTTAAACACCCACACACACACACCCACACCCACACCCACACACACACCCCCCCCCCCCCCCACACCCCACCCACCCACACACACAGACAATAATCTTAATCCCTGACCTCTCTGTAACTCTAAAGGACCTAGAACAAACTGGCTGTAGTTAATATCCTATCTTTAAACACACACACACACACACACACCCCACCCACACACACACAGACAATAATCTTAATCCCTGACCTCTCTGTAACTCTAAAGGACCTAGAACAAACTGGCTGTAGTTAATATCCTATCTTTAAACACACACACACACGCAATCTCTCTCTCTCTCACTGGCTACTCTCACTCTCTCTCTGTATCTATCTATCTATCTATCTATCTACAATTCCCCACACACACACACACACCCACCCACACACACACACACACGCACACACACTCTCTCTCTCACTGGCTACTGTCACACACTCTCTCTCTGTATCTATCTATCTATCTTATCTACCATCCCACACACCCACCATGATATCAGTATCGGTACCGGTAGTCTAAGATAACATAAGACACATATTATTATGTTATCTGGTGACCTCATCAGTGATAACATTGACAATATATTTATAGTGTGTGTGTGTGTGTGGGTGTGTGGGTATGTGTGTGTGTGTATGTGTGTATGTGTGGGTATGTGTGTGTGTGTATGTGTGTATGTGTGGGTGTGTGTGTGTGTGTGTGTGTGTGGGTGTGTATGTGTATGTGTGGGTGTGTGTGGAATGGTAGATAGATAGATAGAGGGATAGATATGTAAATATATAGATTGATGGATGGATAGATAGACAGATTGATAGATATACAGAGAGAGAGAGAGAGAGAGAGAGAGAGAGAGAGAGAGAGAGAGAGAGAGAGAGAGAGAGAGAGAGAGAGCGAAAGAGTACAAAGGGAGTACAAAGGAAATCAAGCAACAAGAGGTCTAGTGACCCTTCTAGGCTGCTTGTCTTCCAAAACACTGAGGATCAAGTGTCCAAACAGTGGTTTAGAGTGGGTAAGGGAACATTGGAAAGGGAACTACTGCCCTGGAACTAATGTCCGTGGCAGGACTAGGAAGTTAGTAGGGGACATATGGGTTAGTAACTGAGGGGAGGATAAAATAAAGTTATCCATTTACAAACGCAGTCAGTCGCGGGTTTGATGCGAGATATTTGTCTAGGCGGAGTTTAAATGAATCAACGGTGCTGCAGTCTATAACGTCTCGGGGAAGCCCATTCCACAAGTTGACAACTAGATTGAAGAAGAAATTCTTAGATTCGTGTGAGTTAAAAGATTTACCAATAATTTTGCAACCGTTTCCCCGTGTGTAATTAGATTGGTCGATAGTGAAGTACTTACTACAGTTCATATTCATATGTGTGTGTGTGTGTGTGTGTGTGTGTGTGGAATGGTAGATAGATATATAGAGGGATAGACATGTAAATATATAGATAGATGGATGGATAGATAGACAGATATACAGAGAGAGAGAGAGAGAGAGAGAGATAGTCAGAGTCAGTAGGGTGTGTCAGAAGGGGGTAGGGGGGGTTGAAGTGACTATGAGGTCATTCCTCTTAATGTGGAGAGAGAGAGAGAGAGAGAGAGAGAGCGAATACTTGCAGGATATCACTTATCACTTCTCTCTCTCTCTCCCCCCCCCCCCTCTCTCTCTCTCTCTCTCTCTCTTGGCTTTATAGGCAGGTCATTTGAGCATAAATCCAAAGAAGTTATCCTAACCCTTTACAATTCCTTAGTCCGCCCTCTTCTGGAATACTGCGTTCAATCCTGGTGCCCTTATTACCAAAAAGATATAAACAAGCTAGAACGAGTTCAACGTAGAACTCAGTTACCAAAATTATACCTAGCCTAAAGAACAAACCATACGAAGAGCGTCTTAGATAATTAAATATATTTCCTTTAACCCAGCACAGATTAAGAGGTGACTTAATTCAAGTGTTCAAAATCATCAAAGGCATCGACAATATGAACTGTAGTAAGTACTTCACTATCGACCAATCTAATTACACGCGGGGAATCGGTTGCAAAATTATTGGTAAATCTTTTAACTCACACGAATCTAAGAATTTCTTCTTCAATCGAGTTGTCAACTTATGGAATGGGCTTCCCCGAGATGTCATTGACTGCAGCACCGTTGATTCATTTAAACTCCGCCTAGACAAATATCTCGCATCAAACCCGCAACTGACTGCGTTTGTAAATGAATAACTTTATTTTATCCCCCCCTCAGTTACTAACCCATCTGTCCCCTACTAACTTCCTAATCCTGCCACGGACATTAGTTCCAGGGCAGTAGTTCCCTTTCCAATGTTCCCTTACCCACTCTAAACCACTGTTTGGACACTTGATCCTCAGTGTTTTGGAGGATAAGCAGCCTAGAAGGGTCACTAGATCTGTTGTTGCTTGATTTCCTTTGTACTCCTTTGTACTCTCTCTCTCTCTCTCTTTTATTGAACCTCCATAATTAATCCTATCGGTACATTCATTCTAATAAAATATTTATATCGTATGTCCTTACCCTCAGCCGGGAATCGAACCACAGACAGTGAGGACGAGAATCCATATTTTAATTCACTAAACCACACCGTGGTAAACACACACATACAAAACACATACACACATACATACACACACACACACACACACAAACACACATTTAAAATCCACAAGCTCGTTTTCTATGCACTTCGCTTCCCTTGTAAAGATTTGAGGTATGTTTGACGCCCCCCCCCCCCCCCCCTCTCTCTCTCTCTCTCTCTCTCTCCTCTTCCTGTAAGTGTGTGTATCTCTCTCTCTCCTTCCTCTTCCTGTAAGTGTCTCTCTCTCTCTCTCTCTCTCCTCTTCCTGTAAGTGTGTGTATCTCTCTCTCTCTCTCTCTCCTTCCTCTTCCTGTAAGTCTCTCTCTCTTTCTCCCTCTCTCTCCTTCCTCTTCCTGTAAGTCTCTCTCTCTCTCTCCTTCCTCTTCCTGTATGATTGTGTATCTCTCTCTCTCTCTCTCTCTCTCTCTCTCTCTCTCCTTCCTGTATGTGTGTATTACTATATTAAATATCATAAACCCTCTCAATACCTGCCATAGATCATAGAAGCAGCCCCAACCCCAAACAATGATAACACAATTCCTCTAGGGGAGATTTCCACTGGAAGGATTTTTTTCTGGACCCCTTTCTCCCTCATGTTTAGCCCCAATGCCGTTAAGATTTAAAGATAAGTTAGACGATCTTAAGAACTTTCGCCCCATTTCTGTCAATTTTAAGACCGTTCGTGTAATTTAGGTGTCGATAGCGAGCCTGTAATTTAAGAGGAACCGGCCTTTGGCCGGGACATATTTCTACCGAAAAATGTACAAATTTATCTTGAAAGGGGGTCTAGGGGGTGTAGTTTTTAGCTTGATAAGAGGTCTAGGGAACAACCTAAATACCTCCCCTTAACGGGAGGTTTTTAGTTGATTCCCTAGACTTCCATCAAACTTAACATTACACCCCCTAGACTCCCTTTCAAGATAAATTTGTAAATTGTTCGGTAGAAAAATGTCCCGGCCGAAGGCCGATTCCTTTTAAATTACAGGCTCGCTATCGCTCGCCAGGAAAAAATCGACACCTAAATGGCACGAAAAGTCTTAAAATTGACAGAAATGGGTCGAAAGTTCTTAAACCCACCAAACTAATGAGGCGAACGTTTTAAAATATCAAAACCAATGGGGCTAACCATGAGGGAGAAAGGGGGTCAAGAAAAACATCCCTGAAGTGGAAATCTCCCCTTAAGAGAGTGGGAAGCCTGTCAATTTGCTGAAAGTCCTTTGGAAACTGAATAAAATCCTCTAAGAGTAATAAAGTTAAAAAGACGTTGCCGGTACTGAAGGGGTTAAGAGGACAGTGGCCGGGGTTTTTTCTTAGTTTCTTCCCTAGACCTCCATCAAGCTTAGAAAAACATCTCCTATAGACACCCTTCAAGATAAATTTGTACATTTTTCGGTAGACACATGTCTCGGTTCCTCTTAAAATTACAGGCTCGCTATCGCTCGCCAGGAAAAAATCGACACCTATATGGCACGAAGTCTTAATATTGACAACGAAATGGAGCGAAAGGTATTAATTAAACTCGCCAAACGTCTTCTAATCTCAAAGCTAACGGGGCTAAACACGAGGGAGAAAAGGGTCCAGAAAAACGGCCCACCTCCCCTTAAAACAAGTAGATAAGATAAAACGATAAAATTAAGATACTAGAAGGAAATCAATGGTTGGGATTCCTGGGTCCCCTTTCTCCCTCATGTTTAGCCCCAATAGTTTTCAGATTTTAAGATGTTTGCCCCCATTAGTTTGGCGATTTCAAGACTTTTACCCGCGTTTCTTTCTTTCTCGTGCCATTTAGTACAAGGGAGTACAAAGGAAATCAAGCAACAACAGATCTAGTGACCCTTCTAGGTTGCTTGTCCTCCAAAACACTGAGGATCAAGTGTCCAAACAGTGGGTTAGAGTGGGTAAGGGAACATTGGAAAGGGAATTACTGCCCTGGAACTAATGTCCGTAGGTGTCGATTGTTTCCTGGCGAGCGATAGCGAGCCGGTAGGAAACTGTCCGGGACGAAGGCCGATTCCTATTAAATTGCAGGCTCGCTATCGCTCGCCAGAAAAACATCAACCCTTAAATCGTAGTCTTAAAATGATCAGAAATGGGGCGATTGGTCTTAAAATCGACCAACTAATGGGCCAAACGTCTTATAATCTCAAAACTAATGGGGCTAAACACGAAGGAGAAGGGGGTCCAGAAAATAATACCTCGAGTGAAAATCTCCCCGGGGGGTGACCTGTTTTGGTTGTTCTGGCCTGCCCTATCTTTCTCTGGCTTGTATCCATTTGGCCCCATTCAGCCTACCGTTTTAAGACGTTTATCCCCATCCAGGTGTCAATTTTTTACTGGTGAGCGGTAGCGAGCCAGCATATTTTTCATTTGTGTTTGACAGCAGGCTAAATTTGTACATTTTTCGATAGAAAAATGTCTCCGGCGAAGCCGGATTTCTTCATATAATGCTGGCTCACTATCGCTCGCCAGGAAGAAATCGACACCTAGATGGGGATAAACGTCTGAAAATAGCTGGCTGAATGGGGCCGAATGGATACAAGCCAGAGAAAGAGAGAACAGGACAGACATAACAAAAAGCAGGTCACCCTCCTTAAAAGACGGAACTACACGTCTGGTATACTATAAATTGACTGTGGTTCGAATCCCAGCTGAAACCTAAACATTAAACCCTTTCGGTACCGGCGACGTGTGTTATATTTGACTCTAGCCATATATGGAGACGATATAATGCAGCTTAGGAAGGATCTGTGGTAGTTACAAGGGGGTGGGTTGAGACAGTTTGAAGTCATTAGTGCTAGAGGTCCTTCCTAAGTTGAATAGGACGTGCCTGGTGTTGTACGGGTTAAGGTATCCACCTGGAGGATTTTTTTTCTGGACCCCTTTCTCCCTCATGTTTAGCCCCGTTGCTTTTGAGATTTTAAGACGTTCGCCCCATTAGTTTGACGATTTTAAGAACCCTCGCCCCATTTAAGTCAATTTTAAGACCATTCGTGCCATTTAGGTGTCAATTTTTTCTTGGCGAGCGATAGCGAGCCTGTAATTTAAGGGGAACCGGCCTACGACCGGGACATTTTTCTACCGAAAAATGTACACATTTATCTTGAAAGGGGGTCTAGGGGGAGTAATTTTAAGCTTGATGGAAGTCTAGGGAATCAACTAAAAACCTCCCCTTAACAGGCTTCCAACTATCTCACTACCACAGATCCTTCTTAACTGCACAAAATTGTCTAAATAAGAATATAATTTTGAAACACGTCGCCGGTATAGAAGGGGTTAATCTAAAAGGCTATTAAATGTATATGTATATATATATTGACTGTGGTTCGAATCCTGGCTGAGACCTAAACATTAATTTGTGTAACTCATGCGAATTTGTGATATGTCCTGACTGTAAACAAAACTACCGTACACAACGTCTTAAAATCTCAAAACTATTGGGGCTAAACATGAGGGAAGAAGGCGAGTCAGAAAAAACAACCACTACCCCCTCTCCCCCTTCTATAGCAGGCCGTGACGTCACCGTTGGCGGTTGGGAGGGAGGGAGGGAGGCAGGGGACCCACACCTTGACCACCACCACCACCACCTGAGTGAACTCAGGCTACAGTTTGAATTCAACCGTGGGGTGAATGTTTCTAACTTTGTGTTTACACTTGCATTGGCAGATGTGACTTGCTATGTTGAGGAAGATATATGATAAAGTGGACTAGGGTACATCATATACGGTACCGGGTAGCCTATAATATACCCAATATGTTTATATTATATATATATATACACAGACAAAGATTTACGTAATGCCTTACTACTGGTGGTGGTGGTGGTGGTCGTGGTGGTTCTCTGGCCTCGCTAAACTCCTACAGATGACTCTCTTCTCCCTCATCTTTAGCCACAGCACTTTTAAGATCTTAACACGTTCGGCCCATTAGTGTGTCGGTCATAATACCTTTCGACTCGTTGTCGATCTTCAGACCTTTCGACCCATTTCTTTGTCAAAATGTAGACCTTTCGTGCCATTTTGGTGTCGATATTTTCCTGCCGAGCGATAGCGAGCCTGAAATGTTTCCATCGAAAAATGTACAAACTTATCTTGAATGAGGGGGCCTAGGGAGGAAACTAAATAAATTATAAAAATATTAACCCTTTCAAGCTCCAATACGCGTTTCTGTTCTGTTTCTGGCTACTATTAGACGATATTATTCAGATTAGTAACGGTATATGGAAGTCAAAGGGTTGATGGAGATAGTATTTACCCTTTTAATACCCACAGATCCTTCCTAAGCTGCATAAAATCGTCTAATGAAAGCCAAACTAAACTGCTATAACGCGTCAGAGCTTCAAAGGGTTAACAAATAAGCAAATACAAACGGCCCATCTCCCCTTAACCCGTTCACGCACATATGTCGGAGAGGGTTAAGATTGACAAAGATTTACGTAATACCGTTATTAGTGGTGGTGGTGGTCCTGGTTCTGTTGCCTTTCTAAACTCATAGAGATTACCCTCTTCTCCCTCATCTTTAGCCCCATTAGGTACAGTGGCGCTAATAAGTGATGTCTCGGCACCAAGTATGTTGTGATCAATAATTGGTATCAGCAATATCTAAGCTTCATTTCTTCATATCGAGTGAAATATACAAACATGTTCCTACACTTACCCACCCTATTCAACATCGGACAGACATTCATACAGCACAGAGCAAGCCAAATGTAATGACAGCTGGGACATGACTTATTAGCGCGACCGTACCGTACCAGATATTAACCCTTTGGCTGCGGCTATGTTTGGGCTATTTAGGCATATTCAGGCACTCCTGAATGATAAATCAAGCATCTGCATTAAATGAAGTGTATTCTGCCAAAAACTAGGCGAAAATAGCTTCAATATGACACCAGAACGGGCCGTATACGTGGTCTGGTTCACCCGCAGTGATCCCAGTGAAACGCGGGAACCCCGCTATTATGTAACACTCGCTCGCTTGGCTACACTGATGAGAGAGACAGAGAGAGACTCGCCCGAGACACAGCCTAGCTCAGTGAGCCGCTCGGTGCTCTGAGGGTCGGAGGTGGGCCCCTCACGCTCCCGCCCACTGACACTCGATTCTTACGGTTTTTACAGGCTTTTAAAGCCTGGAAATTGCTGTAACTTGCCAAAACATTCCAGAACGTCACCCGCAGCGAAAGGGTTAAGACGCTTGGCCCATTAGTTTGTCGGGCCTAAAACTTTTCGCCCATTTTCTTTGTCAATATTAAGACCTTGTTTCTACCGAAAAATGTACCGGTACAAATTTATCTTGAAGGAGGGTCTGGGGGTGGGGGGGGGGGTATTTTTTAAACCTTGCTGGACGTCTAGAGAGGAAAGGAAAAATATATATGTACGGTCGCACTAATAAGTCATGTCTCAGCTGTCATTACTTTTGGCTTGCTCTGTGCTGTTTTAATGTCTGTCAGATGTTGAAAATGAAGGAACATGGTTGTATATCTCACTCAAAAATATTAAATCGTGTGTAAATATTGCTGATACCAATTATTGATCAAAACATAATTGGTGCCGAAACATCACTTATTAGCGCGACTGTACCGTAAATAAATAAATGTAGAAATATATAACACCAGACTAATGGGGGCGAACGTCTTAAAATCTGAACACTAATGGGGCTAAACACGAGGGAGTTCAAGGGGATCGCGTAACAACGGCTTGAGCGATTATTGAGTAATCTTGTTTTCGAGTTATGAAAGCTAACAGTTTTTAGTTTGTTTGCTACGCCTCCAGCAATCTTAAAATTTCACCCCCTTGACCCCCTTTCAAGATAAATTTGTACATTTTTCGGTAGAAAAATTTCCCGGCCGAAGGCCGGTACTCTTAAATTACAGGCTCGCTATCGCTCGCCAGGATAAAATCGACACCTAAATGGCACGAAAGGTCTTCAAATTGACAGAATGGGGCGGAAATTCTGAAAATCGCCAAACTCACGGGGCAAACGTCTTAAAATCTCAAAAGCAATGGGGCTAGATATGAAGGAGAAAGGGGTCAAGAAAAAAGTCCCTCAAGTGGAAATCTTCCCTTAATGACATCAACAAACACCTGTGGCAGTCCAGGTTTTGTTAGTACATTGCTTTAGTTTCCTCCCTAGACCTCCATCAAGCTTAAAAAAAATACACCCCCAGATCAATGTGTACGGTACATTTTGTCGATATTAAAATGTCCCGGCCAAAAGCCAATTACTCAGGCTCGCTATCTCTCGCCAGGAAGAAAATCGACACCTAAACTGCGTGAAAAGTCTTAATAATGGCAAAAAAAAAAAAAATAAAAAAAAAAAAAAATATATATATATATATATATATACCGGTATATATATATATATATATATATATATATATATATATATATATATATATATACCGGTAATAAAAAAAATAGGGCGAAAGATCATCAAATCGCCAGACATATGGGCCAAACGTCTTAAAATCGGAAAAATAATGTGGCTAAACATGAGGGGGTTGGGGGTGGGGGCCAGAACCCCCTCAAACCCCTTCAAAGTAGGCTACTAGTGTGGCTTGGGCTAGTAGGACTGGTATGTGGTAATCTCCTGGAGGCAACCCAACCATATGGTTAGAGGGGTGACCCGCTAGGCTGTTATTTCTGGCCTTTTCTCTCTTTCTCTGGCTTGTATCCATGTGGCCCCATTCACCCTACTGTTTTAAGACGTTTATCCCCATCCAGGTGTCAATTTTTTACTGGTGAGCGATAGCGAGCCAGCAGATTTTTAATTTTTGTTTGACAGCAGGCTAAATTTGTACATTTTTCGATAGAAAAATGTCTCCGGCGAAGCCGGATCTCTTCATATAATGCTGGCTCGCTATCGCTCGCCAGGAAGAAATCGACGCCTAGATGGGGATAAACGTCTTAAAATAGTTGGCTGAATGGGGCCGCATGGATACAAGCCAGAGAAAGAGAGAAAAGGAGACAAATTTAAAAAGCAGGTCACCTCCCCTTCATTTCTTCGGGTGGTGTTTGAGTTAAATTAATAACAGTATAACATTATATATTGTTCCACTGTAGACCTCCATCAAGCTTTAACAATATCCCCAAGATACCCCTTCTAGATAAATGGGTACATTTTTCGGTGTCCCGGTCAAAGGCTGATTCCTCGTAAATTAAGCCTACAGGTTCGCTGTCGCTCGTCAGGAAAAACATTCGTCTAAATGGCAAGAACGGTCTTAATATTGACAGATAAATGGATCGAAACGTCTTAAAATCGCCAAACTAATGGGCCGAACGTCTTAACCCTCTCCGACAGATGACGCGATTTTGAGCCTATTGGGGATACTTTAAAGCCTTTGTTACCATCAGGGGTATTTAGAAACCTTTAGTTTAGTTACTTCAACCTCTGCAGTTGTCTTTGAGTTAGCTGTGTTGAGCCTATTGGGGATACTTTAAAGCCTTTGTTACCATCAGGGGTATTTAGAAACCTTTAGTTTAGTTACTTCAACCTCTGCAGTTGTCTTTGAGCTAGCTGTGTTGAGCCTATTGGGGATACTTTAAAGCCTTTGTTACCATCAGGGGTATTTAGAAACCTTTAGTTTAGTTACTTCAACCTCTGCAGTTGTCTTTGAGTTAGCTGTGTTGAGCCTATTGGGGATACTTTAAAGCCTTTGTTACCATCAGGGGTATTTAGAAACCTTTAGTTTAGTTACTTCAACCTCTGCAGTTGTCTTTGAGTTAGCTGTGTTGAGCCTATTGGGGATACTTTAAAGCCTTTGTTACCATCAGGGGTATTTAGAAACCTTTAGTTTAGTTACTTCAACCTCTGCAGTTGTCTTTGAGTTAGCTGTGTTGAGCCTATTAGGGAACTTTAAAGCCTTTGTTACCATCAGGGGTATTTAGAAACCTTTAGTTTAGTTACTTCAACCTCTGCAGTTGTCTTTGAGTTAGCTGTGTTGAGCCTATTGGGGATACTTTAAAGCCTTTGTTACCATCAGGGGTATTTAGAAACCTTTAGTTTAGTTACTTCAACCTCTGCAGTTGTCTTTGAGTTAGCTGTGGGCAGAAAACTAATTTTGGAGAGGTAATTATAAGAGTGAGCGAACTCTATTTCTTATTGCTAATCTGGCAACCTCTGCGTCATAAATGAGTGAAAGGGTTAAGATGTCAAAACTAACGGGGCTAAATATGAGGGAGAAGGGGGGAGGGGGGTCCAGAACAAACAACCCTCCCCTTGAAGTAATGGGGCTGTTTGCGTAATTTCGTTGACGAGTCTAGAAAGGCAACCGAACCATATGTTGAGTGTAACGAGATGGGTTGGGTGTGAAAGGGATCTGCCGCGTGTTCTTATGTAACCACAACCTCCAGTACAGTCGGTCAAATAAGTGATGTCGCGGCACCCAGTATATTTCCATCAATAATTGGTATCAGCAATATCTAAGGGTTAAATCATCGTTTCCAGTGAGATATACCAACATGTTCCTATTTTTATGCACCCTATTCAACATCTGACAGACATTAATACAGCTCTAATTCATCGTTTCGAGTGAGATATACAAACATGTTCCTATCTTTACCCACCCTATTCAACATCTGACAGACATTAATACAGCTCTAATTCATCGTTTCCAGTGAGATATACAAACATGTTCCTATCTTTACCCACCCTATTCAACATCTGACAGACATTAATACAGCTCTAATTCATCGTTTCGAGTGAGATATACAAACATGTTCCTATCTTTACCCACCCTATTCAACATCTGACAGACATTAATACAGCTCTAATTCATCGTTTTGAGTGAGATATAATGTTCCTATCTTTACCCACCCTATTCAACATCTGACAGACATTAATACAGCACACAGCGAGCCAAACATAATGCCAGCTGAGACACGACTTATTTGGCCGACTGTACTGTACAATAGGCCTAACACAACCTGCTGTGGGGGGTGGGGGGGGGGGGGTCTGGGTCCCCCTTCTCCCTCATGTTCAGCCCCCTTTAGTTTACACATTTTAAGACGTTCGCATCGCTAGTTTGGCGGTTTTAAGACTTTTCGCCCCATATTTTCTGTCAGTATTAAGACCTTTCGTGCCATTTAGGTGTCTTGTTTACCTTTCGAGCGATAGCAAGCCTGTAATATAGGAGGAATCGGCCTTCGGCCGGTAACTTTTTCTATCATTCAGCCAACTGGTTTAAGACGTTTACCCCATCCAGGTGTCGATTTTTTCCTGGCGAGCGACAGCGAGCCAGCATTGTATGGAGAAATCCGGCTTCGCCGGAGACATTTTTCTATCGAAAAATGTACAAATTTAGCCTGCTGTCAAAACAAATATATATGCTGGCTCGCTACCGCTCGCCAGGAAAATATTGACACCTGGATGGGGGTAAACGTCTTAAAACAGTAGGCTGAATGGGGCCAAATTAATACAAGGCAAAGAGAGAGAGAGAGAGAGAGAGAGAGAGAGAGAGAGAGAGAGAGAGAGAGAGAGAGAGAGAGAGAGAGAGAGAGAGAGAGAGAGAGAGAGAGAGAGAGAGAGAGAGAGAGAGAGAAAAAAAAAAGCGAGGTGGTGGCATTTATTTGTTTGTTATTGTTTTACCTGCCATTAGTGTCCACAACACCCCATAGACCCCCTTCAACACCCCATAGACCCCCTTCAACATACATTTATACATTTTTCGGTGGAATAATGTCCCGGCCCAAAGCCTATTATTCCTCTTAAATTACAGGCTCGCTATCGCTCGCCAGGATAAAATCGACACCTAAATGGCACGAAAGGTCTTAAAATTGACAGAATGTGGCAGAAATTCTTAAAATCACCAAACTCATGGGGCAAACGTCTTAAAATCTCCAAAGCAATGGGGCTAGACATGAGGGAGAAAGGGGTCAATCAAAAAGTGCCTCCCCTTAAGTCTTTGGCAGTGATATATATATATATATAAACGGGTGATGATAATACTAATAATAATAATAATTAAGCTTAACAAATACCCTTCCGTGTAGGCGAAGGTTATCTGCCTCTCTGGGTCAACTGGACACGTGTGTGAGAGAGAGAGAGAGAGAGAGAGAGAGAGTGAGAGTGAGAGAGAGAGAGAGAGCGAGAGAGAGAGAGAGAGAGAGAGAGTGAGAGTGAGAGTGAGAGAGAGAGAGAGAATGTGAGAGCGAGAGAGAGAGTGAGTGAGAGAGAGAGAGAGTGAGAGTGAGAGAGAGAGAGAGAGAGAGAGAGAGAGAGAGAGAGAGAGAGAGAGAGAGAGAATTACATACCGGTAGATAAGATAGACTAGATGGATTGTGAGATAGATAGATAGATAGATAGATGGATAGATAACTATAGTCTATTCGCTGTAGGTAAGCCAGGAATCAGGACCACTAACATCTGTAACTCAAAAAGGGCTAGTGCAAACGGGCTGTAAATGTCCACATCTAGGCCCTATTCCCTGAGTGACTCTTCCCAAATGGTAAAACTATTAGCTCGGTATAGAGGGTTCGATTGCATGGTCGCCTACCGGTACTTAAGGAGGGTGACCTGTTTTTTGTTTCTCCTTTTCTCTGGCTTGTATCCATTCGGCCCCATTCAGCCAACTGTTTTAAGACGTTTATCCCCATCTAGGTGTCGATTTCTTCCTGGCGAGCGATAGCGAGCCAGCATTATATGAAGAAATCCGGCTTCGCCGGAGACATTTTTCTACCGAAAAATGTACAAATTTAGCCTGCTGTCAAAAACATTTTAAAAATATGCTGGCTCGCTACCGCTCACCAGTAAAAATGTTACACCTGGATGGGGATAAACGTCTTAAAACAGTAGGCTGAATGGGGCCGAATGGATACAAGCCAGAGAAAAGGAGAGAACAAAAAGCAGGTCACCCCCCTTCAGCCGGTATCACACCAGAGCGTTTATAGTCAACATTCGATCATCAACATTTTTCTGGCAACATTTCTGGAATATTTTGCACTGGTATCAGACACTAGACTAGGTCACCGAAATAGTCTAAATGTTGACCTCATAAGCTGCCAGACCAGTGTTGAGGGAAAAAACGCTGGTGTGATACCGGCTTTACATCGAATAAATAAATAGCCGATACCGATACACAGACCTTGCGGACCCCACTAGGCAGTCCACACTTATGATCATGGAATACTATCATAGAATGTTATACACAGTGGAAGGTAAGGATAGCAAAGGCTCTCTCCCCACCCACCCACCACTAGAGAGAGTGTGTGTGTGTGTGTGTGACTGTGTGTGTCATCAGCTTGCACCCACACTGATAATAAAGGTCATGTGGATATCAACCTACACTGCTGACTAATAACACACACACACACACACACACACACACACACACACACACATATATATTTTTAAATTTTCTATATTCCCAGCCGGACTCTCTCTCTCTCTCTCTCTCTCTCTCTCTCTCTCTCTCTCTCTCTCTCTCGTGTTTTAAGATACTTCAGGAGGGATCTCCACTTGAGGGACTTTTTTCTGGACCCCTTTCTCCCTCATGTTTAGCCTCATTGATTTTTCTAAGTTTAAGACGTTCGCCCCATTATTTTGACAATTTTAAGAACTTTCGACCCATTTCTGTCAATTTTAAGACCTTTCGTGCAATTCAGGTGTCGATTTTATCCTGGCGAGCGATAGCAAGCCTGTAATTTAAGAGGAACCGGCCTTCGGCCGGGAAATTTTTCTACCGAAAAATGTACAAATTTATCTTGAAAGGGCCTCAAGGGGGTGTAATTTTAAGCTTGACGGAGGTCTAGGGAACAAACTAAATACCTCCCCTTAAGGGCTTTGACAGAGTACATACCAGTGCACTGTTCACGATAAACAATGATGCTGCAACCCGAGGCAATGGAACGAAATTAATTAGAAAAAAAAAAATAAAAAAACATCCTTAGATAATTATGCCCCAAACTTTATTCCCGTACAGTGTGGTTAAAATGATGATGATGGTGGTGGAATGGTTTAGCGAGGGAGGTGGTCGACAGGAATTCTATTGGTACCTTTAAGGGGGGGTGTCCTGCTTGTTGTTATTGCTGTCCTTTTCTCTCTTTCTCTGGCTTGTAACCATACGGCCCCATTCAGCCAACTGTTTTAAGACGTTTATCCCCATCTAGGTGTCGATTTCTTCCTGGCGAGCGATAGCGAGCCAGCATTATATGAAGAAATCCGGCTTCGCCGGAGACATTTTTCTATCGAAAAATGTACAAATTTAGCCTGCTGTCAAACAAAAATAAAAAATATGCGCAAGAAATTGACACCTGGATGGGGATAAACGTCTTAAAACAGTAGGCTGAATGGGGCCAAATGGTTACAAGCCAGAGAAAGATAGAAAAGGCCAAAACCAAAACAGGTCACCCCCCTTAAGAAAAGACTGGCCGATCATCTAACGAAGCTTGGATTGACATGAATTAATCAGCAGGTATGTGTAATTTACCTGGCAGACTAATTTACCTGGCAGACTAATTTACCTGGCAGACTAATTTACCTGGCAGACTAATTTACCTGGCAGACTAATTTACCTGGCAGACTAATTTACCTGGCAGACTAATTTACCTGGCAGACTAATTTACCTGGCAGACTAATTTACCTGGCAGACTAATTTACCTGGCAGACTAATTTACCTGGCAGTAATTTACCTGGCAGACTAATTTACCTGGCAGACTAATTTACCTGGCAGACTAATTTACCTGGCAGACTAATTTACCTGGCAGACTAATTTACCTGGCAGACTAATTTACCTGGCAGACTAATTTACCTGGCAGACTAATTTACCTGGCAGACTAATTCCTGGCAGACTAATTTACCTGGCAGACTAATTTACCTGGCAGACTAATTTACCTGGCAGACTAATTTACCTGGCAGACTAATTTACCTGGCAGACTAATTTACCTGGCAGACTAATTTTTGTCCTACATTCAATAAAAACTTTCCTTGTGGGCATTTCCTGACTCCTAAGGTTACACTTCATCCTAGCTTCCGGTACGCCCTTTTAGCCGGAGGGTGGGGAGGGTGGGGAGAGAGAGAGCCTTCTACTTTGCTGTCCTGTTCTTCCACCATAAACTGTCCCAGTCTAGTAGTATTAAGGCCGGACCACCTAGTTGGGACTGCAAGATCTGTGTGGTCTGAGTAGGCTATCTGTGTCACTCACACACACTCACTCTCACTCTCTCTCTCTCTCTCTCTATTTCACAATCTCTCTAGGAAATGTTGAAATCCTCCACACAATCTCTCTCTCTCTCTCTCTCTCTCTCTCTCTCTCTGTCCAGATCACCTTGGTAACGAGGAAGTCCATTTAACCCCTTCTGTACCTGGGACGCCTTTCCAACGCTTAAGGGGAGATCTCCACTTGAGGGATTTTTTTCTTGACCCCTGTCTCCCCCATGTTTAGCCCCATTGCTTTTGATATTATGAAACGTTTGCCCCATTAGTTTAGCGATTTTAAGAACTTTCACCCCATATTAAGACCTTTCATGCCATTCAGGTGTCAATTTTATCCTGGCGAGCGATAGCGAGCCTGTAATTTAAGAGGAACCGGCCTTCGGCCTGGACATTTTTCTACCGAAAAATGTACAAATATATCTTGAAAGGGACTCAAGGGGGTGTAATTTTAAGCTTGATGGAGGTCTAGGGAACAAACTAAATACCTCCCCTTAAGGGAGCCCACCTCGCTGGTTTATCTTTCTCTCCCTCTCTCTTTGGCTTGTATCCATTCGGCCCCATTCAGCCTACTGTTTTAAGACTTTTACCCCCATCCAGGTGTCAATATTTTCCTGGCGAGCGGTAGCGAGCCAGCATATTTATATTTTTGTTTTGAAAGCAACATAAATTTGTACATTTTTCGATAGAAAAATGTCTCTGGCGAAGCCGGATTTCTTCATACAATGCTGGCTCGCTATCGCTCGCCAGGAAGAAATCGATACCTGGATGGGGATAAACGTCTTAAAACAGTAGGCTGAATGGGGCCAAATGTATACAAGCCAGGGAAAGAGAGAAAAGGAGAGGAAGATAAAAAAAAAAGCCGTTAACCCATTGAAGCTGCATGGCGTGTGTCAAACCTGAACAAGGTAGCGTTAACCCCTTCCGTACCGGAGACGTATTTTGAACTTTATGTTGGCTACTAATAGATGATTTTATTCAGTGTTAAAAGGCCCTCCAGCGAATAACAGGCTTCGAACTACCTCACTCGACCCTTTTGACTACCACAGATCCTTCTTAACCCTCTCCGACATATGACGCGATGTTGAGCCTATTGGGGATACTTTAAACCCTTTGTTACCATCAGGGGTATTTAGAAACCTTTAGTTTAGTTACTTCAACCTCTGCAGTTGTCTTTGAGTTAGCTGTGTTGAGCCTATTGGGGATACTTTAAAGCCTTTGTTACCATCAGGGGTATTTAGAAACCTTTAGTTTAGTTACTTCAACCTCTGCAGTTGTGTTTGAGTTAGCTGTGTTGAGCCTATTGGGGATACTTTAAAGCCTTTGTTACCATCAGGGGTATTTAGAAACCTTTAGTTTAGTTACTTCAACCTCTGCAGTTGTCTTTGAGTTAGCTGTGTTGAGCCTATTGGGGATACTTTAAAGCCTTTGTTACCATCAGGGGTATTTATAAACCTTTAGTTTAGTTACTTCAACCTCTGCAGTTGTCTTTGAGTTAGCTGTGTTGAGCCTATTGGGGATACTTTAAAGCCTTTGTTACCATCAGAGGTATTTATAAACCTTTAGTTTAGTTACTTCAACCTCTGCAGTTGTCTTTGAGTTAGCTGTGTTGAGCCTATTGGGGATACTTTAAAGCCTTTGTTACCATCAGGGGTATTTATAAACCTTTAGTTTAGTTACTTCAACCTCTGCAGTTGTCTTTGAGTTAGCTGTGTTGAGCCTATTGGGGATACTTTAAAGCCTTTGTTACCATCAGGGGTATTTAGAAACCTTTAGTTTAGTTACTTCAACCTCTGCAGTTGTCTTTGAGTTAGCTGTGTTGAGCCTATTGGGGATACTTTAAAGCCTTTGTTACCATCAGGGGTATTTAGAAACCTTTAGTTTAGTTACTTCAACCTCTGCAGTTGTCTTTGAGTTAGCTGTGTTGAGCCTATTGGGGATACTTTAAAGCCTTTGTTACCATCAGGGGTATTTATAAACCTTTAGTTTAGTTACTTCAACCTTTGCAGTTGTCTTTGAGTTAGCTGTGGGCAGAAAACTAATTTTGGAGAGGTAATTATTAGAGTGAGAGAACTCTATTTCTTATTGCTAATCTGGCAACCTCTGCGTCATATGAGTCTGAAGGGGTTAAATAGACGCGCCGGTACAGAAGGGGTTAAGGGGCTATTGGCTAGTCCCTGTAAGTAGGCCAGGAATCATGACCTCTATATCCTCTGTAACTCAAAAAGGGCTGGAGCAAATGGGTTGTACATTTCCACATCTATTCCTTGGCTGACTCTTCCCATATGGTAGCAATATTAGCTCGATTACTCTTGTCGTTTTTGAGTTAGAGAGGTTAGAGGTCATGATTTCTCGCCTACTTACAGCGAATAGACTATAGTAGGAACCGCAAGGTCTGTGTATATACCGTATGTAACTATATGTAACTCAAGTACTAACCATATTATCGGACTAAACTTCTCCCCCCCCCCCCCCCCCCCCGTCCATCCATATCTCTCTCTCTCTCTCCTCACAAAATGACGAAGAACAGGTGAAATTTGTAGAGCTACGACGCAAAGCCAAAAAGTTAATTAAGCAAAGTAAAAAGACCTTAGAGTTACATGTTGCGAATCAAAGTAAAACAAACCCAAAAGAATTCTATAGTTATATCAGAAAGAAAAAAGTAGTTACTTCAACTGTTGGACCGTTAGTCGATGAAAATGGAGAATACACCAAAGACGAAGTACAAATGAGTAATGCCCTCAATACCTTCTTTGCATCAGTTTTTACAACAGAAGACCTCAGTGATATCCCTACACCATCACCGATTCAGATGTTCTAAGCAATATCACCGTTACAGAGAGAAGTATTGAATTCTTCTTCTTCTTTGGATCTTCTTTGGATGTGTTCGCCGCTCTTCTAGCGGCACCAAGGAGCGCGACGCCCCTCGTTATGGGTGGTAATTTTGTGCAGTAGACTGTTTGAAGCGACAGCTCGCTCCCTTGCGAGGATGGGCTCGTCTGGCACTTTTTGCAGTTCGACATCTAGGGCTCTCTTGAAGTTGTCTAACGAGATGTCCCTCATGTCTCTTACTCGCCGTGGGAGTTTGTTGAAGAGACGTGGGCCTTTGTGTGATAACCAGCCCTCTCGCAGAGAGCCCATAGCACCCCTGTTATTCATCCGGGGGATTTCGCATTCCCAGCCTCTCCTATCACTGAATTTCATGACTATCGGAGTATGTAGGTTTGGTACTAAACCCTCTGCGATTTTCCACGTGTATATTATTAGGTAACGTTCTCTTCTACGTTCCAGTGAGTACAGATTCAGTGCTCTTAAACGCTCCCAATAGTGTAAATGTTTTATCGAACTTATATGCGAAGTGAAATTTCTTTGTACACTCTCTACGTCATTTATTTCACCTGCTTTGTATGGGGATGTTAATACGCTACAGTATTCAAGCCGCGGTAGCACTAGAGATTTGAAGAGCGTTATCATAGGCAATTCACCGCGTGTTGTGTAGATAAACTCAAGGTAAATAAAACGCCTGGACCTGATACAATCTCGCCTAGAGTTCTAAAGGAAGCTAAGGATGAGCTCTCCAAACCACTGACATTACTATTCAATAAATCCTTGCAGTCTGTTACTATGCCTGATCAGTGGAAGCTAGCCAACGTAACACCGATATTCAAAAAAGGCAGCAAATCCCTACCCAGTAACTATCGTCCAATTAGCTTAACCTCAGTTGTATGTAAAATGCTAGAAACGGTCATACGAGACAGACTCGTAAATCACTTAGAGGCAAATAACTTACTTAAAGATACTCAACACGGCTTTTGTAAAAAACGTTCCTGTTTAACAAACCTCTTAGACTTCTTCCACGATATCCTCAACCTCTACGATGAGAGTAAAGCTGTATATATTATATACCTTGATTTTCAAAAGGCCTTTGACAAAGTTCCCCACAAACGTTTACTGCTAAAACTAAAAGCGCATGGAATACAAGACGGTGTGTTGAAATGGATAGAAAATTGGCTCAGCGACAGAAAGCAAAGAGTACCGGTAGTCATAAACGGTAAGGCATCTAAATTGACCAATGTAAGTAGCGGGGTACCCCAGGGATCGGTACTAGGACCAATTCTCTTTCTAATTTACATCAACGACATAGATGAGGGTCTCACCTGTACAATCTCAAAATTTGCTGAAGATACAAAAATTGCAAATAGCGTACTCTCAAAAGAACAAGTTGACGATGTGCAACACAATCTAGATAAATTGTCATGTTGGGCCCAAATTTGGCAAATGAGTTTCAATGCGGATAAATGTAAAGCACTACATATCGGATGCCTAAATGAGAAGCAAACTATTCGATGAATGGCACTCAGCTTAAGAATGTAAACAGAGAAACCGATCTGGGAGTACGGTAACAATATCGAGTAACCTAAAACCGAGTCAACAATGTTCAGAAGTTGTTAAGAAGGCAAACAACATAATTGGCTTTATAGGCAGGTCATTTGAGCATAAATCCAAAGAAGTTATCCTAACCCTTTACAATTCCTTAGTCCGCCCTCTTCTGGAATACTGCGTTCAATCCTGGTGCCCTTATTACCAAAAAGACATAAACAAGCTAGAACGAGTTCAACGTAGAGTTACCAAAATGATACCTAGCCTAAAGAACAAACCATACGAAGAGCGTCTTAGAGAATTACATCTATTTCCTTTAACCCAGCGCAGATTAAGAGGTGACTTAATTCAAGTGTTCAAAATCATCATCGACAATATGAACTGTAGTAAGTACTTCACTATCGACCAATCTAATTACACGCGGGGAAACGGTTGCAAAATTATTGGTAAATCTTTTAACTCACACGAATCTAAGAATTTCTTCTTCAATCGAGTTGTCAACTTATGGAATGGGCTTCCCCTAAAAGTTATAGACTGCATCACCGTTGATTCATTTAAACTAGACAAATATCTCGCATCAAACCCGCGACTGACTGCGTTTGTAAATGAATAACTTTATTTTATCCCCCCCCCCCTCAGTTACTAACCCATCTGTCCCCTACTAACTTCCTAATCCTGCCACGGACATTAGTTCCAGGGCAGTAATTCCCTTTCCAATGTTCCCTTACCCACTCTAAACCACTGTTTGGACACTTGATCCTCAGTGTTTTGGAGGACAAGCAACCTAGAAGGGTCACTAGATCTGTTGTTGCTTGATTTCCTTTGTACTCTTTATACTGTTTATGAAGGCGACAAAAGGCAAAACTGCCTGTAACAAGTGTTCCCCCCAAAGTTGGAAGATCGACAGAGAGCCAAACTCAAGGTCCGCCAGAGTCAAAATGTCTGACCCACACTGAACTAGAAGCAGTTTAAGTCATAGGATGAGGGAAAGACAGACAGAGTTCCAGAGCAAGATGATGTCACCCTTTCCTGTGAACGAGGGGGTTAAAGGGACAGTGGATATTTGTGTTGGGTCTAGGCTATTGATTTGTGTTGGGTCTAGGCTATTGATATTTGTGTTGGGTCTAGGCTATTGATATTTGTGTTGGGTCTAGGCTATTGATATTTGTGTTGGGTCTAGGCTATTGATATTTGTGTTGGGTCTAGGCTATTGATATTTGTGTTGGGTCTAGGCTATTGATATTTGTGTTGGGTCTAGGCTATTGATATTTGTGTTGGGTCTAGGCTATTGATATTTGTGTTGGGTCTAGGCTATTGATATTTGTGTTGGGTCTAGGCTATTGATTTTTTAGTTTCCTCCCTAAACATCCATCAAAACTAAAACAAACGTCCATTAGATCCCCCTTCGAGATTAATGCGTACATTTTTCGGTAGAGAAATGTCACGGCCCATGGCCGCTTCCTCCTCAATTACAGGCTCGCTATCGCTCGCCAGGAAAACATCGACACCTAAAGGGCACGAAAGATCTTAATATTGACAAGGAAATGGGATGAAAGGTCTTAAAATCGACAAACTAATGGGGCAAACGTCTTAAAATCTGAAAACTAATGGGGCCAAACATGAGGGAGAAGAGGGAACAGTTAATACAGGTTGTTAAGATATATCAAGTCTCGCTATCTGTCACATACATAGTTAAGACCAAGTCGTATCCTGTCTCTGTCTCTCTCGCTCTCTCTCTCTCTCTCTCTTAAGGGGGGTGACCTGTTTTTGTTCTGTCCTTTTCTCTCTTTCTCTGGCTTGTATCCATTCGGCCCCATTCAGCCAACTATTTTAAGACGTTTATCCCCATCTAGGTGTCGATTTCTTCCTGGCGAGCGATAGCGAGCCAGCATTATATGAAGAGATCCGGCTTCGCCGGAGACATTTTTCTATCGAAAAATGTACAAATTTAGCCTGCTGTCAAACACAAATAACAAATATGCTGGCTCGCTACCGCTCACCAGTAAAAAATTGACCCCTGGATGGGGGGGGATAAACGTCTTAAAACAGTAGGCTGAATGGGGCCAAATGGATACAAGCCAGAGAAAGATAGAACACGACAGAACCAAAACAGGACACCCCCCTTAAGAATGAAATGTAGCAATAATGGCACGCTATCGAATAATAAGTGGAAATCAAGATGGTGGCATATGTTGATAGGTTGGCCGTACGGTACACTCTTGCGCTAGAGTGCCTGTGTGTACCGTTAGTTATTTAAAAAAAAAAAAAAAAAAAAAAACAATGATACCGTTATGGCAAGACCTCCTCTGTTGGTGGTGTTGCCATAATGGATACAGCTGCCAATAATAACTATTTATTTATGATTAACGAGGCCAAACTATGAATAATTGCATTGATAGCTACTTAAGTGGGGGGTGACCTGTTTTGGTTCTGTCCTTTTCTATCTTTCTCTGGCTTGTATCCATTTGGCCCCATTCAGCCTACTGATTTAAGACTTTTATCCCCATCCAGGTGTCAATTTCTTGCTGGTGAGCGGTAGCGAGCCAGCATATGTTTTAGTTTTGTTTGACAGCAGGCTAAATTTGTACATTTTTCGATAGAAAAATTTCTCCGGCGAAGCCGGATTTCTTTATAATGCTGGCTCGCTATCGCTCGCCAGGACGAAATCGACACCTAGATGGGGATAAACGTCTTAAAATAGTTGGGTGACTGGGGCCGAATGGACACAAGCCAGAGAAAGATAGAAAAGGACAGAACTAACAACAAGAAGGTGACCCTCCTTAAGGATAGACAAATGTTACACTCGCGTGAGATATACTGTATATATATATATATATATAACAAATACTGCCTTGACATTACTTCATCATGTATGGCATATATCAGGGTACCGGTAGCGTAGCTTAAGGCAATATGAAAACATAGAAGACATTCGCGGGATAATTCCGTTATCATTAACCCTTTCACTCATTTATGACGCATAGGTTGCCAGATTAGCAATAAGAAATAGAGTTCTCTCACTCTTATAATTACCTCTACAAAATTATTTTTCTGCCCACAGCTAACTCAAAGACAACTGCAGAGGTTGAAGTAACTAAACTAAAGGTTTCTAAATACCCCTGATGGTAACAAAGGCTTTAAAGTATCCCCAATAGGCTCAACACAGCTAACTCAAAGACAACTGCAGAGGTTGAAGTAACTAAACTAAAGGTTTCTAAATACCCCTGATGGTAACAAAGGCTTTAAAGTATCCCCAATAGGCTCAACACAGCTAACTCAAAGACAACTGCAGAGGTTGAAGTAACTAAACTAAAGGTTTCTAAATACCCCTGATGGTAACAAAGGCTTTAAAGTATCCCCAATAGGCTCAAAGTCGCGTCATATGTCGGAGAGGGTTAAGGGGAGGTTTTTAGTTTGTTTCCTAGACCTCCAGCAAGTTTAAAATTACACCCCTTTGACCCCCTTTCAAGATGAATTTGTACATTTTTCGGTAGAAAAATTTCCCGACCGAAGGCCGGTTCCTCTCAAATTACAGGCTCGCTATCGCTCGCCAGGAAAAAGCCGACACCTAAATGGCACAAATAGTCTTAAAATTGACAGAAATAGGGCGAAAGTTCTTAAAATCGCCAAAATAATGGGGCAAACGTCTTAAAATCTCAAAAGCAATGGGGCTAAACATGAGGGAGAAAGGGGCTAAGAAAAAAATCCCTCAAGTGGATATCTCCCCTTAACACTTGCCATCAACTTTCTAAGTTTAAAATATCTTACATGGCTTTTGTAACTTACTTTTGTATGTGTTTAGGTGCAATAACCACGGCCAATCTGGGGATCCGCCGTTATTGAGCTCGTCCTGGAATCATTACGACTCTATACAGGCACTAGCTCAGAGAAGAGTGTTGAGAGGAGAGAAGGGGTGTTGGAGAGAGAGGAAGGTGTTGGAGTGGCTTTGTTATGTGTGTTTAGTCTGTATACGTCGTGGGTGCAGGCATGTGAAATATGCTAGGACGTGCTAAATGTCCGCCGTGAGCAGGGATTCGATCCCGGCTTTGTTTACTATTTTCGATACAAATGTGTGGTCAACCAAGACAGCTGTGCAGTATCAATCATTGTGTAACATGCTTTACAGTGGTAACATGGAATGGGATATTTCATAGTTGGACCTGTAATCTCACATACACACACACAGTCACAAACACATACACCCACCCACACACACACACCACATTTAACTCTCTCTCTCTCACTCTCACTCTCACACATACACACACCCACCCACACACACACACCACATTTCACTCTTTCTCACTTTACCCTAACATTTCTCTCTCTCTCTCACACACACACACACACACACACACACACCTACACATTCACAACCCCCCTCCCCCCCACACACACGCAGTCACAAACACACACACACACACACACAGCCCGTAGCCTAGTAGGTAGAGCTCTCGTCTCACACACGAGGGTCGGGGGTTCAATCCCCGGCCGGGTGGAGACAAATTGGGCTTGTCTCCTTTCATGTGTTAGCCTCAGTTCACCTAGCTGTAAATAGGTACCTGGAATAAGTGGACGACGTTGTGACGTCCCATCTGGGGTTGGCAAAAATGGTACAAGGCGAGATGGGTATCACATGGTTCACCTAAGCTGATGGCTACCTAAGCCTTCGGGCGAGACGGTACCGTCTATAGTGAGAATGGTACCATACAGATCCACCCTAAGCCTTCGTTTCCGATGTCGCCAATCGGCTAAATACAGACTACACACACATCCACAGCCATTCCAACAGTACATAAAACACTTAACATGCATTTCACGCAATACATTCCCAGTTAAGGAGGCGCGATAATAATGAGCTTAGCTCGCATTGCGTAGATTCCCCTTGACGAACAAGTAACTGAGTAACTGTCACACCAACACACACACAAACACACCCACAGTCACACCAACACACACACACACAGTCACAAACACATATACCCAGTCACACCAACACACACACACACAGTCACAAACACATACACCCACAGTCACACCAACACACACACTGTCACAAACACATACACCCACCCACACACACAGTCACAAACACACACACACCCCCACAGTCACAATCACCCAAACAAACACACACCCACTGTCAAACACACACCATATGGTATAGTCAACTAAGGCACCGTTGGACAGGTGTTGTTCTAGACATTACTAACAATCCATCACCTATATATAGTATTGATGTCTTTATTGTGTCTTTACTGTTTTAGTGTCCTCAATAAAGCTTAACCCCTTCTGTACCGTCGACGTCTTCTAAATTTTATTCTTGCTATATTTAGATGCTTTTGAGCAGTTTAAGAAGGATCTGTGATAGAAAAAAGGGAAAATATAACCGAAACCACCACTAATTTTCCCATGGGTTTTCTTCTTGGTTTTAGGTAGTTTTCACCATTATACAGTAAGCTAGTTGAAATTAGTTACAATCTCAGGAAAATTGTATTTCTCCCATTATCCAACAATCTTAAAACACTCAGATGTAGGCGAAGTCATGTTCAGAGTAAAGATATATACAATATTTTTTGCCTTTGGATACAGGATGGGTTGAGGGAGGGCTTTGCCCCCCCCCCATGAATTAATGAAATCAGCATGTATTTTAACAGTAAGGGGCTTAATAAGAGTTTCACTGCCGTCAATAGGGAGAATTATATGGAGAATGTTTTGTTTTTACAGTACTTTATACAGTGCACATAAAATGTATCTCCGGAGGTTGAAACACATTTTAATATGATCTTTGCAACATCCTTATTATATATATATATATATAATAGCCTTCAAGTATTGAGAAATAATTAGTGGTAGTTTTGGTTATAAGTGCCGGTACCGAAAAAAGGGTTACTTGATATAGTTCGAAGCGGCCTGTATATTGCTGGAAGGTCTTTTACACTGCATACGGTACAATCGTCTGCTAGTAGCCAGACTCAACTAATAAAACCTTACCGCTACAGAAGGGGTTAAACATCATAATAATAATAATAATAATAATAATAATAATAATAATAATCGGTTTATTTCGAGCCCTCATGTTTAGCCCCATTAATTAATATAGTTATGAGATATAAGGATGTTCGCCCCATTGCTTATTATGTATTACCCGTACCAGTAGGCCTATTGTATTTATTTATCATTATTTAAAATATATTGTATTAATATATTTGTTATTTATATACCGGCACCTATACTGCAATTATTTACAAATATACGGTATATATATTACTATTCATATAGGCTACTTTTATTAATATATATATATATACGGTATTATATATAGATATAGATTTATTATTTACTGGTTATATTATTTTATATATATATATATATATATATATATATATATATATATATATATATTATTTATTAGTATATAATTTAAAATATATATATACCGAAGCCTAAAATAAAGTATATTATATATAGGCCTACCTGGTACCGGTATATGTAGGCTATAGTCTATATGATATATATATATAGTATATATATAGTATATACCGTATATATATATATATATATATATATATATATATATATATATATATAGATATATTATATATACCGTATATATATATATATATATATATATATATATATATATATATATATAAAAGAGAGAGAGAGAGAGAGAGAGAGAGAATACCCCCTCATTAACCCCTTGAAGATTATGACTTCATGACACGTTTTAACAGTTTGACATAGGCCTACATTTGACAGTTTGACATAGGCCTACATTTGACAGTTTGACATAGGCCTACATTTTAAGACCTTTCAACCCTTTTCTATGTCAATATTAAGACCTTCTGTTCCGGGGACGTCCTTTTAACTTCATTCTGGCTACTGTTACACGATTGTATTCAGCAGTTAACAGGCTTCGAACTATCTTGTCTATCCCTGTCTACTACCACAGAGCCTTCTTTAACCCTTGTCTAGCGGGGTTTTTTGGGCTTATTTGGGCATATTCAGGCCCTCCTGAATGATAAATCAAGTATCTGCATGAAAAGAAATTTATTCAGCAAAAAACTAGGCGCTAAAAGCTTCAAAATGAGACCAGAACGAGCTACGTAGCACTCGTGGTTCTCATACAGGGGTAGCCTACCAGTAACATGGGAGTTTAGCGTATAGCGGTATATTTTTCCCAGCTATGTTCACTACTGGCTACACTGCCGGCCTCTCGAGAACACAGGGAGGGTGAGTTAGTGGGCGGCGGTAAGCCCTGGGTGTCGGCCGTGTGGCCTGCTGTGCTCCTGGCCATTTGCACTCGATTTTAACCCTTTAAAAGCCTTAATAATGCTCTTAACTTGCTGCTTTTTGGATACAGACTTAAGTCGGGCCCCGCTCTTTAAGTGTTAACTGCACAAAATCGTTTAAATTTAGCTAGAACAAATTAAAAAGACGTCGCCGGTACTGGAGGGGTTAATTTACGGTGGTAATGACATATATATATATATATATATATATATATATATATATATATATATATATATATATATATATGCCGGTATATATATACTGTATATATATATATATATACACCGGTATATATATATATTGTGAGCTAACCTTAATATTCTCCTAACAATACAAAAATCGGAAATCTGCATAAGGCCAACCAGCCCACACGAGGCAGATCCCATTCACACCCAACCCATACCTTTCATATGACTATCCAGTTTGCACTTGCAATTTTCTTTATCTTAGCCTATTCATAATCAATGTTCTGTTGGGAAAATAAATGCCTAAATAACCAATGACAAAGATGAACATAAGATCATTTATATGATTAAAAAATAAATAAAAAATAAATATGATTAACATTTAAATAGAAGATAATTAATATGATTAAAATAATAATAGTATAAATGCATGGCTACAATAAGTTACCGGTACTTAAAATACAGACAAAATCAATTAAAATCAAAGATGCAAAAAATATGACCGGTTATGTTATTTAGATGGCCTTTTCTCTGGTCTACAAAATAATTATCTATTAAAATCCAGAGAGAGAATATATATATATATATATATATATATATATATATATATATATATATATATATATATATGGGTATATATATATATATATAATTAAACAAAGGCAAATCTAAAAGGAACAATGCTCATTTTAGGTCACGTATTGGTTTTATTTTATTTTTTTATCAGTTCTTTGATTGATTAGGCCTAGTGTGTTTTAAGAACAAAATAGGCCTAATCAGTGTGTAAAACCGGAACAATGTTGTTTGAAGACTGTAATGAATAATGAGAAGGAATACAAGAAAATTGACATGAAATAGCGTGGTTTTGAGCATTATATTACTTCCAAAGATATAATTTGAGCTATAAACCATCATTATATCCACATATACAATACCGGCAATAAAGAAGGACACCATGTAGAACATTATATCCCATAAGTGACCTAAAATACTTATAGTCCTCTAAAAGAAGTATGATCATTTTGAAGCCATTACCTCTGGTCTTCGGCGGGAGAGGTCGACACCATCATTCTCGATATAATCCGGGGTCTCCTTCTTGTTGCCGGTGAAGTTGAAGACGAGGGTAGTATTTTCCTGTTGGTGCCAGCGGTCGCGCGAAGCCGTTTTGGTGGTGTTGGGGCTAGTACCGATCCCCCCGACGCCTTTACTGGGGCTAATGTTTCCTTGTTTGGGGGTACTGGGGCTGACGAGGCCTTGTTTATTTGGGGTACTGGGGCTGACGAGGCCTTGTTTATTTGGGGTACTGGGGCTGACGAGGCCTTGTTTATTTGGGGTACTGGGGCTGACGAGGCCCTGCTTTGTAGTGGCACTGATATGGGGGCTATTTACACTTTGCTTATTGGGGCCGACGACACTTTTGTTTGGCGTACTGGGGCTCAAGATGCCACCTTTACTGGGGGTATTGGGGCTTACGATACCCTTACTTGGGGCACTGGGGCTTATCACACCCTGTTTCACTGCGATGTTGGAGCTAGCACCGATTTTATTCGTATTCACCGCCTCCACCAAGCTCCCCCTGACCTGACTTCGAACTAGGTCCTCGGCCGGGGGGCGAACCTCGGACTCCACGATTTCCACTTTCTTAGGGGGGTACGATCTCAATAACTCCACGTTTTGGCTAGTACCATCCACTGCATCCACTTTTGAGGGGGGTAACTGCGATTTCTGCGAGTCCTTCGGCTTCGAACGGGACTTTTCAGCGTTCTTTAGGTTCTCCTGAAGGACCCTTTCACTCTCCCCACTACTGATGGGGGGGATTACTCTGTGGGAGGCGATGGGGGAGGAGGGGAGCGGGGAGGGGGTTGGGGAGGAGGGTTTGGGAGTGCTTAATGCCTTTGGTTGCTCCCCACCACTTTGCAACTTCACGAATCCACTCTCAGCCGATCCATGCACACTCGATACTCCAGACGATCCGTGCAACACTCCCGCACTTTGCAACTTCACCAATCCACTTTCGGCCGATCCAGCAGCAAAATTGAATTCCTGCACCTTACCCTCCTTTCTAACATTAGAAACAGCTGTTGATGTAACCCTTCTTACTCCACCGTCAGTTTCATCCAGACTGCATTCACTTTCCCCCAACGGCCTAGGCTTGGTATTGGGGTCACCGTTTACCAAGGGGGCAGTCACTGAGGCAAGCATAGGGGTCAAGCCAAGGCGGGGGGAGGTCTTGCTTGATGAGTTTGTAAATTCCTCAGGGGCAAATTCACCACTGGGGGATTTCTTGATGGTGGTGGTTTCCTCACTTGGGTAGTTCTTGCTTGGGACTGAACTCTCCTCACTCGGGTATGTCTTGCTTGGGACTGAACTCTCCTCACTCGGGTAGGTCTTGCTTGGGATTGAACTCTCCTCACTTGAATATTTCTTGCTTGGGATTGAACTCTCCTCACTTGAGTATTTCTTGCTTGGGATTGAACTCTCCTCACTTGAGTATTTCTTGCTTGGGATTGAACTCTCCTCACTTGAGTATTTCTTGTTTGTGATTGAACTCTCCTCACTTGAATATTTCTTGCTTGTGATTGAACTCTCCTCACTTGAATATTTCTTGCTTTTAACTTCAGTAGATTTCTTGATATTGCTTGAATTCTCGCTGGATTTCCTGATATTCTCCTCGGGTTTCCTGTTGTTGCTTGCTTTCTTTTTGTCCCCGTTGGCAGTTGAAGCCCGGACGTTGAGGGTGGTCCTAGGGGAGGGCCTGACGACCTGGTTCACCTTCTTGAGGCTCAACTTGGCCTCCTCAATGGTCACGGAATGGGAAGGGCCTTGCGGGGGGGTAACTTTCCTGGGAGGTACGTTGGTGGGTTTGACTTTAAGGGCGGGTTTCGAAGCCGGGGATAAACCATTGGACTTGCTCCCTTTATGTACAGCAACCTTGGCCGCTGTCCCCCTTAGAGATTTATTTCCTGATGACTCGAATATCCTCTTCACCTGTCGAACGGTATCGGGAGGGGGCATGTCTTCCTCTTCAGCTACACTCGATCCAGAGAGCTTGCGTGTGAGGGGAGGGAGTTCGGAAGCTTCCACGGGTTTCCCAGTGCCGTTGAGGGCTTTCTCTGGCTTAGGGGCTTCAATGATTATAACATCGTCCTTGACAAGTGGATTCTGACTAGCTTGTAGACGACTTGAAGCAGATTTACTCTTGGGTAGCCCGCTATTGCCACTACGACCCCGGGTAGTAGAAGAAGAAGAAGAATAGGTGCCCCTGTCAGACTCCAAAGCCAATCTACTACTGAGGGAATCCACCGACCGTGCCCTTCTCATGACTTCCCTTCGGCGACTGGCACTAGAGTCCTGAGGGTGGTGGTGGTGGTGGGGGCCCTTGGTGGTGGGGCCAACATCCTTTTCCGGTTGCCACACAGGATCACTATCAAGCAGATCCTCCAGAGAACTGAATCGCCTCAAAGATGGTCTGGATCGGGTTTCCCGCATGGCTAAGCTCATATATCGGTTCTTGAGTTTGGAGACGATGCCGGGTCCATAGCTAAGTTCCTCGTCTTCGGTATGCCTGTAGGAGTCGCTGACGGTGGAATAGGTCGGGGAGGCGACCCTGGGCCCCCCCGCATCGTGTAGGCCTTTGTGATGCATTGTTCCAGGGGGCAGACTAATAACTTCACCGATTATTGCATGTTTGGCTTTAGTTCCCTCAGCGACGAGCGACGCACCCACTCGTGCACTGTCCAAGTGTGTACTGAGTGTGTTCCCAGGATAGGGGAATGGGGAGGAGGGGCCCGGGCCACTCAGCGGGCGTAATATCCCCTGTTGTTGACCACTCAGCGAGCATGCCGTAGGGGAGGTGGGGCCACTCAGCGAGCCACGACCCGCCATCGTAGGAGCAACAGCATTAGGCAGGCCAAAACCTCCATGAATTCTCACATTGGCCCGTTTGCGTAGGATCAATTCCCGTTTCCAAGGTGGCAGGTCATCCAGCGGGGATTCCTGCCCACTTGTGTAACCTTGGGTCGTGGCCATGATGATAAAAAAACACCGACTTATCACTCAAAACATCCGTCCACACTGATAAAACACTTCCTGACGCGGGTTTCACACTCTCAGCCCCTCCATGGCCCAAATACCGAGGTAAAATCCACACCAGACTAGAGTCACACTATATATACACACGGGGATGGAGCTAAAGTCTTTATATCTGGCCCACTATGGCGCTAAAATATTCAAAAGGTGTGGCAGAGTGGTAACCACCGCCACTGTTCTAACGTCACTGTTGTTGATAAGCTTGGTCAGGGTTGCCCAATCTGTGTAGCGAGATAACGCTAGATTAGTCTTCAAATATCGCTAGAATGTAAATATATAGTTAGAAAAGCTAATATCGCTATAAAAAGGCTCAATATATATAATACAGCTAGAAAAGGGCTCAAATCTACAAAATATAGCTCTAAAATAGCTTAAAGGAAGTTAAGGGTAGAATTAAAATCGCTAGATGTGAATAATTATCGCTATATATCTTGATCTAGCAATAGAGCAGCTATATTGACAACACTGCCTGGGGGTGGCCGACTCAGGGGTGTAGAGAAAGATAAATATTATAAGAAGTACCATAATTCCTATTTAAATCGCCTTCTAAGATAAATATACGTAATTTTAATGGATATATTATTAATTCCATCGCGTTACTGGTGTGTAAATAGGAGCACATTAGGTGTAATACGATTTTATTGATTACAAATATGGCGGTATCTGATATCGTAACTGGCCATCTAGCGGTAAAGTTCGGAACTATCATACAGTGGCAGTCAAAAACCACGAACTACTATCAACGCCATTTATCGATTAATCTTAAGAAATAAATCCCCATAGACCAAATAGAAGATAACTTAAATACACAAGTTAAATTCATGTATAGTATAGCTTTTGTTAGCGTTTAATAGAGGGATACATCGCCAATATTGATGATCACGCTAGATACTTTTGCACATTATCGTACATCCAGCTGACTCTCGTATAACTGTACTACTTATAGCAGTTCTACAGTTTGAGGGACACGCTTCACTTAATGAAGCTTCTTTATTCTAGACCCCGTTCTCCCTCATGTTTAGCCCCATTAGAGTTGAGATTGTAAGACGTTCGCCCCGTTAGTTTGGCGGTTTTAATAACTTTCGTCCCATTTCATTATCAATATCAAGACCTTTCGTCCCATTAATGTATCAATATCAAGACATTTCGTCCCATTTATTTATCAATATCGAGACCTTCCGTGCCACTTAGGTGTCTGGCGAGCGACATCGAGCCTGTAATTTTTCTACCGAAAAATGTAGCTTACACATTTATCTCGAAGGGGGATCTTGAGGATAATTTATCAAGCCACCGCCTCTTCGTAGAGCACGTAGAACCCGTCTTGCAACACAATCCCACCCCTACTATGTGCAACTCTCCAACCCAAGAGTGAAACTTTATTCTCAGTCTTTCTTCTATTCAACAGTTGAGCTCTGGAACTCGGTCCTTGAATCCATCTTTCCAGACTTTAATGGCTTCAAACTCCGTGTGTCCAGACATTTTTGGCTCGAACATTCCTTGATTTTGGCCCTGCCACTCTTTCAACTCTGGGGGAGGCACTCGTCACAGGCAGATTTGCCTTTTGTCTCCCTCATCCACATAGAAAAAATAACATTAGTTTTCCTACCGAAAAATGTACAAATTTATATTGAAGGGGGTGTAGAGGTGATTTATATTGAAGGGGGTGTAGGGGTGATTTATATTGAAGGGGGTGTAGGGGTGATTTATATTGAAGGGGGTGTAGGGGTGATTTATATTGAAGGGGGTGTAGGGGTGATTTATATTGAAGGGGGTGTAGGGGTGATTTATATTGAAGGGGGTGTAGGGGTGATTTATATTGAAGGGGGTGTAGGGGTGATTTATATTGAAGGGGGTGTAGGGGTGATTTATATTGAAGGGGGTGTAGGGGTGATTTATATTGAAGGGGGTGTAGGGGTGATTTATATTGAAGGGGGTGTAGGGGTGATTTATATTGAAGGGGGTGTAGGGGTGATTTATATTTATATGAAGGGGGTGTAGGGGTGATTTATATTGAAGGGGGTGTAGGGGTGATTTATATTGAAGGGGGTGTAGGGGTGATTTATATTGAAGGGGGTGTAGGGGTGATTTATATTGAAGGGGGTGTAGGGGTGATTTATATTGAAGGGGGTGTAGGGGTGATTTATATTGAAGGGGGTGTAGGGGTGATTTATATTGAAGGGGGTGTAGGGGTGATTGTTTAAGCTTGATGAAGGTCTAGCGAGGAAACTGGAAAAAAAAAAAAAAAAAAAAAAACACCCGTCCCCCCTTAAGGGGAGGTTTTTAGTGTGTTCCCTAGACCTCCATCAAGCTTAAAATTACACCCCCTAGACCCCCTTTTAAGATAAATTTGTACATTTTTCGGTAGACAAATGTCCCGGCCGAAGGCCGGTTCCTCTTAAACTTCAGGCTTGCTATAACTTGCAAGGAAAACAATCGACACCTAAATGGCACGAAAGGTCTTAAAATTGACAGAAATGGTGCAAACGTTCTTAAAATCGCCAAACTAATGGGGCGAACTTCTTAGAATATTAAACACAATGGGGCTAAACATGAGAGAGAAAGAGGTCCAGAAAAATCCCTCAAGTGGAGATCTCCCCCTAATTGTTCAAGAGTTTTGGCCTACTTATTTGGAACAGGGTTGGTCCTATCCAGAGTGAGGTTTGGCATCCTCTACCCAACCTTAGCTGTTTCTGTCTGTCTCTTTTACTGTCCTGTAGGTAGCGCCAAAGAACTGACAATAATCTGGATTCCTTTAACCTCTTATAACTCAAAATGAATTAAAGCAATCGGGCTGACATTTCTCTATCATTTGGGAAGAGTCCACCAGGAAATAGGTGTGGGCATTTACAGCCAGTTTGCTCAAGGTCGTTTTGAGTTACGAAGAGGTCAGGGATGGAGATAGTTGTCAAGTTCGTTGGCGCTACCTGTAATAAGAATTATAATAATCCTTCTGGGGGCGGGAGGCTAGAAATCCTCCTCCCCGTGTATAATTCACCTACTAGACGAGACAGAAAAAGGGTCGAGGGAACGCGAAAGTGGTCCCGGACCCTAAGAATGGGAACATTAAATGTTGTTTCTGTTCGAGCTCTGTCTCGAGTCGACCACCCCCAGAGCTTAAGCTATAACCTGACCCTAACTCTCTCTCTCTCTCTCTCTGACACTGCCTAGTCTTCTGGATGTCATGGCGATTATATACAGCTTAGGAAGGATCTGTGGGTGTTATAAGGGTAAAGACAATCCCTCTGCCTTCCACACACCCTTCCTAAGCTGAATAACACCGTCTATTAATAGCCAAAAACAGAAAATAAATGCGTCTTTGATCTTGAAAGGGTTAATAATGACTTCACAATGCTTGCCACTGAACCAAAAATACTAAATCTGATTACAAACTAAAGCAAATCGTCTAATGGTAACCAGAATACGATAACACAATACGTATTGGATGGGGTTAAGGGGAGATCTCCACTTGAGGGATTTTTTTCCTTGACCCCTTTCTCCCTCATGTTTAGCCCCATTGCTTTTGATATTATAAAACGTTTGCCCCATTAGTTTAGCGATTTTAAGAACTTTCACCCCATATTAAGACGTTTCGTGCAATTCAGGTGTCGATTTTATCCTGGCGAGCGATAGCGAGCCTGTAATTTAAGAGGAACCGGCCTTCGGCCGGGACATTTTTCTACCGAAAAATGTACAAATTTATCTTGAAAGGGACTCAAGGGGGTGTAATTTTAAGCTTGATGGAGGTCTAGGGAACACACTAAATACCTCCCCTTAAGGGCAGGTTTTTAGTTTGGTCTCTAGATATCCATCAAGCTTAAGATTACACCCCCTTGAGCCCCTTTCAAGATAAAGTTGTACATTTTTCGGTAGAAAAATGTACCGGCTGAAACCCGGTTCCTCTAAAATTACAGGCTCGCTTTCGCTCGCCAGGATAAAATCGACACCTAAATGGCACGAAAGGTCTTAAAATTGACAGAAATGGGGCGAAAGTTATTAAAATAGCCAAACTAATGGGGCAAACGTCTTAAAATATCAAAAGCAATGGGGCTAAACATGAGGGAGAAGGAAGTTCGAGAAAAAAAATCCCTCAAGTGGAAACCTCCCCTTACTGATTATAAACTAAAGAAAATCGTCTAATGGTATACCCAGACTACGATGAAGGGGTTAAGGGAGCTTTGTTTTCGCTGGACCCCCTTCGCCCTCATGTTTAGCCCCATTCTAACCTAAAAGCATCACCTCTCAATCCTTTCCACTCTACTATTAAACTAAAACTGGTACCTAACTCACTCTCTCTCTCTCTGTATGGTACTTTCGTATCTAAATGTGAATAGACGATTGCTTAGGAAGGATCTCTGGTACCGTGTCATTTAGGTGTCGATATTTCCCTGGCGAGCGATAGCGAGCCTGTAATTTAAGAAGAATCGGCCTTCGGCCGGGACATTTTTCTACCGAAAAATTTACAAATTGATCTCGAAGGGGGGTCTTGGGTGTATTTTTGTTTAGCTTGATGGAGGTCGAGGTAGGAAACTAAAAACCTCTCACTAAACAACCCTTTAAAAAGATACTTAATCCTTGTCTATCGGGGCCCGACTTAAGTCCGTATGGAGAAGAAAGGACTATGTGGCGGGGCCCGACTTAAGTCTGTGTGCAATTTTGGTGCAATATTGGCTCTGAGAGAGAGACGAGCGACGGGAGGAGCATAGATTGCCTCATGACCGCTCGCCACGGTTGCCGTGGGCCTACTGGCATCTACTACACACACATCCACCCTCCCTCCCTCGCTACACACGTAATAATGTAAGAAAATGACCGTATTTTAGCGATTTTGCCCTTCGGTTGCACGATCGTTGCAAGACAACCAGTGGTCGTAGAAGGATGGTTCTGGTGTCATTGGAAAGCTCTATTATCGCCCTTTCACGGATACATAATTGTATTACGCTCTGGCTCTTGTTTATGCATGAAAAAGAGCACGGAATGAAGCTCGTTTAGGGTAAATATGCCCGCCAGGCAGGTAGTAGAATTTACCGACCTAGCCGCTCGTTGAGTGTTAAATGAATCCTTATCCATTTTTATACACACAATAATCCCGAAATGTACCGTCGTTAACAAACTCACAATCCTTTCCACGGTACTATTCAACTAAAACTGGTACCAAACTCACTCTCTCTCTCTCTGTATGTATGTATGGTACTTTCTTATCTGCTGGGTGTGTGTGTAACAGTGATTAGATATGGGGGCCAGGGTTTTGTTCGCTGATAACCTATCCTAGCCCGTATTTAACCCGTTCTCTAAAGGTGACCTCCTTTCCGCTATGATTATGCCGCGTTTTTCAAGTAAACGTGATATATTCTGATGGCGATTCCCAACTTATGGATCAGCAGTTATATTCTAACTTGGGTACCTCTCCGCTGGGCGAGGACTGACCTTATCTCTCTTAATCAACACACAAGTAATAAACAATGGACACAAAACACAAGTATAGGAAACACTAAGGTACAATATCTGGGAAAATTAAAATATTAAATATACAACAATAATAATAATAATAATAATAATAATAATACACAGAGATAATAAGTCTCAAAATCACAATGAATAATGTCCTTAAGTAAACAGAGTAAATACTCAAACAAAGCTAGCTAACAAGTTACTGTGACAATAGAACCTTGGCTCTGAATTAATGGACAGGAAGGACAATATTAACACTTACGCTGCGGGCCTATTTCCGCCATATTAGGGCTCATTCAGACACTCCTGATTTATGATTAGGCAAGTGTCTGAATGAAAGTAAATGTATTCAGCCAAAAACTAAACGAAAATAGCTTCAAAATGACGCCAGAACGAGCTTCGTAGCTCGCGGGCTTTACCCGCAGCGCTACCATACACATTCGTTAAAATTAGCAACTATCGCTAACGTCGCGCTACATTTGCCTTTGGCAGCACTGTATATCTCGCGAGACTCTGACTCAGAGCCTTCAGTGCCGCAGCCGCCTGGCTGGGAGAAGGACGTGGGGCCTGTCGCGCTCCCACTCCCTCGCATTCGATTTTACAGGATTTAAGAGTCTTTAAAAGCCTATAAATTGCTGTAAATTGCCATGGCGTTCGGGAACGTCTCCTGCAGGGAAAGGGTTAAGTTCAAAACTAATAACTAGTTAATGCAAATGGATTAACAAAATAAATTCCAAATAAATCAACAAGTGGCAAAGATGGAAACAAACTCTATCAAGGTTAATTAAACAATAAGTCAATTATAAGTGACTGAAAAACATTGAACTCTGCGACGAGACTTTCACTATTTGATCTGTACTCAAAATGATAAGGAACAAATAGACTCAGGTTGGCGCGAAGTATTCTCAATGTACGTGTAAGGTGCATGTATTTAGAACAGGAAATGTTATATATATATTTCCCACGCGAGGAATTCGGGAGTCCGAATTCGAGGAAGTACAGTATGTATATAATTTCCTAAGTAATAGAGTGTGGAGTGTTTCCCTACAATCGGGATAACAATAATTAAACAAATAATGAAAGAGGTGAAAGCTCTACGATATTACGTTAAGTTTGAATATAATCTTGGCATACCTGGATCTAAACACTCACGATAATCATTGTTACCATTACGAAACTTAGAAAGGCACTTAAAGGAATTAGAGGTTTAGAGAAGCACTGGTAGAGCGAATTTGGGCGTGGAAGGTGTGTGTATAGTCACAGGGCGGTATCCTTCCAAGTTGTAGGGACGTAATGTCACGCTTGGAGTCCTTGGCCCCAAGGTAACTTTTCACACGTCAGGGCTAGGTTCGGGCCCAAACAATTCCAACAAACGCTTGGCAAGATTCCTTCGCGGCTTTGACTTAATGCGACTTCTGTTACACCTATTCACACTCGACCTATGGGAAAACTAAAGTATCCCCTGCACTTGGTTGGAATAAATCCCTTCCAGGTGTAGGACAATTAAAGTAAAAAATATCTTGAGTCTCAACAGAGGTACTGGTAGTGCAAAGTGAGGCTAGAGCGAAGGTAGATTATCTTAGCCGGTCTAAATCTTATGGAACTTAAATTTTGAAGCTCCCAGATTACAATTGTTCGTAAAATTTGTCGGAAAAACGCTTGTGTGAAACCATAGGTAACGCGATAAAGTAATGCGATAATGTAACGCGTTAACGATTTCGGGTTAACGTTTATCGGATATTTTTTTTTCCAGCTTTAACGAATTAACGGTAACGTCGATACTTTTTGTTCCAAAATAGCGATAATCGTTAATTAATTGCCAAACAGGCAGAAATCCGCAGAATAGTCAATAAATAGGTAAACTAAAAGCCGAACCGAACCCTCGTAATTTTTTTTGGAGTCCTTTTTGGAGTCCTTTTTTTGGAGTCCTTGGCCCTAAGGTAACTTTTCACACGTCAGGGCTAGGTTCGGGCCCAAACAATTCCAACAAACGCTTGGCAAGATTCCTTCGCGGCTTTGACTTAATGCGACTTCTGTTACACCTATTCACACTCGACCTATGGGAAAACTAAAGTATCCCCTGCACTTGGTTGGAATAAATCCCTTCCAGGTGTAGGACAATTAAAGTAAAAAATATCTTGAGTCTCAACAGAGGTACTGGTAGTGCAAAGTCAGGCTGTGGTAGATCGAGGTCTGTTAGCACCATGACAACTCTGGAACTTATCAATTACTTTCAACTTTGCTAGCGACTCAATCTCGGGCCCACATAAGGAAGTGTCGCCACAGGCTGTACAAATCCCGATACAACTAATTAAGTCGTTGGTAAGGATCGGATGCCGAGATGTAAGTTTTTTCACTTAGAATCAGTAACTCTCCTTTCTAACCTAGGAGTATTGAGGACGAATTAAATATTTAAGTTCAAGCCAATAGGCTGAATGCTTGACTCTGGTTTGGTCAGTGTGGATAGTGTTTCTTTAGTCTGCATTGTCCTGGATAGGTGCTTCCAGGACAACAAGGGCACGCTACGTATTTCCGGCTTTGTTTTCAATCACGGAGCAATGTGCACTGGTGGTAATTTGTATGTTCGGTGCACTTGTAAAGTCAGTAAAAATAGGTTAGCCTAAACAGAACCAGATGCGGAAATAACTTGAGCCAACTGGGCCAAGTGAGATATCTTTCTTGGTCTAACTGGTAGAGTGACGGCCTCATAGCCTAAGGGACCTGGGTTCAATCCCAGCCCATGGCATATTTTCGGGGGTCTATTTCAGCATCTAACGAAGTTTAGGTGTGTTGGTAAAATTGTTAAGATGATTGAAAGTAAGATCGGAGCTCCATAAATCCTCTTTCGGGTATGGTGTAAAAACCTATTCCTACACACTTATCAGTTGTGCATTCGGGGACACTGATTCGACATTTGAATTGGTGGAAAAGGGGTAGATATTAAGGTTAGAAGTTAGGGACAATTTTTCCACTTTTGGCCCTGTTCATTTCACTTGGCTGTTTTGGTACACAATTCGTTGGAATAGGGTTTAGGTAATTTTCTATTGTGCACTGGTTTGGATCACTGTTGGTGTTGAGGTTTGGTAATGCAGGGTGTTGTGGTTGCTGCTGGCTTTCCTTGCGAAGTGTGGGGTTCTTTGCAATGGGCAATTCCGTGTGTTTGCTACCTTTTCGTACTTTCGGTTTTGTTGCAGGTTGCAGATTGAGTGTAGGATGGTTGCTACTGGTGCACTGGTTGGAGGCGGTTGTGTGGTGAGAAGTATGGTTGTTCAGGCGTTGTTGGTTGATGTGGAAAGTCTATTTGAAGTGGCGTGGGGGGGCGGGGGGGGGGAGATCTTTAGGCAGTTTAAAATAGTTCCCCCTCTTGGACGCATTTTCTTTGGTGGTGGTCCTTGACTCGGCTCCCTTGCTGGAATGTGACTGACTTGGATTACAGGCGTTTATGCTAGTAATCCTACCTATAGTTGGTCCTTTGGGTTTCTGGATGCCGGAAATCTATCTATCTATCTATCTATATGCTCAGGCCCAATCTCCATTTTGGGGGTAGCCGACTCAAGACAGAGCAAGAACAGGGAAAACACAAAAAGAACATAAAACAACAAATAAACACATATAAAAAGCACAAACTCACACACATCCAGGTCACCCGGGAGAAGACCCAGAGACCAGGGTCACCAAGGTCGCTCCAGCACTCCCCCGGCCCCCGACCACCGGAAATAGTTGGGGAAATCTCGGGTGCAATATTTCCTTTCTCTTTATCTTACATTATATATATATATATATATATATATATATATATATATATATATATATATATATATATATATATATAATTATAATTATATATACATATATACGGTATATACAAAAACAACAAAATCTATATTCCAACTACTCCCTCTCGGGCATAGGCTGAGAGCCTGTACATTCAACCGTACATTCAATGGTGAAGCCTGTGAGGTCTCGTTCCAATCTAGGAAATGAGACATGTGAAGCACTTTGGGATGCAACCAGCCCACGCTATCTTGCCTTCGCAATAGCCCGGTTGCCCACCCCCAGCTTCGGAAGGATATATGGTAGCTGAAAGGATTAATCGAGATAGTCTGTAGCCTCTGAATGAGTAGACGTCCTTCCTAAGCTGTATAAAATCGTCTAACAGTTGCCAGTAGAATGAAAAGTACATCACCGGTACCAAAGGGGTTAACAACAATGGTCTGCCGTCATTGATAAACACAAGGCCAAGCAGGTTATATAGGTCTGTGCGTGTGCAGTTGTGTTAAGGGGGTAGTACTCGCTTTTTAGGGACCCCCTTCTCCCTCGTGTTTACCATATTAGTTTTGAGGTTTTCAGACGTTCGGTCCGATGGTTTGGCGATTTTGAGACCTTTCGCCTCATTTGTTTTCAATATTAAGACATTCGAGCCCTTTAGGTGTCCTTTTTCCGGGCGAGCGATAGCGAGCCTCTAATTTTAGAAGGAACCGGCCTTTGGCCGGGACATTTTTCTACCGAAAAATGTACAAATTTATCTTGAAAGGGGGTCTAGGGGGTCTTTTTCTAAGCTTGATGGAGGTCTAGCGAGGAAACTAAAAAATAAATAAAATATATAAATATATAAATATATAGACCAAAAACCAAGCACTGCCCCTTAACTCCGAGGCGCTGTGAATGACGCAATTTTGTTTTTGGTCAATACCTGTATATTAATTTATTAAAGTATTTTTTAGTGTCCTCGCTAGACCTCCATCAAGCTTAGAAAAAGACCCCCTAGATCCCCTTTCAAGATAAATTTGTACATTTTTCGGTAGAAAAATGTCCTGGTCAAAGGCCAATTCCTTCTAAAATTAGAGGCTCGCTTTCGCTCGCCAGGAAAAAATCAACACCTGAAGAGCACGAACGGTCTTAATATTCATAAACAAAATGAGGCGAAAGGTCTCAACATCGCCAAACTAACGGAACAAACGTCTGAAAACCTCAACACTAATATGCTAAACACGAGGGAGAAGGAGGTCCAGAAAAAGCGAGTAGTACCCCCTTAACTCCGAGGGGCTTTGAATCACGCACAGGTCGGGAAAAAAAAAAAAAAGTGTTCCGTAATGACTTAGAGGATAGATCAGCGTATATGTGTGTGATCAGGTCAGGTCAGGGGATTTTAAGACGTTCGCCCCAGTAGCTTACCGATTTAAAGACCTTTCGGCCCGTTTCTCTGTCAATATTAAGACTTTTAGTGCCATTTATAGGTGTTGATTTTTTCCTGGTGAGCGATAGCGAGCCTGTAATTTAGGAGGAACCGACCTTCGGCAGCAACATGTTTTCTACCAAAAAATGTACAAATATATCCTGGGGTTGCATATGATACATAACCGAGACATAGGCCTACCAATTTTCAATAAGCGTCCCTCAACAAGTGAGCTCTGGAACTCTCTCCCTCAATCAATATTTCCTTCTTCCTATGATTTAAACTGGTGTCCAGCTGGCATTTTGACTCCAACGTCCCTTGAATCTGGCTCACTGTCACTCTTGGGTGACACTCGCTACAGGCAGCCTGCCTTATATGTCTTCTTCATATACATAGTAATATATTAGATATATATATATATATATATATATATATATCGACACGCAGCCAATCAGCTTCGACCCCACCAACCGACCACCATCCCGCATCCAGTGCGCATGCGTGAAGCGGTTCCCCCCTTTCTCTTTTCCAGAATCCCCCTCCACCAATAGTAAATTTTTGCCCCTTGTTTTTCGCCTCCTCTGATCCTCCACCCTCTATATATACCCTTCCTGTTTACCTTTTATATCATTCCTTCCTTACTTGATAATGCTGGTTGTCCAGTGAAACGCGTCGTATATCCTGTATCATCATGTACATTTATGTAACCCTGTACCACCACGAATTTTGCTCATCTCCTTCATCTACTTCCTGCCACCCAGCGAAAACTCATCAGAGACCTGGAAACTTTGAATAATAAAATTTCCAACGCAGAAATTGCCATTTCTTTCAACCTCGTATGTATTAAAGAAAATATATATATATATATATACCGGTATATATACATACAGGAAGGGTACATTTTTACATGTACGGTTTCATATTATTCATATAGGACATACATAATAGTTTAAAAGTGGTTACACCAAATTTTATATATATTTCAGTTGGAAATCACTTACGTAACCTATCATATACCCCCATTCTGCCTAATTGACCAGTTGCGAGTTTCAGGCTATAAGGAAGTTCGGCCTGTAGGCTAAACATCGATATTAATCACAAATACAGTAATTATGTAGATTGTTGATGGATAAATAGTATATTGAATTTGGTGTTATAAATGTACTATAAAACCGTATTATAGCTGGTTATTCTGCTAAATATCGATGTCTAGCCTACAGCTCCACCTTCCTTATACAATGAAACTCGATCGCAAGTGGTCAATTAAGGCGATGTCACACAATCACATTTTCCGGCAATTTTCGATGAGCAAGTTTTTTCTCGTACTATTTTGAGGCTCTTCCACATTGGAATCGGAGGCTAGAGCGAAGGTAGATTATCTTAGCCGGTCTAAATCTTATGGAACTTAAATTTTGAAGCTCCCAGATTACAATTGTTCGTAAAATTTGTCGGAAAAACGCTTGTGTGAAACCATAGGTAACGCGATAAAGTAATGCGATAATGTAACGCGTTAACGATTTCGGGTTAACGTTTATCGGATATTTTTTTTTCCAGCTTTAACGAATTAACGGTAACGTCGATACTTTTTGTTCCAAAATAGCGATAATCGTTAATTAATTGCCAAACAGGCAGAAATCCGCAGAATAGTCAATAAATAGGTAAACTAAAAGCCGAACCGAACCCTCGTAATTTTTTCTCCATCCATGCGGGGCGTTTGGGGGGTCACGTGTAATGTTTCTGAAGGGGAACATGCAGCAGAACCTCTGAGGCTCTGAGTCTGAACCTTCAACCTTGTGTAAATCATCAGTAAATCATGTTAATGTAAATTTTCTTCTAAGTTCTACTAAATAATAAATCAATGATCATAAATAATAAATGAAGTGTCAGGAAATAAATATCCATATGAATAATTGAATATGAATTATATGATCCATATGATCCATACGACATATCTTCAAATCATCCAGGAAAAATGCCTAGAGATCCAGCTTAGACATTACTAAATCTGAAAATCATCTAAATGATCTACTAAATCAAATGAAGTGTCAGGTGTTTTTTTTTCTAATAAAATAATGATAGCATTGCTGCATTTAAGATTTTTTATTTAAAATATGATAAATATCCATATCTTCGATAAATAACGATACTAACGAAGTAACGATATCGTTATCGAAAGGATCGGATTTAGCTATTTAACGATTTAACCTCTGAAGTGCGCATGGGGGTAATTAGACACCTCTCCCTGTGCGCATGTATTTGAGGTGTTTCCGTCACTAAAATATTCATTGTACCATTAATAGCATTAATACTTATCCATATGCACCTATTATGGGTTGATTATAAAGGTATTAACCTTAAACAACAATAAAACTAGTGAAAACAGCGTTTGGATGGTCCAAATCGGAGATATAGCCCGCGAGTTGTATAATGTATGGGTGAGGCAAGCTGCTTTCCCGCCAATTTCCCCCAAGGCCACTGAGACACAGTCGATCGATACTCTCTCTCTCTCTCTTGCATTCGCTTGCTATCAGTGATGACCACACCCTGCAACCGGATTTCTAATGCTAGCACGAAAATATACCTCAGAATAAGGGAATAACAAGGAAAATAGGTGATAACTGAAGGAGAGGAGGAAAGTGGGGAAGGAGGGGAGGTAGAGGACTGAGATTTTGCATGGCCCAGGGGCCAAAAAAAAATAAAAAAAATAAAAAACAAATAAAAATTTCGATGTCAAAAGTTGATTTTTTTTTTCTCTGACTCTTAAGAGTCTCCCCGCAGTCCGCCGGGGGAACTCTTAAGAGTCTCCCCGCAGTTCCCGGGTTAACAGTTAACGAGCGATAAATGCATCGCCGGTGAACGGTTAACGGTTAACGACGTTAAGGTTTTCGTTAACGAAATAACGGTTAACGAAGTTAAGGTTTTTGGTTATCGTGCCCACCTATGTGTGAAACTGCCTTTATCTTACCTAATCTAACCCGTCTTACTTAAATTACTTTACCTAACCTAACCTAATCTTAAGCTAATTTGTCCAAATCTGACCTTGAATGTAGCCTATTATCTAGGAATGAGAAGGAAAAATATTTCTCAATTTACCCTTTAACTCCTAAAGCTTCTTCCTAAGCTGAAATGCGACCTCGAAAAATTACAGGGTTAACCCTTCTGTGCAGGCGATATATGTTTTTATTTTATTATATCTATATAATATGTAGACCTACGATTTTGTTCAGTGTCTGTGGAAGTAAAATGGGTCAAGTGAGATAGTTCGAAGCTTATTCATTGCAGGAGGCCCTTTTTAAACTGAACAAAATCGTCAAATAGTAACCAGCGTAATGTTAATAGGACGGCACCGATACTGAATAGGTTAAAAGTATTATGGTAATGGTAGCTTATATGCTGCAGGAAGAAAACATATACTTTAGGTATCCTAGCAAATTCTCCATTTTCTTAGTAACCTGTGCGTTTTCTCTTGATATTGCAGCGATAACTATGCCAGTTTCTATTCGCTGCCCATGATGTACTGTATACGCAATGGGGGCGCGGTGCTGAACTTTTCCGCTTGTATACCCGCCTGCCTGAACCGCTCTGCCCTAGTAGATTGTACCTCACCGCTCACCAATCAGGGGCGGGAGGGTAGCCTACTAAATACATCAGTCCTTCCTTATAGCTACCGCCCTCGCAGATTGGTACCTCACCGCTCACCAGTTTGATACTAAAAGCTCCTCATAATTATCCGCCACCGCGTCATAGATCCGCAGAGGTTGTGGATCTCCACCCATCCAATTTCTCCTTTCTCTTTTTGTCATATATTTGTATTTATTTCACTCAAACACCAAACCCCTCCCAATGAAATTAATGAAAGCATGTGATCCACCGGGATTCCAACCTGGGTTACCACACAGATTTTAAACACTAACCATTACTCCATCAAGACAGTCCCTTTTCCTTCCCCTTCTTATCATCTAGGTCTCTCCTCTCCGTTCCTCTGTATTCTTCTCTATTAGCTCTCTCCCTCTTCCTCCATCCGTCTCTCATTTGTCCTCTCTCTCTCTCTCTTAATAGCTAGGGAGAGAAAGCAGAGAAACCATTATTTTTGAAGACAACTTTGTAGGTATGTACGTACAGTAGGCCTATATACTCTGGCACATAACGGCGGTCGAGTGGAGAGCACGCTCACGTGTGAATCTGCTTGACCTGGGCTTGATCCCAGCTGTGGCGGACATTTTGTGGGTATGATAGTACATCCTAGCATGTATATCATGTTCGTACCCAGTCGGGGGACACCTTGACGACGTATAGCCTACAGACTAATAACACACATACCAAAGCCATTCCAACAGCTTCCTCTATCTACAACACCCCTGGGCGGGTGCCCGACCCCGAAAGGGGTTGAAATAGGGGAGCTATCCCCCCGCCAAAGGCGGCTTTCTAGGACCTTTCCTAGCTGATGCTGAGAGGATTGGGTTCTAGTCATGTGGTGATGGGCTGGTCTATCAGAGTGAGAACTGAGCGATCTCTGTCATACCCATAGCTTACTCTGACTGTTCCTTTAACTTATATATTTTCTAGATCTCAAGTGACGGCGTCTTTTCCGTGGATTGACCTCCCAATCTACCAAGATTGGAAGCCAAAGCGTCACATTTTTCCTTTGCCCCTCAACTTTCTCTTCATAATTGCTGAGGGGCACAGGGCCCTGGGTGGGGCTTTGGTTTCCCGGGCGTTTCCGCACCCTCCTCAGCTCCCCGCCATGGAGTGGCTTCGGTCACCCAGGCTTTATTGTGGTCGGCAGGGAGGGTTCTGTGGGGGCGCTCGGTTATGGCCTTGGAATTGCTCGGGGCCTTGGAGCTGTTCGGCCAGGCAGCTTGGGGAACAACAACAACAACAACAACAACACCCCTTCTCTCCTATCTACACTTTACCAGCTGTACGGTCCTAGTGTACTGTCTGATGGCGTTAAAGGTGAACTACAGGATTGAACGAAAAAAAGAAGATTAATGTAGGGTCATAATTTGGCATGAATATACTGTAATATGTATATGGGCAATATCGATATAATTCCATTAAACTCCAGAGAAAAATACTAATACTGTATATAACTTTGTTGGCATTCTCGGCGATCAGCTGGACGAGTTCAGCTTATCGGGAATGACGCCATTGAATGGAGAGGCAGTTTGTAAACAACACATGCAGTCCTGGACTGTCAGGTCTGTTTTTCGTAGTTAATACCTTTCAATTTAATACTCGAGCTCTGTAAAACATCGAACGTCCTGAAAATGTGGTGCACATCAAGAAATAATCCAATCTCGCCAACAATAAACATACAGGCAGTGTTTTTTGTGCTTATCCTGGTCCAGAGTCGAGGGAGGTCGCTTGTAAGGCCTATTTCTAATGATAGTATCGTTTTCTGTTCAATTTATATATCGCGGTCCCTTGACCAGACAGTGGTGAAGCCAATTGTTGATTTGTAAACATGCATACAATTTATAAGTTTTTCACATATAAAAAAAGAACACAGATTCACCCATTTCTGACCCCTGCCGAAGGATAAGTCAGAAATAGAGAAATTTGAGTGCGTAGTGTGCAAAGGAGAGCTTGTGTTAAGTGATGATCCTGTGGCTGTGAATTTTGGAAATGAGTCATTGGAGCTGGTGGACAAGTTTTGTTACCTAGGAGATACCATCTCTGCCGGTGGTGGGGCCGAGGCTGCCACTGTCACTAGAATTAGATGTGGCTGGGGGAAGTTCAGAGAACTGCTGCCAATTCTGACCATGAAAAGAATGCCTCTCCCCCTGAAGGGAAAGGTGTATGCCTCATGTGTTAGAAGTGCAATGACGTATGCCTCAGAAACATGGGCCGTTAAAGTAGAGGATGTCAACAGAATGGAACGTATTGAGATGAGAATGGTGAGATGGATGTGTGGGGCCAGACTACAGGATAGAATAACAAATGTTGAGCTGAGGAGACGTTTAGGTATAAAGAGTATTAGCGAAGTGATGCATACAAGTAGACTGGGATGGTATGGACATGTGGAGAGAATGGATGAACAAAATTGGGTGAAAAAATGCAGGTCTGTGATTGTGGAGGGAGCTGCACCAAGGGGTGGACCGAGGAAGACCTGGGATCGGACTTTACGTGCCGATCTCAAATCCAAAAACTTGACAAGTGAAGCAGCCCTTAACAGGGTTGCCTGGAATACCGCCATTAGGACAAGAGACTGAAACTGCACGTATGTGTGGAGCACTCAGTCTTAAAATTTTATGCATGTATGTATGTATGTTTCGCATATGTTTTCTTTCATAAACCTTAATGTTGTAGAAAGTAAAAATAAATGGTTAACTTTTTGGAATACTGATAGGAATTTTATAATGTAAAATTTAGTTAAGAATTGTGAAAGTATATACTGTATAGCTATCTATCTATTGCCTGACGCCGTGATGCCCGAAGGGGTGGCCACGAACGAATCGCCCCATGCACCTCTGTCCCCAGTCAGTCGACGCCCCTCCTCCCAACCAGCACCGCCTTCATTCATATACTTCCTCACTCCATCCTTCCACCTCTCCTTCGGTCTACCTCTCCCTCTCTGTCCTTCCACCTCGCTCTCATACACCCTCTTAGTCATTCTCTCGCTTCCCATACGTTCCATATGGCCGAACCATCTCAAGATGTTCCTTTTCAAACTTTCCAGCACATCTACCTCTACACCACACCTCCTTCTTATATCTCATTCGTTTGTCTAGCCCTCCATGTAACTCCGCACGCACTTCTCAAGTAGTATAGGTATAGCTACTATAGCTACAATGTATTAAATATAATGCAGGTGATGTGAGATAAGAAAGTATAAAGCAAAGCAAATAGAGCTAAATACAGTAATTATAACTAGCAGCATGATCATCCATCCTAAACTTATCTCTTCCACAAAATTAGTTAAGAATTGTGAAAATATTGTTACAATTTACTAAATATAATGCAGATGATGTGATATGAAAACATAAAGCAAAGCAAATAGAGCTAAATACAGTAATTATAACTAGCAGCATGATCATCCATCCTAAACTTATATCTTCCGCCAGGATTTGATTCGTGCAAACTCATCAATAGCTTGACATGTACTGACTCTCCTGAATATTTGGTGCTCGGCACTCAGTATGGCCAGTGATCCCAGGCGATTTTGACTGACTGTACTTTGCAGAGAAGTCTTGAGCCTTTTGAGTTTTGAAAATGATCTTTCGCCTGTGCAGTTTGTCACAAACATAGCTAGGTATATTCGGAGTGCTATCTCCACATTGGGAAAAGCTGATGCCACATCACAATTATATACTGTTTGTGGAATACATGCTTGTTTCAGTCCATTTTTGTGTGTCCATAGTTTGGAGAAATGCTTGGAAATGTACCATTTCTGAGATCAGACAATGTACCAGATCAATTGGATAAGTTTTGACCAGGTTGGCAGCAGACTCACGGAGCTTATCTGTCTGCATAACCATTATTATTTCTGACAAAAATCTAAATAGTTGCCCAAGTGTTTCATAGGCCTTAAGGCGACCTCCAAGTGACATTGATAGTTGATCAATGATGGGTATGTAGGATGTGGCCCTGAATCTTTCTCTGGGTGATAGCTGAGTGTCTTCTGCACTGTCTATTTCATCATGATGTGGGGAGGGCACAGTAGCCTTACTACCTGTATAGTACTTCCAGCTGACGGTAAATTGAATCCCTTACCAACTGATTTATCAACACTTAATGGAAATATATGCAACTACCATGTCTTTGCATCATATATATATGCAACTACCATGTCTTTGCATCATATATATATGCAACTACCATGTCTTTGCATCATATATGCAACTACCATGTCTTTGCATCATATATATATGCAACTACCATGTCTTTGCATCATATATATATGCAACTACCATGTCTTTGCATCATATATATATGCAACTACCATGTCTTTGCATCATATATATATGCAACTACCATGTCTTTGCATCATATATGCAACTACCATGTATTTGCATCATATATGCAACTACCATGTCTTTGCATCATATATGCAACTACCATGTCTTTGCATCATATATATGCAACTACCATGTCTTTGCATCATATATGCAACTACCATGTCTTTGCATCATATATATATGCAACTACCATGTCTTTGCATCATATATGCAACTACCATGTCTTTGCATCATATATGCAACTACCATGTCTTTGCATCATATATGCAACTACCATGTCTTTGCATCATATATGCAACTACCATGTCTTTGCATCATATATATATGCAACTACCATGTCTTTGCATCATATATGCAACTACCATGTCTTTGCATCATATATATGCAACTACCATGTCTTTGCATCATATATGCAACTACCATGTCTTTGCATCATATATGCAACTACCATGTCTTTGCATCATATATGCAACTACCATGTCTTTGCATCATATATGCAACTACCATGTCTTTGCATCATATATGCAACTACCATGTCTTTGCATCAATATATGCAACTACCATGTCTTTGCATCATATATGCAACTACCATGTCTTTGCATCATATATGCAACTACCATGTCTTTGCATCATATATGCAACTACCATGTCTTTGCATCATATATGCAACTACCATGTCTTTGCATCATATATGCAACTACCATGTCTTTGCATCATATATATATGCAACTACCATGTCTTTGCATCATATATGCAACTACCATGTCTTTGCATCATATATATATGCAACTACCATGTCTTTGCATCATATATGCAACTACCATGTCTTTGCATCATATATATATGCAACTACCATGTCTTTGCATCATATATGCAACTACCATGTCTTTGCATCATATATATATGCAACTACCATGTCTTTGCATCATATATGCAACTACCATGTCTTTGCATCATATATGCAACTACCATGTCTTTGCATCATATATGCAACTACCATGTCTTTGCATCATATATGCAACTACCATGTCTTTGCATCATATATGCAACTACCATGTCTTTGCATCATATATGCAACTACCATGTCTTTGCATCATATATGCAACTACCATGTCTTTGCATCATATATGCAACTACCATGTCTTTGCATCATATATGCAACTACCATGTCTTTGCATCATATATGCAACTACCATGTCTTTGCATCATATACCAAGTGTTTCATAATTAACAGCATAAATAGCTACACAATTTTCGTAATAACTGATTAAACACAGTCAAGATGGGAGCATGTCAATTTAGGCCTACCATCAGCTGACAAAAATAGACTATAGCCTACCACTTGTCAACCTAACCTGTGACCTCAATAGACTACAGCCTACCACTTGTCAACCTAACCTGTGACCTCAATAGACTACAGCCTACCACTTGTCAACCTAACCTGTGACCTCAATAGACTACAGCCTACCACTTGTCAACCTAACCTGTGACCTCAATAGACTACAGCCTACCACTTGTCAACCTAACCTGTGACCTCAATAGACTACAGCCTACCACTTGTCAACCTAACCTGTGACCTCAATAGACTACAGCCTACCACTTGTCAACCTGACCTGTGACCTCAATAATTATTATGTTCTCTCCACTAACCAACTTTACTCCTAAACTCGATTAATGAAATTAACAAACACATGTGGCAGTCTGGGGATTCGAACCTAGGACGCTCACACCGAAAATCAACACACTTATGCATTGCACCACGAAGACAGTTAAAGAATGTTGCACAAGCCTACGATTTATTATGCAGTTTCGAATCCTGCATACCAATCTTAGCATGTACATCATTCCAACTGCACTATCGGAGGCTATAAATAGGTGAATGGAAATAGTAATTACTGGGGCACTTAACCCTAGGGAAGGCCTCTCGATAAACTAATACTGAACCAGAATTAATTAATATGTTCTCTCCACTAACCAACTTTACTCCTAAACTCGATTAATGAAATTAACAAACACATGTGGCAGTCCATAAATGGTGTACAAAATCTCGCTCAAAATGACACTGGTATGATGATTAGACAATAAACATTAAAAAACAACGTACAGTATACACTTACTCACTTAGGTTAGGTTTCAAAAATGATTTACAATGTACAATCCTCACGCCATTATGTAAGTACTTTTTTTTTTACTTTTGTAGATGTTTAGGTGACAATCACCACAGTCGATCTGGGGATCCGCCGCTAAGTATTCATAGTTCTGAATTTCTAATGTTATAATGTATTCATTTGGTATGGTGTGATATGCACAACACCTACCGATAACAATGTAGTGGTAAAAACGGGAGAGGACCAGAAGTACTCAGGTCAGGTGAAGGTATTGAGGGATAAGCCTTTACAACGGCACCTCGTATCTACGTTCTACTTTTCCTATTTTTCTGAAGAGTGTAGAGGGGAGAAGGGGTGTTGGAGAGAGAGGAAGCTGTTGGAGTGCCTTTATTATGTGTGTTATTAGCCTGTATACGTCGTCAAGGTGTCCCCCGACTGGATGCATGTGAAACATGCTTGGACGTACTACAACACCCACTAAATGTCCGCCTGGGCTGAGATCGAACCCAGGTCAAGCAGATTCACACGTGAGCGTGCTCACCACTCGACCGCCACGGCTCCTCACTACTTGGCGTATTTGACAAGACTGAGACAGGTTACCCCCCAGGGGGTAAGGGGGCCTTCATCTAATAGTGGAGGAAAAAAATAATATGCCTGGTGCATCCTACTGCGTGTCATACAAGGCGACTAATAGGGGGGATGGCGATAGACTTGTGGACCAACAGCCATTAGATAAAGTCTTTATCTTAGCACTGTCTTGGTACGGTACTGCCGAGGCTGGTGGGGTGCGGATAGGTGCCACAGGGGACTGAGTCTTACCTGGGCGCTGTTTGGCACCACACCTGTGTCGGCAACAGTGTTTGCATGTTGGGGCAGGACGTTATTGTTCTATAGTCCAATTGCCTAATATACAGTAGAGTCTTGTTATCGTGCTGTCTTTTTGTAACACTGTTAAGGCTGGTGTGGTTGCAGATACTGCAGGTGCAAGTGTTGCAGGGGGACTCTGTTGAGTCTTGCTGAGGCACGGTTAGCACTATACCAACATCAGCCACAGTGATGACTTGGTGGGGCAGTGCTGTGGTGGGACTGTATTGTACTACAGTACACTCCAACTACTGAAAGGCAACCCCGTCTGAGCCGTTACAATGCATGTAATGGAAAAATGACGTTAAACCATTGTATGTATGTACAGTATTGTATGTTCAGAACTTTGGACTGTTCGGCAATGTTAGTTGCCAGATCTGAACATGGATTTAAATTTCAATACCAAAATTGTCCCTCAAAAAAAAAAAAAAAAAAAAAAAAAAAAAAAAAAAAACGTGCAGGCCCGCGGGGCCCTGGGCACTGGCCCTTTGTGCCCTGCCCTAAATCCGGCCCTGTCACACACACACACTCGGGGGAAATACACTGTGTGCAAAAAGTACTATAAATGTATCAGTCTCAAGGTATTTCAAACATGTTGTAATAATTATACATTAATATATGTGTGAGCAAATACACATTTATGTATGTATTTACTCAGGCACATTCCCAAATTGACCTTATTTTTTATAATAATAATAATAATAATAATAATAATAATAATAATGATGATGATGATGATGATGATGATGATGATGATGATGATGATGATGATGATAAAGGCCAAAAACAATCCATAAACTGTAAACTACGGACATTTTTATTGAACTTTGGACACGTGGAGAGGATGGATGAACTAAGTTGGGTGAAAAGATGCAAGTCTGTGAACGTGGAGGGAGCTGCACCAAGGGGCGGACCAAGAAAGACGTGGGATTGAACCTTATGGTCTGATCTTGAATAGGAAAACACAAGTGAGGCAGCTCTGAACAGGGCTGCCTGGAACACCGCCATTAGCATGTCAGACCAGAACCGCACTTCATATGGAGCACTCAGTCTTTAAGGGGAGGTTTTTAGCGTGTTCCCTAGACCTCCATCAAGCTTAAAATTACACCCCCCAGACCTCCTTTCAAGATAAATTTGTACATTTTTCGGTAGAAAAATGTCCTGGCCAAAGGCCGGTTCCTCTTAAATTACAGGCTCGCTATCGCTCGCCATTAAAAAATTGACACCTAAATGGCACGAAAGGTCTTAAAATTGACAGAAATGGGATGAAAGTTCTTACAATCGCCAAACTAATGGGGCGAACGTCTTACAATCTCAAAAGCAAGGGGGCTAAACATGAGGGAGAAAGGGGTCCAGAAAAAAATCCCTCAAGTGGCAATCTCCCCTTAAATCTATGAATGTATGCATGTATTTTTTATTTTTGTTTATGTGTGTGAAGGAGACCACAGGTACACGTGGAAACGGATGTTGACGATGAAGGATAAGACAGTGGTGGAACGAAAGTCATTGATTGATTATGTATGTGTGGATGAATGAATGAAGAGATCTGTGATGGATGCTAGGGTGTATAGGGGTATTGGAGGGGGTCTGTCTGATCATTATGTAGTGGTAGCTAAGGTTAGGATACAAAAGAAGTGGGTGAGGAGAGCTGGAGGGAGGCGAGAGGAGGGTGGAATGGTGAGGAGGGTGGAGAGGTTGCAGGAGGAGGAAGTCAGGGAGGAGTACAGGAGAGCAGTGGAAAGACGACTAGGTGGGTTCGACCTGGAAGTTATGGAGGAAGTGGAGGAGATGAGCAAGGTGTTTAAGGATGAGATCTGTGCAGCATGTGAGGAGGTGTGTGGAGTGAGGAGAAGAGGGAGGGGAGTGAAAGGTACAGCATGGTGGACAGAAGAGGTAAGAATAGCTGTGGAAGAAAAGAAGAAAGCATATAGAGAGTGGTTGGGTAGTAGAGGGAATGAAGGTTCCGAGAGGCAGAAACGAGCGAGGTACGTGGAGAGTAAGAGGGTGGTGAAGAGAGTAGTGAAGGAAAGTAAGAGAAGAGTAGATGAGGAATTTGGAAGGAATCTGAGTGTAAAATGGAGGGAGAGTAAGAAACTGTTCTGGAAAGAAGTCAAGAAAGTTAGGGAAGGTAGCAAGGGAAACAGTAAGGGTGTGAAAGATAAGAATGGGAGAATGCTAGCCGAGAAGCGAGAGAGAGTCGAAAGATGGAGGGAGTACTTCAGTGAGTTGCTAAATGTAAGGAATGAAGAGCCAGCAAACATAGCTGGATATGGTATGGGAGGGAGAAGAAGAGAAGTAGTGGAGGAGGAGGTGGGGATCAGGAGGTCAGAAGTGTGGGAAGCCATGAAAAGAGTGAAGTTGGGGAAAGCACCAGGAACAGATGGAGTGTGTGGGGAAATGTTGAGGTATGGTGGTGAGATAGTGATAGAATGGGTATGGAAAATGTGCAAACTAGCATGGGAGAAGGGGAGTGCACCCGATGACTGGAAGACTGGCATAATAGTCCCCCTATATAAGGGGAAAGGGGAAAGAGGAGTGTGTGGTAACTACCGAGGAATATGTCTTCTAAGCGTAGTAGGGAAGGTATACAGTAGGGTAGTGATTGAGAGAGTGAGAGTGAGAACGGAGAAATGGATAGGCGACGAGCAGGGAGGTTTTAGGAAGGGAAGAGGATGTGTAGATCAGATTTTTACCCTGAATTGTGTTGTGGAGAAGTATCTGGAGAAGAAACAAAAGGTGTATGTTGCCTTTATGGACTTGGAGAAAGCCTATGACAAAGTGGATAGAGAAGGTTTGTGGAAAGTACTAAGAATATACGGAGTAGATGGCAAGTTGCTGAAAGCAGTGAAGAGCATGTATGAGGGTGCAAAGGCGGCAGTACGTGTGGAGAGTGAGCAGAGCGAGTTCTTTGACCTGAATGTTGGTTTGAAACAGGGGTGTGTGATGTCCCCGTGGTTGTTTACTGTATATATGGATGGAGTCATGAAAGAAATACTATCAAGAGCAGTGGATGTTGGTGTATCGCTGAAAAGGGAGGGAATTGAGTGGAAGCTACCTATACTGCTGTTTGCGGATGATACAGTTCTGATGAGTGATAATGAATGGGAGTTGCAGGGTCTGGTAAATGAGTTTGGAACAGTGTGCGAAAAAACGGAATTTGAAGGTAAATGCGGGGAAGAGCAAGGTTATGGTCTTCGAAAGGGATGAAGTCACAGAGTGTGAGGTGAAGCTGAACGGTCAGGCTATGGAGATCGTCAACTCTTTTAAGTATCTGGGCAGTGTGTTGAGTAAAGATGGGACTATGGATGAAGAAGTGCGGGAGAGGGTACAACAGGGGAAGAGGGTTGTAGGAATGCTAAAAGCAGTAACAAGAAATAGGGTGGTCAGTATGGAAGTGAAGAAGTCCTTGCATGACAGTGTGGTAATCCCGACACTGACTTACGGAAGCGAAGCATGGACGTTGGTTGAGAGACTCAGACCAAGAGTGAGAGCAGTGGAAATTAATTACTTAAGGAGTGCGTGCGGAGTTACATGGAGGGATAGACAGTCTAATGAGGAAGTAAGAAGGAGGTGTGGTGTGGAGGTAGATGTGCTGGAAAGTGTGAAAAGGAACAACTTGAGATGGTTCGGCCATATGGAACGTATGGAAAGCGAGAGAATGACTAAGAGGGTGTACGAGAGCGAGGTGGAGGGAGAGGTAGACCGAATATGAGGTGGAAGGATGGAGTGAGGAAGTACATGAACGAGGGCGGTGCTGGTGGGGGGAGGGGCGTCGACTGACTGGGGACAGAGGTGCATGGGGGCGGTTCGTTCGTGGCCACCCCTTCGGGGATCACGGCGTCAGGCAATAGATAGATAGATAGAAGGAGACAAAAGGCAGGCTACCTGTAATGAGTGTCTCCCCCAAAGCCAAAACAGTGAAGGAGCCAAATGTAAGTGATGTTGGCCCAGGGAGGTTCCAAACTTCTTGAAATATCCGGACTCTTGCCATTCCAACATCTTCTGGCCCCCCTTCTCCCTCATGTATCCGGACTCTTGCCATTCCAACATCTTCTGGCCCCCTTCTCCCTCATGTATAGCCCCATATACAGTATGTATGGTGTAGTGCAGAAGGGGTTAAGGGGGGACGGTTAACTTTTTGGTGGATTTTTTCATTTATCTAGTTTCCTCCCTAGACCTCCATCAAACTTAAAAATAGAACCCCAGGATCCCCCTTGAAAGATATATTTGTACATTTTTCGGTAGAAAAATGTCTGGGCCGAAGGCCGGTTCCTCCTAAATTACAGGCTCGATAGGGGGACCCGCAAAACGACTACTATGTATAAAGGTCAAAGTCGATCCTCCTCGTGGTGTACCAAGACTCGCCCTGCTCGTTGGTCTTCCTAACATACGCCCCCTTCTTGAAATATCCAGACTCCTGCCATTCCAACATCTTATCGGTGGCAAACGGACCGTGAACTTCTGCGTCGTCTTTGTCCTCCCAACGCAACTCCCAACTAACTTTGTCTGTAAAGTACAAAACCATATGATGATAAAAACAACAGTAATCATTACAATAATAACAATAACAATAATAATAACAACAACAACAACAACAACAACAACAACAACAATAACAATAACAATAATAATAATAATAATAACAACAGTAATCCAGTGGTTCCGGGTTGGAATCCCGATATATTAATGGGAAGATATTATTGGGATGGAATTTGTGCTGTAGCCTACCTAGTTTCAGTGCATTACCACAAAGCCCACCGAAACACCAAAAATACCCTCAGTGTTCCCTGATTAAATAGCATTGTATGAATTCCCCCCCCCCCCCCCAGGGGGTAAGGGGGCCTTCATCTAATAGTGGAGGAAAAAAGAATATGCCTGGTGCATCCTACTGCGTGTCGTACAAGGCGACTAATAGGGGGGATGGCGATAGACTTGTGGACCAACAGCCATTAAATAAAGTCTTTATCTTAGCACTGTCTTGGTATGGCACTGCCGAGGCTGGTGGGGTGCGGATAGGTGCCACAGGGGACTGAGTCTTACCTGGGCGCTGTTTGGCACCACACCTGTGTCGGCAACAGTGTTTGCATGTTGGGGCAGGACGTTATTGTTCTATAGTCCAATTGCCTAATATACAGTAGAGTCTTGTTATGGTGCTGTCTTTTTGTAACACTGTTAAGGCTGGTGTGGTTGCAGATACTGCAGGTGCAAGTGTTGCAGGGGGACTCTGTTGAGTCTTGCTGAGGCACGGTTAGCACTATACCAACATCAGCCACAGTGATGACTTGGTGGGGCAGTGCTGTGGTGGGACTGTATTGTACTACAGTACACTCCAACTACTGAAAGGCAACCCCGTCTGAGCCGTTACAATGCATGGAATGGAAAAATGACGTTAAACCATTGTATGTATATACTGTATGTATGTATTCAAAATATGTTACAGGCGGGCAATGCCTAGTGAGTTAATTGCTCAATAGGTGGCGTTCTGAGAGTGAAGGTCCGAGTCTAGGTGGCGAGACAGTGAAGCACGAAGGCGGAGGAGCTTCAGAGATGGGGCTGCTTCGAGCCGTGAGTTGAACTCTAAGTGCTTCACGTGTCTCACTCCCTAGACTGGAACAAGACCTCACGGGCTTCATCGTGTTGAGCGGTTGGATGTGCAGGCTCTCAGCCTATGCCCGAGAGGGTGTAGTTGGAATATAGAAAACAAAAATCATAATTTTTAACATCTTTCTTAACACCAATAACACCTTAACCTTTCTTAACCTCTGAAGTGCGCATGGGGGTAATTGGAAACGTCCCCCTGTGCTGACGTATTTGAGGTGTTTCCGTCACTAAAATATTCATTGTGCCATTAATAGCATTAATATTTATCCATATGCGCCTATTATGGGTTGATTATAAAGGTATTAACCTGAAACAACAATAAAACGAGTGAAAACAGCGTTTGGATGGTCAAAATCGGAGATATAGCCCGCGAGTTGTATAATGTATGGGTGAGGCAATCTGCTTTCCCGCCAATTTCCCCCAAGGCCACTGAGACACAGTCGATCGATACTCTCTCTCTCTCTCTTGCACTCGCTTGCTATCAGTGATGACCACACCCTCCAATCGGATTTCTAATGTTAGCACGAAAATATACCTCAGAATAAGGGAATAACAGGGAAAATAGGTGATAACTGAAGGAGAGGAGGAAAGTGGGGAAGGAGGGGAGGTAGAGGACTGAGATTTTGCATGGCCCAGGGGCCAAAAAAAAAATAAAAAAATAAAAAAAAAAAATATAAAAAAATATTTTTTTTTCGATGTCAAAAGTTGATTTTTATTTTCTCTGACTCTTAAGAGTCTTCCCGCAGTGCGCCGGGGGAACTCTTAAGAGTCTCCCCGCAGCTCCCGGGTTAACACCAATAACACCTTAACCTTTCTTAACACCAATAACACCTTAAATGAAATTAATGAAAGTATGTGATTCTCCCAAGATTCAAATTATAATGTAAAACTTGCAAAATAAACAAACCAAAACAGGGACGACACAATATAAAGACAAAAGAACTTATCAAAATCACTATGTGGAAATAACACTTCAGCAAAATAACATTTTGAAATAAAAGAACACAAAACCACCACATAGAATGAAACAACAACAATAGGCAAGGATGTAGTATTAGGGTGTACCACCTGCCTTGTTTACACTACGCAGACGCTCGTGATCATGTTCCCGTCATTTTTACTGCCGTGGGATACAATAATAGGCCCTCACCCCCCCATGACTTATTGTCATCATATATATTGCCAGCAAGGGGAAAATAACAGAAAAAATAACCGTCAAAACAGACAGGAACTTAACCGTGAGCGATGGACCTATGTAAACATGATGACCGTACGTCCGGACACTACATCCTTCCCCAACAATGATAACAACAACAACAACAACAACAACAACAACAACAACAACAACAACAATATACATCGTTTTCTGAAAATTGGAAAAATATATAATTATAATAATACAGTACTGAACATGTATGTATGTATGTATGTATGTATGTATGTATGTATGTATTGTATTGTACAGTATAGTATGTACTCAAGCACATCAGCATGCTCAGTATGGAAGTAAAGAAGTCCTTGCATGACAGTGTGGTAATCCCGACACTAACTTACGGAAGCGAAGCTTGGACGTTGGTGGAGAGACTCAGACCAAGAGTGAGAGGGGTGGAAATGAGTTACATGGAGGGATAGACAGACGAATGAGGAAGTAAGAAGTAGGTGTGGTGTCAGTGGCAGATCCAAGGACACCCCCCCCCCCCCTTAGTGACCAAAATTGCGCCCTTACATCTGATATATACTGCATTTTATCTGAAATACAATACATATAAAGTTATGGCGCCCCTCATGTATATATTAATTAAAATGTAAAACTTGCAAACTAAACAAACCAAAATTGGGACAAGGACAATATAAAGTCAAATTAAATTATCAAAATCGCTGTGTGGAAACAACGTTTACTAAAATGAAAATTATTAAATAAAAGAACACAATCCACCACATAGGGTGTACATTACTACATGAGCAAGTTAATCTGTTTCCCAAGCAAACTAATCGCACATATAACAACGCACTATCGTCACGTTAAAGGAAGCAGTCAAGTTTGGGAAGTCCCCCCCCCCCCCCCCTTAAGCCTGAGCTGGATCCACTCCTGTGTGGTGTGGAGGTAGATGTGCTGGAAAGTGTGAAAAGGAACACCTTGATATGGTTCGGCCATATGGAACGTATGGGAAGCCAGAGAATGACTAAGAGGGTGTATGAGAGCGAGGACAGAGAGGGAGAGGTGGAAGGATGGAGTGAAGAAGTATATGGATGAAGGCGATACTAGTTGGGAGGAGGGGTGTCGACTGACTGGGGTCAGAGGTGCATGGGGCTGTTTTGTTCGTGGCCACCCCTTCGGGGATCACGGCGTCAGGCAATAGATAGATAGATAGATAGACAGACATATAAATAGATAGATAGATAGATAGATACATAGATAGGCAGATAGATAAATAGATATAGATAGATAAATAGATAGACAGATAGATAGATAGACAGACAGATAGAGATAGATAGACATATATATATATATATAGATAGACATATATATATATAGATAGATAGATAGATATATAGATAGATAGACTTACCCACAGCATCCTTCCCCCCACCGTCGTCCTCTTTAACACTGTCGGCCGCCCCTTCCTCTTTTTTTCCTTCTCCCTCCTCGGAAAACATGTCCATGGAAGGCGCAGACGACGTGGAAGCCTTGGACCGCTTAACCTGCGATGAGGGACACAAACAAAATAATTACCAAGAGGATAATTCCCTTGTAGGCTACATACAGGGTGCAGGGTGTAATTCCCTTGTAGGCTACATACAGGGTGCAGGGTGTAATTCCCTTGTAGGCTACATACAGGGTGCAGGGTGTAATTCCCTTGTAGGCTACATACAGGGTGCAGGGTGTAATTCCCTTGTAGGCTACATACAGGGTGCAGGGTGTAATTCCCTTGTAGGCTACATACAGGGTGCAGGGTGTAATTCCCTTGTAGGCTACATACAGGGTGCAGGATGTAATTCCCTTGTAGGCTACATACAGGGTGCAGGGTGTAATTCCCTTGTAGGCTACATACAGGGTGCAGGGTGTAATTCCCTTGTAGGCTACATACAGGGTGCAGGGATGTAATTCCCTTGTAGGCTACATACAGGGTGCAGGGTGTAATTCCCTTGTAGGCTACATACAGGGTGCAGGGTGTAATTCCCTTGTAGGCTACATACAGGGTGCAGGGTGTAATTCCCTTGTAGGCTACATACAGGGTGCAGGGAGTAATTCCCTTGTAGGCTACATACAGGGTGCAGGGTGTAATTCCCTTGTAGGCTACATACAGGGTGCAGGGTGTAATTCCCTTGTAGGCTACATACAGGGTGCAGGGTGTAATTCCCTTGTAGGCTACATACAGGGTGCAGGGTGTAATTCCCTTGTAGGCTACATACAGGGTGCAGGGTGTAATTCCCTTGTAGGCTACATACAGGGTGCAGGGTGTAATTCCCGAGAAGGGGTGGTCATCAACATTAGGCGTTTTATCATTTGCACCCAATAACTCTTATCAAGCTTAAAACAAAACAAAAATCTAAGACCCCCCCCCCCATCGAGGTATATTTGTACATTTTTCGGCCAAAAGCCGGTTGCTCCCAAATTACACAGGAAAGAATCGACACCTAAATGGCACGCAAGGTTAAGAAACGGTGTGTCGATCGAAAGCCGAGTCCTTTCTATATACAGTACAGTACTCTTTATTTCTTCCTGGGCAAACATGTCCATGGAAGGCGTGGATGACGTGGGCACTTTGGACCACTTAACCTGCGACGAGGGACACAAGCAAAATAATTACCAAGAGAATATTTCCCATTTAGGTTACCCAGTTGGGGGGATGGGTGTATTTATTTGATTATTGGTTTATCTTTGTATAATTATTTAGTTTCCTCCTCCCTAGATCTCCATCAATCTAGTGTACTGTCTGGTGGCGTTAATGGGGTTTCCAAATGTAATCTATAAAAAATACCCTCTAGACCTCCCTTCAAGATAAATTTGTACATTTTTCGGTAGAAAAATTTGTCGGCCAAAGGCCGGTTGCTCCCAAATTAGAGGCTCGCCAGGAAAACGTCGACACCTAAATGGCACGAAAGGTCTTAATATTAACAAAGAAATGGGGCAAAAGGTCTCAAAACGCCAAACTAATGGAACGAAAGTTTAAAAATTTCAAAACTAATATGCTAAACATGAGGGAGAAGGTCCAGAAAAAGCGACTACCGTACCTCCCCCTTAAATAAGTTTGACCCTGGATCTATTTGGTCAAACTCTCTAACCCAAGAATGAATGGATTTTCCCAGTTTCTTTTTCTTCTACTGTACCCTACTCAACAAATAAGCTTTGGAACTCTCTCCCTCAATCTGTCTTTCCCTCATCCAATGACTTAAACTGCTTCAAGCTATGTGTGTCCAGACATTTTGCCTCTAACGTACCTTGAATTTGGCTTCGTCACTCTTTCAACTTTGGGGGAGACGCTTGTTACAGGCAACTTTGCCTTTTGTCTCCCTCATTCACATACATACAAACATACAAGTTTAAAGGCTGTTTTGTCCACAGAGAATGTGGTTACAGTCTCACGTCCTATATGGCAGCTAGTTGTCAAGTTCTTTATTTTAATATCAGACGGAGTACCTAATCCCCCGTCATTCTAGGTCTACCCTTACGCGCAGCTGCCCCCACGTTCACATAGAAAGAAAAATAAATAAATATACGCCACCTACCTTTAAATTAATCATCTCATAAGTCTCTTGATAAACGTCCATATTGCCGGTAAGAATTATGTTATTGGCCAGTTCCGTCAGTTTATTAAAGTCCGCCATCTTGTCCCCGTCCCCTGTTCCCAGGTTCCCAGATTTCTTTAACTTCCATTTCTGCGCGGACGACATCTTCTTGTTTCCTCCGAGTCTCTGCGAAAAACATAATATACAGATACAGTACTGTAATAATAATAATAATAATAATAATAATAATAATAATAATAATAATAAGCATGTTACTTATTTCTCACAAGCGCCAATTTTTCCGCAGAATTCACTGGCGCTCGAAAACCCTTATTAGAAATTGTAATGTAAAACGTGCAAAATAAACAAACCAAAAGAGGAACGGCGCAAAATAAATGATCCAGATCACTACCGGTACGTTATGGCTATGTTCAAGGAAGTTCCATTGGCTGTTTACATCATTTGGCATAGCGCCAGGCTACAGGATAGAATAACAAATGTTGAGCTGAGGAGACGTTTAGGTATAAAGAGTATTAGCGAGGTGATGCGTACAAGTAGACTGGGATGGTATGGACATGTGGAGAGAATGGATGAACAAAATTGAGTGAAAAAATGCAGGTCTGTGATTGTGGAGGGAGCTGCACCAAGGGGTGGACCGAGGAAGACCTGGGATCGGACTATACGCGCCGATCTCAAATCCAAGAACTTGACAAGTGAAGCAGCCCTTAACAGGGTTGCCTGGAACGCCGCCATTAGGACAAGAGACTGAAACTGCACTTATGTGTGGAACACTCAGTCTTAAAATTTTATGTATGTATTATAGCACCCCTATTCCTATCTATTTCCTCCAGTTCGCTGCCAAACCTATCCTTGTATTCGGATTTATTTAGCATCCACACTTTCCTTTTTGGCATGCATTTTATATTTATTCACCAACCCATAAATTATATAACTTACAAATAAACCTGATCAATGAAACTAATGAATATACTGTACTTTCTTTTGCACAGGATCTCACCCTAATTTCCTGTCACAGACTAGGAGCTCATGTTGGGAGATACATTCTTCACTCGGGATGACCTTTAAACCCTGAACAAACTTACAGTCTTAACCTGTTCATCAAGAAGTACAGGTCTCCCTCGATTGACGATTGGGTAACGTTCCTGAAAACCCGATCTTCAATGGTAAAATAAAATAGCAAACCTTCAAATTAATGGGGTAAATGGGGATGCATTCTTGGACCAGCCAAAACCCAAACCCAAACACCTAAACACCAATAATAATATTGTAAATTGTGGCATCGGATAGCCACAATCGGATAGTGAGGGAGACCTGTAATCTATCTGGCTACGGTACTATGGGTAGCGCCAACGAACTTGATTATAATCTTGATCCCTGACCTCTCTGTAACTCAAAAGGGCCTAGAGCAAACTGGCTGTAAATATCCACACATATTTCCTGGTGGACTCTTCCCAAATGATAGAAACGTCAACCCAATTGCTATCATTCATTTCGAGTAATAAGCAGTTAAGGCGTCAAGATTATTGTCAAGTTCGCTGGAGCTACCTTTAGTAGTGTTGCCAATTTAGCTACTTTCTGGCTTGATCTAGAGGTATTTACTTGGAACTAGAGTCAGATATTTACAACTAGCAACATGAATTCTACCGATATTCTGCAGATTTGAGCCGGTTTAGAGAGATATTGTAGAGATTGGGTCGTTATTCTAGCTATTTTAGGCATTCATTAGATTTATTGTTTTTTACACCAACCAACTTCACATCTAAACTCAGTGGTGAAGGGCTGGTCTATCAGAGTGAGAACTGAGCGATCTCTGCCATACCCATAGCTTACTCTGACTGTTCCTTTTACTTATATATTTTCTAGATCTCAAGTGACGGCGTCTCTTCCGTGGATTGACCTCCCAATCTACCAAGATTGGAAGCCAAAGCGTCACATTTTTCCTTTGCCCCTCAACTTTCTCTTCATAATTGCTGAGGGGCACAGGGCCCTGGGTGGGGCTTTGGTTTCCCGGGCGTTTCTGCACCCTCCTCAGCTCCCCGCCATGGAGTGGCTTCGGTCACCCAGGCTTTATTGTGGTCGACAGGGAGGGTTCTGTGGGGGCGCTCGGTTATGGCCTTGGCCTTGCGGCTGTTCGGCCAGGCAGCTTGGGGAACAACAACAACAACAACAACAAGAACATCTAAACTCAATTAATGAAATCAACATATACAGATTAACTTGCTCATGTAGTGATGTAAACCCTATGTGGTGGTTTTGTGTTCTTTTATTTCAAAATGTTATTTGATTAAAGTGTTATTTCCACACAGCGATTTTGATGAGTTCTTTTGTCTTTATATTGTGTCATAACTGTTTTGGTTTGTTTATTTTGCAAGTTTTACATAATCATTTACATGCTTTTGCTGCTAGATCCTTTTCTTATGTTGCTCTACGTCTATTCAATCGACTTCCAGTGTCACTTAAGCAGTTGAATTGTGTTGACGCTTTTAAGAAACAACTGAATTTGCACATATTTCTGAGGGCTTATGATATTGGGGAGCATAGAGTTACTGATGACTATAAATGTAATATATAAAATATATATGTAGTCGATTCCGAATCAATAAGGGAGTTTGAAAGTAATCTTGATAAAGCATGGGGAAGACAAGATTTGAAGTTTGATTATAAAACAAAAATACAGAATAGTAAAAATGTTGCGTCTGCTACCGCCGCCGCCAACACCGTGAACGACCGCAGCAGTGCAAGTACTGGTACTGAGCTGGATACACAGGCATAGTTTGCCTTTTTCCAGAGGATCTACTGTAAGAAACTGTAAGAATAAACTTTATTTTATTTTATTTATTTTTTTTTAAAATGGAAAAATTTAAGTTAATGTGAGCGCTCGTGAATCCACTTGGAGAATTGGCACTCGAACAAATAAAATACCAGCATATTATTATTATTATTATTATCTAGTGGGAATAGGTCCGCTTGGGGGCATTCTGTGTATGGCCACCCTCGTAAGGGTAGTAAGGCGTCCGGCAATAGATAGATAGATAGTGGAGTTGATTTGGTTACCCTGGCTACTGGTCTACCCCCCCTTTTAGTCGCCTCTCACGACAAGCATATTCTGTTTACACACCTTAAGAGCTTTAGCCACAGATTCTCCTTCCTTCAAAAACGTAAACATGTCTTGGTAGATCTTTATTGTAGCGTCTCCGGGCGTAGTCGAACCCCCACCGCCGTCATCTCCGCTAGCCTCTCCATCGCTCTCCAAGTCCGACCCGTATTTCTTCTCATCCCCCTCGCGATGCTTCACCTTAATCCAATCAATGTCCTCCAGCCAGGCGTCCTTAACCTCTGCATCTTTCTTGAAGTGGTAGAAGCCGTCACCGTCGAAATGCCCAGCCTCCATTTCTTCCTTCATGTTAAAGGGCGTTATTGTGGTCTCCCCTTCAAAGTCGACAGTTCGTTCCTCTTGCCCTGAAATGGATAGGATTGACTTGTAATTGAGTCAGAATCTTTACAAATGCTTGAGTGTAATTTAGACAAGGCTTGGAGTAGACAATATATATTTTTTTAATTTTATAGCAAAACTAAAGTACAGTATGATAAAATTGTACTTGCTGCCACAACCCCCACTCTTGGTGTGGGGCCAGAGATGGGTGTACGGTGGCGCTAATAAGTCATGTCTCAGCTGCCATTACGTTTGGCTCGCTCTGTGTTGTTAATGTCTGACAGATGTTGAATAGGGTGGGTAAGTGTAGGAACATGCTTGTATATCTCACGCAAAATGAATTAATCAAGTTTTAGACATTGCTCATACCATATATTGATCGAAATATACTTGGTGCCGAGACATTACTTATTAGGCCGATTGTACAGGTCTAAAAGGGCCTCTTCCAGGACGTATACTGTAAGATACTGTAAAGTTAGTGAAAATAGGTTAGCCTAAACTGAACAAGATGTGGAAATACACTTAGACTACAGATTTCCCTCACTATCCGATGCCCCGATTTACGATACTGTACTGTGTTATTATAGGTTTTCAGGGGTTTGTGTTTGAGTTTTGGCTGGTCCTAGAAACCAGGTGTGGGATCCATATATGGTAAAGGATATAGAAGCAGTGGAGAAAGTGCAGAGGAGAGCTGGCAAGCTGGTACCAACGTTGAAGAACACGGGCTATGAGCAGAGGTTGAGGACACTGGGAATTCCGACACTGGCTATAGGAGAAAGAGAGGGGATATGATAGAGACTTTTAAGATAGTGTCAGGAAAGTACGATGAGGATGTGTGTGAAGGTATCTTCTTGATGCGGGAGGGACCAATAACGAGAGGACACTCTAAGAAAATTTACAAGGAAAGAACTACGCTTGAAAAGACTAAGAACTCTTTTTGTGATAGAGTGGAACGCACTGGCCCAGTATGTAGTCGATTCCGAATTAGTAAGCAAGTTTGAAAGTAATCTTGATAAAGCATGGGGAAGACAAGATTTGAAGTTTGATTATAAAGCAAAAATACAGAATAGTAAAAATGTTGCGTCTGCTACCGCCGCCGCCAACACCGTGAACGACCGCAGCAGTGCAAGTACTGGCACTGAGCTGGATACACAGGCCTAGTTTGTCTTTTTCCAGAGGATCTACTGTAAGAAACTGTAAGAGAGTGAGGTGGAAGGACAGAGAGGGAGAGGTAAACCGAAAGAGAGGTGGAAGGATGGAGTGAGGAAGTATATGGATGAAGGCGGTGCTGGTTGGGAGGAGGGGCGTCGACTGACTGGGGACAGAAGTGCATGGGGCCGTTTCGTTTGTGGCCACCCCTTCGGGGATCACAGCATCTGGCAATAGATAGATAGATCCATACAAGCATAGAACCATCCCACATACCATAAAGGCAGCGGCTCAGGGCAGGAGCAGCCGTTCCCGAGACAAGATTTGCTGCTCTGGTGTCAACTAATAGAACTATCAACCTATCTAACTATATACTTTACCACATAACCAATTATTATTATCATTTTTTTATTGGGGGGTGGCCGACTCAAGACAGAGCCCGAACAGGGACAACACAACACAACACAACGCAACAAAAACAAAATCACACACAGAACTAACCGACAATATCCTTAACCCACTGGGCACCAGCGCTGCAGCATATGCGTCGGCAATGTATGTAACGCTAAACCTCAGCACCGCAGCACCTGCGTCGGCACTTTCGACCTTATTTACTTTTGTCCTATGGTAGCTAGAGGGTTCAAATTTGTGTGGGATATACCTTAAGATGTTGCCGAACAGTGGCAGTACTCGGCAACCCCCAAGTCCAGCCGCGCGGGTGGGGGACGCCAGTTTACCCACCTACCTCACCACCTGCTTTGGCACTTTCAACCTTATTTACTCTTGTCCTATGGTAGCTAGAGGGTTCAGATTTGTATGGTATGTTCCTTAGGATGTTGCCGGATAGCGGCAATACTTGGCAACCCCTAAGTCCAGCCGTGGTGGGGATGCGCGGAAGGAAGACAGTTTTCCCGTTGACTTCGCAAGTGATAGGTTACATTATTCGCGATGTTGGAACAAAGGGAGGAGAGTGGGTATCGCTCCCCCAATGCTCCCCATGACAGAGTTGATTCCCCACCAAGTGGGAAAGAGGAGGAGGAAGATGACCCAGACCCCATGGCATTCCTCAAAATTCCGCCAGGCCATCGTAGGGGTCAGAAGAGACGAGCTGAGGATGAGAGGTGTCAAGATGCTACAACAACAAGTGCGGCGTACGTGGTCCTCCCCCACGCGTGCCTTCACCACCACCTCCCACTGTCTCCCCACTAAAAATACAATGTGACAACCCATATTTCTAAGTCAAAAGTGCCTAAAACAATGTGTAAAACTCATATTCTATCTATAAAACATACAATAAAGTATAAAATCAATAAACAGTGTGCGTGAGAGAGGCACAGAATGAATGTGAAAGTGGGGGCAGGGTAGTGTCAGTCAGCTGGCCGTGTGTACGTACTGTACGTGCATTCTGTTGTTGTCTTGGGCCAAGATGGCCGCCCGTCACCATGGTAACCGGGACGCGCGCGGGGCTTGCCACTCGTCGAGTCGTCGGCATTTATAAAACATGAATCTATGCACTTATCACACTGTAATTTCACTTACAATGATATTATGTGATATACAGTATGTTGCTAATATATGAACTATGAAGGCACACATGATACTCGGGTGGTGTAAATAACTGTCACTCAAAAACTGGAGGCATCGTACATCAGCCATGCTGCCTCGCCCAGCTGGGGTGTGCTAGCGCGGGAGGTTTGAAGAGGCACCCGGCACCAGCTGATGGCTGAGTCCCCCCCCACCCCTCCCTTAGGACCCCCAAATGACCGAGGTGAGTTTTTTTCTCTTTCATTTCTCACCTACGGTATCTAAATTGTTTTAGGGAAGAAAATTTAATTTATTTTTGGCCGGCCTGAAATGTACATTATATATTAGCTGGTGTCCAGTGGGTTAAATAAATCATATAAACTGATTGTCAATATTTTCACCGTTCAGTACATCATATAAGCTAACCATCAATATCCTCATCTTTCAGCACATCATAATTCCTTCCAACGTCGCCACCATCTTCCTCGGCATCTTCTTCTTCCTCATCGGAGTCCAGGGAGTGTTTCTTCTCCTTGGTGTTGAGGTCCTCGCGCTCCGAGTACTTCACGGCCTTAGTGGGGACGTAGTCATCATCGTCGTCGTAGCTGTAGGGCCCGGGGGCTCTCTTGGCCGCAGACATCTGGATAAATATATGATCATGAGTGTCAAACGAAAGCCAAGCTGCCAAGGACATTCTATTTAGTCTTTAATATTGAATATGTATAACTAAAATTATGGTTTATAGTTCAATTATGTCTTCATAATTGATAAAATTACCAAAACAAGGCTATTTAATTTTAATTTTCCTGTATTCCTTGATTTCCTTCTCATATTCATTCAAGTCTTCATACAAATTACTCCGTTTTGACATACTGAACTTGCTAACAATATAATTTATGATGATGACAATAGCCCTCAACCCAGAAGTGGTCAAATTAGAAGATTAAACAACGGAATCGCCTCGAAATGTTGCTTGAATTTTACCTATTATTATTATTATTATTTTTTTTTTTTTTTTTTTTGGCAAGAGTTGTGTTGTCGGGTGTATCACCTACCTCTGACCGGGTATATCCTAGTGTTTACTATAGGTAGCGCCAGCGAACTCGACATTAATCTTGACCCCTTAACTTCTTATAGGGGAAGGTGGGGTGAATCCGCTGCAAAATGTGTTTTTTTAATAACAGCATCCAACTGAATCAGAATTCAGATTTTTTTTTTACATAACTTTTACATTCTCGCTTTCCTGCACACGCTCATATCATTTTTATTTGAAAAAAAACAACATTAAGGTTTGTAATGGGTGGCGAAAACCGTTACTTGCGCGGCGGATTCACCCCGCTCGCCGGGGTGAATCCGCCGCGGTTATATATTATCGATGATTTAATCCTGCCACGGCGATTTTACCCCCAATTAAGTAACAATTAAGATGTTTTATTATTAGATTGATATAATCCAAGTATTTTGGTATAATTATATAATTATATATTATATATTTATATAATTATAGAATTATAGAATTTAGAAAATTATATAATTACCAGTATATAATATTTATGCCTGAATTTTTTTTTTTTTTTTTTAGTTTCCACTTAGAAATCACAGACAACCATCTTGTAACAAAAAAAAAGTGTATTGGGAGATGTAAAGTCGCCGCAAAGTCGCCGCCACGAAAAATGTTCAAGACCGCTTACATATTTTTCAGTTTGAAATATTATGGAAAAATATTTGTCTTCGTTAAATAAATGACAACTACGCATTTTTGTGTTCTATCATCATCTAAACATACTATAAACATACCTAGAATCAATTCCATACGTATTTGGATTTATGACGAATTGTTTTAGACAAGTATCTTACGTCCGCGGCGATTCCACCCCCCGGCGGATTCACCCCACCTTACCCTAACTCGAAATGAATGAAAGCAATCGGGTTGACGTTTCTACCAGTTGGGAAGAATCCACCAGGAAATAGGTGTGGATATTTACAGCCAGTTTGCTCTAGGACCATTCGAGTTACAGAGAGGTCAGGGATAAAAATTATTGTCAAGTTCGTTGGCACTAGGCTACCTATAACTAATTACTATAACCCTTTGAAAGGACATTAGCTTAACCTAACAACCTTACCTAACCTATCCTAGTATTATGGGTGCATTGGGTGGGGGTTGCCGCCCCCACACCCCCGCTGTTTGACATCAACTCACATGTTTACACGACATACGCCCGGTAACACAACTCATTCCTTTTGTTTTTAACCTATTTTCCATTGGGCTTAGGCTAGCCTATATTTAGTATATATCATTGAAGGAGTCTATAGCCGCGGTTCATACACTCTCGATCTCAATCGTTACATTTGCTTTAGGCCTAATTTGACTACTTTTAGGGAATAGGGAAAGCCCCCTGCCCCTCACCTTTACCCCCCCAGCCTCAGCAGCCTGGCCCCAGGACTTAGTGTCACTATCATATATAAACCTATTGCCAGCAGGGGGCAAATAACAGCTGCCGTGTTATAATTTTGGAAAAAACAAAAAATACAGCAGGCCTAGGCTAGAGCCGCTAGACACGTAAGTCGTAACGGTCGTGACAGCGAGCGTGCAAATATCGCTTCAAAAGTCTTGTAACTCTCGTAACTCGTTCAATATTATCAATAGGCTACCATCCCTAAATAAAAAATGAGTGCAAGACCCAGGGCTAGGGATAAGGGGTAGCCTAGGCTAATGTGAATCAATAGGCTAGGCCTAGCCTAGGCCTATTAATTTTATTTTACTAGATTAGGCTAGGCCAAATTCCTGAGATATCATTACTCCCGCTACGCTACGCAGGATTATACCGACTATTTATTAGGCTAACCCCTTAACTGAACCTAATACAGTAGGCCTAAAATGTAATAAAATAAGAAAACATTTTGGTTCAAACTCAAGGCTATAATGCTTCACTAGGCTACAACCTAACTAGGCCTATTCGCAAAATCCTCCTTAAAATAATGACAAACATTATATATTGTCTAAGGAACCTCCTGGACACGTTAATAAGGCAGCCATTAAGTCCAAAATGTCAAATTGTCAAAAATGTCAAAATTCTCACCCTTCTTATTTTGAAATGAGAAACGTTGCCAGTTCGTACTTATGGTTACCCTGGTTACGTAATATAGTCTCTATAAGTATCTATAATATATCTATCTATCTATCTATCTAGAGGCCTATATATATAATTTAATAATCATTACTCTCTAGGCTATTCATAAATAAATACGGAAAATACCTTCTTTTTGGGGGGGTGGGGGGGCTGATTCTTGGAAAACAGCCCAATTAACCCTGTCAAGGTTCCCTTCACTTGTTGGTCTCCCCAATTTTTTGTTTTTTCCTATATATTTTTCTAGTTGCGTTTCTTAGTTTTTCTGTTATCTTCTAAAATTAATGGGCCTACCAGGAAGGTGCCTCCATACGTCGGGGACACAGGAGAGGTGGCATAGGGGCAGCAACACTCCCAGGACGCGAGGGATGGAATGGGAGGTTGAAGCGATGAACGATGACCCCGGCAGGCAGAATATGCATGGTGAAGAGAAGAGAAGAGGACGGTGGAACCAACACAACCCCTAGAAGGTGAAGGCAGACCAGGGCACCAATGGGGAAAGTGGAGCCCATGAAGGAACCCCGAAGAAAGCCGAAGATTGTGCCAGGCCGGCCAGTACCAACCACCATGGGGGCCACATCCTTACAGCAGAAAAACCACACGTCATAGCTCCAGGGAGGCGCCAGACTCCACCAATCAGAGTCCAGAGAAGAACAAAGATGGCGCAGGGTGGAGAAGCCGGCACAGATGGATGAACAGAGGACGACGAAGGTGAAGCAGGGCAGCATGGAGGAAAAGGATGAAATGAGTAGCCTAATGAGTAAAGGATGAAATGAGAATAGTAAAAATTTTGCCTCTGCTACCGCCGCCGCCAACACCGTGAACGACCGCAGCAGTGCAAGTACTGGTATCGAGCTGGATACACAGGCCTAGTTTGCCTTTTTCCAGAGGATCTACTGTAAGAAACTGTAAGAAATGAGGGGAGGGTGCAGAACCACCAATATGTAGCGGACAATCTCCGCAGGGCAGACCTAACGCATGAATTTTACCTTTAAAGGGAGAGGGATCCGGTCATCTCATGGTAAGTAACGGTAACAGTTCTCTGAACTTTTCCCAGCTAAATCCCCAAGGATCTGTATTAGGTCCTCTGCTGTTTATTATATACATAAATTACCTGGATTTAGATATAACTAGTAGGATAAGTAAATTCGCAGACGATACCAAAATGAAGAACAATAGATTTAGATAGCGACATAGAGAGCCTCCAAATGGATCTAGATACCTTACACGAATGGTCAGTTAACCCGGGAAAGGCGAGAAGACTCTTAGGAGGTTTTGGTGGTGAAAGGCTATGAACCTCTTAACGCCTTACGAGCGGGCCCGTCAGTTTTTTCCACTACGCGCCCAGTGGGTGGTTTTTTACCCTAAATGGTCTTGTTTCCGTGCTCTTTTTCATGCATAAACAAGAGCCAGAGCGTAATACAATTATTGAGATGCGGTCTAGGAACGGTGTTACCGCATCTCCAGCTTGTCACAGCCATGCGACAGAACCAACTAAGCCTTCGGACAGCCTCCCCCCTGCCATCCAGACCCACGACAACCCTGCCCCTGCCCGTATAGCCAAGATAACGGTGGAACGAGTGGGACACGTCCGTCCCGAGTGGACCACACCAGTCACCCACGCAGAGTCATTTTTTTTAATCACCAGAGCCAAAGAAAATTACCATCGCAGGGGAAGCCATCACCCCATAATGTGTACAGATCTGCCCTGAGGAATCTTCCTCCAGCTACATCTACAAGGGCCAGCCAAAAGTCCAGGCGCACCACTCCCAGGACTACAAGGACCTAACCACCATGCTTGGACACCACCCCAGCGCCTTTGATCCTCTCAAGCCAGGCGCCTTAAGTCTGGGCAAGAATATTCACAGTCCAGTACTCAGCCAGTCTGGACATCAGTAACTAAGCTTGCCTTTGGTATCTTTTTACCTGGGTAAAAGCAGCTAGAATAGCTGGTGTTCACACTTGAAGCTGTGTACAGTGATCGGAGACGACCAGGTCGGGTTCCCCCCTTCAGGAAGAGGACTAGCTTGTACAACCTACTTTGGGCCCCACCTTCCTGGCCTTCGATGCTGTATATAGACCAAGTAAATAAGGATTCCTGTCTTGTCCTTTCAAGGGATTATAAGGATAGTGCAGTACTTAGAGACGACCAGGTCGGGTTCCCCCCTTCAGGAAGAGGACTAGATTGTGCAACCCACTTTGGGCCCCACCTTCACTGGCCTCCTCTATTTACTGTATTAGTCTTGTGGTCCCAGAGACAAAGCAGCCAGAATAGCTGGAGTTCACACTTGAAGCTGTGTGCAGTGATCGGAGACGACCAGGTCGGGTTCCCCCCTTCAGGAAGAGGACTAGCTTGTGCAACCCACTTTGGGCCCCACCTTCCTGGCCTTCGATGCTGTGCATAGACCAAGTAAATAAGGATTCCTGTCTTGTTCCTTTCCAGGGATTATAAGGATAGTGCAGTACTTAGAGACAACCAGGTCGAGTTCCCCCCTTCAGGAAGAGGACTAGATTGTGCAACCCACTTTGGGCCCCACCTTCACTGGCCTCTATTTACTGTATTAGTCTTGTGGTTCCAGAGGAGATTGCAAGGGAGTAATTTAATTGTCCCAAACCTTAGACTAACCATAGTGTCACTGGATAGACTGCTTGCAACTCTATACAGACCATTATGCTAGTCGCCATAACCCCCCACCAAACCCTGTAGCAGAACTCCGGCATACTCTTAGTAAGTCCCTGCTCACGCGGAGTGCAAGAGGAACCCGGGTGTCTCCCGTGGTAGGCGCAGAGGGACAAGGAGCTGTAAGGACGTAGGAGTGCAGCCTAATCCCGGACCAACATCCGGAAGTACCACGCCCAGCCGCCCTCCTGGACCACTGGATTCTCCCTCGATCTACGGCACCTCTTCACTCCCGCTCTCCTTTAAGTGCCTTACTACGGTTTATGGGTATAGAGTTGTCTCAGGGTAGTGGTTGAAGTTATCTTCAGGGGTTCTCACTAAATAACGTCTCGCGAGAGGGCTTTCCTCTCTCTACTTAAATTGATGTTAATCTGCCCACTTGCCGGGACACATTAGACATAACTATCAGGGGATCCTTATATACGCACATTCCCGGGTTATTGGTCTCCCATAGCCCGTCAGAGGGGGTGTGCCTATACAAGACCCACCGCATATGACATACACACATATTTACACGTAACCTTGTTCCCTTGTATAACTTCTAGCCTCATTCACTTAACATTCTGTCAGGTTCATAACTCGAATAGATCTCACTCTATCTCAGCTCCCGACGATTGTTGTATCAGCCTTCCGCATCTTGCTAGTTGCCCACAAAAGTAGTCTTAGAATAAATAATCTTGCCAGGTGAGATCTAGCACACCTGTAGAATTCAGTTCATTTGTGAGTCATTCAGAGCCCAGCTTATTGTTGATGACCACTTGGTCATTGTTGCTTTAGAGTCAGTTAACGTCACTATTGCCGGGGACATCATAGTATGATCCAGACGACATCTGCCATTACTGCACTCTTGTTACCTTGCTGAGGTCTTACTTGAGATCTAGTTGAGTGGGAGGTAAGCCTCCACTATTTTGGATACTCTATAATTGTATCCGAGGAGTTATTGTTAAATTGAGTCCGGACCCATTGTTCGACTCTTGCCTTATAATTGCTAATCCTATTATTATTGTATGCTCTATTTACCATTGTTGCCATTTGATGATCTCAGTGTTCCAGGATTAAATATATTGCTCCTCCATGAACCAGGTGTAAAGTGAATAAAACCCACGTTAACTTGTCGCCTGTGTACTTATTCTCCTGCCGTGTTGTCTCTTTATTAAAGTTAAAGGTATACTTCTCCAGTTAGAGAGTTAATCATTGCACTCAGAATATCTCGCGTTCCAATTTGGACCGGGCATAACAATTATGTATCCCTGAAAGGGCGTAAATTGAGCTTTCCAATGACACCAGAACCATCTTTCTACGACCACGCGTTCTCTTGCAACGATCGTGCAACACGAGTGCAAAAACCCTAAAATACGATAATTTCCTTATATAATTCCCTGTGTGGCGAGGTAGGGAGGGTGAATGTGTGTGGAGTAGATGTCAGTAGGCGCGCGGGGTCCGTGCCGAGCGGTCATGAGGTAATCTACGCTCCTCCCGTCGCTCGTCTCTCTCAGAGCCATTCTTGCTCAAAAATTGCACACGGACTAAAGTCGGGCCCCGCCACATAGCCTAGTCCAGGTTTTTAGATACGGACTTAAGTCGGGCCCCGCTAAAGAAGGGTCAAGATCCAAGGCCTAAAAAAAAAATTTTTTTTTAAAAGGCCCCAGTATCACTTAAAACAAAAGAATATATGATTAAGTGAGATAATTCCCCTCCATACCTCTATGACTCCTCCACATGTGTCAAAATCCCCCCCCTTCTCCCCCCCTTCAATTTTCATGCACCTATTTTTCCTTTTATTCCCTTGTTTATCGTTTTTTTTACCGCGCCAGTATCTCCAACCCGGTTCCAAGGTCCAGTCCTGTGTAGGAATAGGTTTTTACACCATACCCGAAAGAGGATTTATGGAGCTCCGATCTTACTCTCAACCAGCTCTCTCAAGCTGTTGGAGTGGCTTTGTTATGTGTGTTATTATTTGTTTTAATAATAACACATAACAAAGCCACTCCAACAGCTTCCTCTCTCTCCACTCTTCAGAAAAATAGGAAAAGTAGAATGTAGATACGAGGTGCCCTTGTAAAGGCTTATCCCTCAATACCTTCACCATCACCTAGTTATATAAAGGTTAAAAAAAAACATTATGTCATATAACACAATGATAACGTTTACAACTCAAAAATTTGTGAACTATAATAAGTCAAATAGTTAACATAATCACAGTATTAAAATAACAGCCTTATGTTTCATTTACAAAAATAAAACTTTAGTACTGTATACGAATCGTAAATAAGGGCTTGTGAGGATAAAGGCTGAGTGCTCCCCAATATCCATGCACTCCTATGAGATATTCATGCAAAATTGAATTAATAATAAAACATTATTAAAACTTATGATATGGAAGTGTGATTTAAATATCTAGCCTATCGTCAGAAATATTAATATATTCAGCATACGATAGCGTAATTTTGCAGCGTAAATCTGCTTTGATTCTGGCTGGTATTAGACAATTACTGTATATGTAGCTTAGGAAGGATCTATAGCCATGAAAGGAGTAAAGCCTATCTTATTTAACCCTTTGATGCACAGAGATCCTTCCAAAACTGATACAAGTTGTATAATAATAGTTAAACCAAAATAACAAGGATACGTGAGCGTGGGGAGTGCACGGAGACTGAGAGGGAGTGACACTTTCCTCTGGAGTCTTTTATTGAGATGTTTACCTATCATGTTATACCTGCCGCCATACTGTTTACATTAATACATGAATGTATTCATAATTTTAAGAATTGGGGAGCTGGAAAGCCTTTCTTATGTATTTAATATATGATTTTAATGGTTTATGTAAGTTGAAATTACCTGACATCGCAATTAAACCGTACAAAAGTGATATTTATTGACATATATTATTGCAAAATGGCTGACAATTAAAACTGAATGGCCGAGTCTTTCATAAACGCCCCCCTATCAACACAAAATGACTCTAGGTGCATGACAGCTTCCCAGATTGTCCTAAAATCCGCCGTTTCGAGACCCCCTGGCCCCCCACAAGCCGCCCAGTCCAGCCAGAGGGTAACATAGATGCTATGAGACATGTTGAGGTTATTTGGTAATTATTGAGACTTGGGCCTTCCATTTGTTGCCTTTAGGGGAGGGTTGGTTGTCCTGGACCCCCTTCTCCCTCATGTTTAGCCAGTTAGTTTTGAGATTTTATGATGCTCGCTCCATTAGCTTAGCAATTTTAAGACCTTTGGTGCCATTTAGGTGTCTATTTTTTCCTGGCGAGCTAAAACGAGCCTGTAATTTTAGAGGAAATGGCCTTTGGCCATGACATTTTTCGGCAAGGATGTAGTATTCGGGCATACTGCCCACCTTGTTTACACGCGGAATTTGTGATCACGTTCCCTGTAGGCCTAGGCTATACAGTATTTTGACTGCCGTGGGAACGGTGGGTTACAATAATTTGGATGGATGTAGGCCTAGTGTCCAGCCGACCAGCCGAGCGTACGGTCGTCATGTTTACGTAGGTCGATCGCCACGGATAAGTTCGCGTCTATTTTGACGGGGATTTTTTCCGGTTATTTGCCCCCTGCTGGCAATAGCCTATATATGATGATGACACTAGGCTATATCATGGGGGGGATGAGAGGGGACAAAGCCCCCTCTCAAAATATTATTGTATCCAAAGGCAGTCAAAATAGGCGGGAACATGATGGCAAGCGTCCGTCGCCGCTCCGCGTGTTGTAAACAAGGCTGGCGGTATGCCCGAACTCTACATTCTACCCCAATAATTTGTTAAGTAGGCTACTCACCCCCATGACTTATTGTCATCATCAGAGCCTATATATTGCCAGCAGGTCACACGGGTGATGTACGGTACGGTACATCCTATTTGGTGATTTTGTGTTCATTTAGGCAAGAATGTAGTTACCGGGTGTACCGCCCGTCTTGTTTAGACTACGTGGACGCTCACCATCATGTTCCCGTCTATTTTGACTGCCTTTGGATACAAAAATACATTACCCCTAATCAAACGACCTAACCTAACCTAACCTAGTATTATAGATTTATAAGTATTTATTTTATTATAAGTATTTATAGATGATTTATGTTCTATGTCGGTAGTGGTACACCCGGTAACTACATCCTTCCCTTCATTTATTTCAAAATTTTATTTTAACCCCTTATTGGCGGCGCTCGACTTAAGTCGTGCACCAATTTGCAGCAATTTAGGAGCATTATTAAGGCTTTTAAAGGGTTAAAATCGAGTGCAAATGGCCGGGAGCGCAGCGAGCCAGACAGCCGACTCCCAGGGCTTACCGCCGCCCTTTAACTCATGTTCCCTGTGTTCTCGAGAGGCCAGCAGTGTAGCCAGTAGTGAGCATAGCTGGGAAAAATATACCGATATATGCTAAACTCCCATGTTCGTGGCATCACTGCAAGAGAACCACGAGTGCTACGTAGCTCGTTCTGGTCTCATTTTGAAGCTTTTAGTGCCTAGTTATTTGCTAAATATTTTTTTTTCATGCAGATGCTTGATTTATCATGCAGGAGGGCCTGAATATGCCCAAATGAGCCCAAAACACCCCGCTAGACAAGGGTTAAACTTTATTTCAACATAGTGATTTTGATGAGTTCCTTTGCCTTTTTCTTGTGTCATCAAAGTTTTGGTTTGTTTATTTTGCAAGTTTTACATTAGCCTATAATTATAAACTGGGGCATTTTACTGTTAAAATTATACTAGGTTAGCTTTGGCTAATATGAAACTAAGTTGCACCAATTGTTAATACTGTATCACAAATCATGAAATATGAAGGAAAACTAGGGAATGATAACAAAATTAATGCTAAAATCAATTTCAACCTTTGCTAGAATTTTACCAAGACCTTTTGTGCCATTTATTTGTCATTTTTTCCTGATGAACGATAGCGAGCCTGCAACTTGTGGAAAACCGGTCATCGGCCGATACATTTTTCTACCGAAAAATGTATAAATTTATGTCAAAGGTGGATCTTGATGGAGGTCTAGGGAGGAAACTAAAATAATGATTACTGTACATCCATCCCAACTTGGCTAAAGTAATATAATATAATATAATATATATAAGAAGTAATTTAATAATATTAGATTAAATAATAAGTACCGGTGTTTTATTAACCCTTTCATGTTTTTATGACGCAGAGGTTGCCAGATTAGCAATAAGAAATAGAGTTCTCTCACTCTTATAATTACCTCTCCAAACTTAGTTTCTGCCCACAGCTAACTCAAAGACAACTGCAGAGGTTGAAGTAACTAAACTAAAGGTTTCTAATGGTAACAAAGGCTTTAAAGTATCCCCAATAGGCTCAACACAGCTAACTCAAAGACAACTGCAGAGGTTGAAGTAACTAAACTAAAGGTTTGTAAATACCCCTGATGGTAACAAAGGCTTTAAAGTATCCCCAATAGGCTCAACACAGCTAACTCAAAGACAACTGCAGAGGTTGAAGTAACTAAACTAAAGGTTTCTAAATACCCCTGATGGTAACAAAGGCTTTAAAGTATCCCCAATAGGCTCAACACAGCTAACTCAAAGACAACTGCAGAGGTTGAAGTAACTAAACTAAAGGTTTCTAAATACCCCTGATGGTAACAAAGGCTTTAAAGTATCCCCAATAGGCTCAACACAGCTAACTCAAAGACAACTGCAGAGGTTGAAGTAACTAAACTAAAGGTTTATAAATACCCCTGATGGTAACAAAGGCTTTAAAGTATCCCTAATAGGCTCAACACAGCTAACTCAAAGACAACTGCAGAGGTTGAAGTAACTAAACTAAAGGTTTCTAAATACCCCTGATGGTAACAAAGGCTTTAAAGTATCCCCAATAGGCTCAAAATTGCGTCAAGAACGTGAGAGGGTTAATAAGAAATACTACAGGTAGCGGCAACGAACTTGACAATTATATGAACCCCTTAACTTCTTATAACTCAAAATGAATGAAAGCAATCGGGCTGACATTTCCATCATTTGGGAAGAGTCCACCAGGAAATAGGTGTGGATATTTACAGCCAGTTTGCTCAAGGTCCTTTTGAGTTACGAAGAGGTCAACACAACACAAAAGAGAGGGACAACACAAAACACAACAGAAATTATAATAATAATAATAATAATAATATGATATATTATTTTTCAGTGGTGGTAGAGGTCCCAAAAAGTCATGGAGAGATTCCGGCCTTTGAGATCACAGAGCAATAACTTTGTTGGTGAGTAGATATATAGTTAGTATCTATCTATCTATCTATCTATCTATCTATCTATCTATCTATCTATCTATCTATCTAACTATCTAACTATCTATCTGTCTATCTATCTATCTGTCTATCTATCTATTTGTCTATCTATCTATTTGTCTATCTATCTATCTATCTATCTATCTGTCTATCAATCTATCTACCTATCTATCTATCCACCCACCTATCTATCCACCTATCTATCCACCTATCTATCTACCTATCTATCTACCTATCTACCTATCCACCTTCCACCTGCATCTCTCTCTCTCTCTCTCTCTCTCTCTCTCTCTCTCTCTCTCTCTCTCTCTCTCTCTCTCTCTCTCTCTCTCTCTCTCTCTCTCTCTCTCTCTCTCTATCTAATGAAGCTAATAATACAGATCTTGATGTAAATATTACTAAGTCTGTTTGTATATTCTTTAGAGCTGATAACTCTAAATTATGTACGAGATATCCTAGGTTCAAATCCTGGGAGAATCTCATGTTTTCAATATTTATTTATTTATTTATTTTTTTTTTTTATGGACTCTTTTTCCCCTCGTTTTTAGCCCCATTAGTTTGTAGATTTTATGATGTTCACCCCATGAATTCGGTGATTTTTAAGACCTTTTGCCCCATTTCTGTCTCCCTAGACCTCCCTTCAAGATAAGTTTTCAAATTTTTCGATAAAAAAATGTTCCGGTCAAAGGCCGGATTGTCTTAAAATTACAGGCTCGCTATCGCTCGCCAGGAAAAAATCAACACATAAATGGCACGAAAGGTCTTAAAATTGATATAGAAATCGAAAGAATTTAAAATTGCCAAACTAATGGGCAAACGTCTTTAAATCTGAAAGCTTATAGGGCTAAGCACTAGAAGGGGAGCCAGAAAAATGGCCCATCTCCCCTTAATATAACTTTAATATCTATCTATCTCTATCTCTATATCTCTCTCTATATATATATATATATATATAACTTTAATATCTATCTATCTCTATCTCTCTCTCTCTCTATATATATATATATATATAACTTTAATATCTCTCTCTCTCTCTCTCTCTCTCTCTCTCTCTCTCTCTCTCTCTCTCTCTCTCTCTCTCTCTAAGGAAGCTAATAATACAGATCTTGATGTAAATATTACTAAGTCTGTTTGTATATTCTTTAGAGCTGATAACTCTAAATTATGTACGAGATATCCTAGGTTCAAATCCTGGGAGAATCTCATGTTTTCAATATTTTTTTATTTATTTATTTTATTTTTTTTTTTATGGACCCTTTTCCCCTCGTTTTTAGCCCCATTAGTTTGTAGATTTTATGATGTTCACCCCATGAATTTGGTGATTTTTAAGACCTTTTGCCCCATTTCTGTCTCCCTAGACCTCCCTTCAAGATAAGTTTTCAAATTTTTCGATAGAAAAATGTCCCGGCCAAAGGCCGATTTCTCTTAAAATTACAGGCTCGCTATCGCTCGCCAAGAAAAAATCAACACCCAAATGGCACGAAAAGTCTTGATATTGATATAGAAATGGGACGAAAGAATTTAAAATTGCCAAACTAATGGGGCAAACGTCTTTAAATCTGAAAGCTTATAGGGCTAAGCACGAGGGAGAAGGGGAGCCAGAAAAATGGCCCATCTCCCCTTAATATAACTTTAATATCTATCTATCTCTATCTCTATATCTCTCTATATATATATATATATATATATATATATATATATATATATATATATATATATATATATATAGAATTAATATAACTTTAATATCTATCTATCTCTCTCTCTCTATATATATATATAACTTTAATATCTATCTATCTCTATCTCTCTCTCTCTCTCTATATATATATATATATATATAACTTTAATATCAATGTTTACAGCTCCAACTTCCTTCTTTCCAGATCCGTTGACGGCCAGTTTATCGACCGACGACGACGCGGTATCCGTCGGAGAGGACCCCATCAATCCACTCTTGTCCGGTGAGTAGTGTCCCCTTTCTCCCTCGTGTTTAGCCCCACTAGTTTTGAGATTTTAAGACGTTCGCCCCATTAGTTTTGAGATGTTTACATGTTATTTCTGTGCCCTTTCTCCCTCATGTTTAGCCCCATTAGTTATATGAGATATTTAGATATTAGTTTGGTAGCCTTCTCTCTCATGTTTAGCCCCTTTAGTTTGGTGATTTTTAGATGGTATTTTGGTGTCCTCGGGATCCCCTTCTCCCTCGTTTTTAGCCCCATTAGTTTGGAGATTTATAGACACTAGTTTGGTTTTTCTAGGCCCCCTTTTCCCTCATGTTTAGCCCCATTAGTCAAAGGAACAGTCAGAGTAAGCTATGGGTATGGCAGAGATCGCTCAACTCTCACTCTGATACACCAGCCCATCACCACAAGCTTTGTTGTCGTAACAGATCTGGCCAATACAATGCTATTTTATGGTAATTTTCTTGTATTTCTGATCATATTCATTCAAGTTTTTAAACAATATTAACCCACTCTCGTTTTCTTCATAGGTTACAGCAGTGACAACAACAAACCCAACATAAGACAACAGGACGACTACTTTAGCAACTCCCGACCCCAACCAGTGATGACCCCCCCGCGCGTCCTCGGGGCCGGACTCCCGTACTGCAGCGAGTGGTCCGAGATCTGTCAGTGTGCCAGTTCTCCGCTGATCCAGAGTTTGGGTCGGAGCGGAGAGATGAGGGCATGTAGGTTCCGGAGCGTCTGTTGGTTTGTTTATCTCCACATACTGCCTACCGATCATACCCAGGTGAGAGATAGATACTGTACTGTAGGTTGGGTAGAGGATGCCAAACCTCACTTTAGGTAGGACCAGCCCTCACCCAAGAAAACTAGATATGTATTATTTTTAATATCGTTATTAACCTTTTCTGTACCGGCGAAGTCTTTAACCCCTTCCGACATATGACGCAGTTTTGAGCCTATTAGGGATACTTTAAAGCCTTTGTTACCATCAGGGGTATTTAGAAACCTTTAGTTTAGTTACTTCAACCTCTGCAGTTGTCTTTGAGTTAGCTGTGGGCAGAAAACTAATTTTGGAGAGGTAATTATAAGAGTGAGAGAACTCTATTTCTTATTGCTAATCTGGCAACCTCTGCGTCATATGAGTCTGAAAGGGTTAATATATTATTATAGCTATACAGTATTTAGAGGATTTTGTCTAGTTTAACCCCTGTCCAACGGGGATATTTGTAACTTCTACTACTTGGCAGGCGGGCAGATTTATCCTAAACGAGCTTCATTCCGTGCTCTTTTTCATGCATAAACAAGAGCCAGAGCGTAATACAATTATGTATCCGTGAAAGGGCGACAATAGAGCTTTCCAATGACACCTGAACCATCCTTCTACGACCACGGGTTCTCTTGCAATGATGTTGCAACACGAGGGCAAAAACCCTAAAATACAGTAATTTCCTCAAAATATCCTTGTCCTCGAGAGGCCAGGGATGTAGAGAGGTGTGGTGAGGCTCGCAGTTGCCCTTCGTATCCCTATTGTTATAATTATATATAATTTTATATATACAATATTAGATTATTATATTACTGATATGTAAAATTACGGTACTACATTTAAATAACTTATACCCGGTACTGTATAGTGATCTATTGTTGTATTAATATGTATATTACGCTACTACATTTAAATAACTTCTACCCGGTACTGTATAGTGATCTATTGTTGTATTAATTTCACCACACCACCACACACCTCCAATGAAAATTCACACACATTTAGCTAGATAACCCAGGAGAAGACCCAGAGACCAGGGTACATGTCTTAAATGTACAGTACACAGCAATCTTATAGCTAACCCAAGACCCCCTAGCCCACTTAAATGTATATTATAATCTTATAGCTAACCCAGAACCCTTTATCAACAGTGGCTACAAGTGAACAGAGGAGAGAGAGAGAGAGAGAGAGTATATGTGTATGTGTGTGTGTGTGTGTGTGTATAGTATATGTGTGTGTATATATATATATATATGTACACAATAATGTTATAGCTAACCTAGAACCCTCTTATCAACAGTGGCTACAAGTGATCCGAGGAGAGAGAGAACGTTACGAGACCCTAAGACTGGAGATGATGGTCACGCCGGGTCTAGGGAACGAAGCTCTCGACCCGTTACTAAATAACCCACTCTCACAGGATGAACAGGTGAGTGCGGGGTTATGTAGGCTGTTGATTGGCTTGGGAAACAGATTAAGAGGGGTGACCTGTTTTGGTTCTGGCCTTTTCTATCTTTCTCTGCCTTGTATCCATTTGGCCCCATTCAGCCTACTGTTTTAAGACTTTTATCCCCATCCAGGTGTCAATTTTTTACTGGTGAGCGGTAGCGAGCCAGCATATTTTTTATTTTTTGTTTGACAGCAGGCTAAATTTTTTCATTTTTCGATAGAAAAATGTCTCCGGCGAAGCCGGATTTCTTCATATAATGCTGGCTCGCTATCGCCTGCCAGGAAGAAATCGACACCTAGATGGGGATAAACGTCTTAAAATAGTTGGCTGAATGGGGCCGAATGGATACAAGCCAGAGAAAGAGAGAAAAGGACAGAAATAACCAAAAGCAGGTCACCCCCTTTAACTTGCTCATGTAGTGTTGTACACCCCATGGGGGGGGGGGGGGGGTTCCTGTTCATTTATTTCAACTTTTTATTTGACTAAAGCGTTATTTCCAGACAGCGATTTTGATAAAAACAAATTTGTCTTTATATTGTGACGTCCCTGTTTTGGTTTGTTTATTTTGCAAGTTTTACATTATAATTATACAGGTTATTAGGGGTTAAGGGGAGGTATTTAGTTTCTTCCCCTAGAACGCCATCAAGCTTAAAATTACACCACCTTCATGTTGTTGTTGTTCCCCAAGCTGCCTGGCCGAACAGCCCCAAGGCCCCGAGCAAGGCCAAGGCCATAACCGAGCACCCCCACAGAACCCTCCCTGCCGACCACAATAAAGCCTGGGTGACCGAAGCCACTCCATGCCGGGGAGCTGAGGAGGGTGCGAAAACGCCCGGGAAACCAAAGACCCACCCGGGGCCCTGTGCCCCTCATCAATTATGAAGAGAAAGTTGAGGGGCAAAGGAAAACTGTGAGGTTGATGGTTGTAGTTTGTGGCCAGCCAGTGTGTGTTATTGACAGAGGAGGGTTCTGTGGGGGCACTCGGTTATGGCCTTGGCCTTGCTCGGGGCCTTGGGGCTGTTCGGCCAGGCAGCTTGGGGAACAACAACAACAACAACAACATTGACAGACAACAATGGTGGTGGATGGTGGTGGTCTAACAATCTATGGTAATTGTTTGCTGAAGTACCTCATCATCAGGGCACCCATCCTAGCCCACCTCTTGGGCAGGGAGTGCATCCTGGTAAAAACCGCATCACTATATGTAGCGGCAACAAACTGGAAAATAATCTTGATCCCTGACCTCTCTGTAACTCAAAAGGGCCTAGAGCAAACTGGCTGTAAATATCCATACCTATTTCCTGGTGGACTCTTCCCAAATGATAGAAACGTCAGCCCGATTGCTTTCATTCTTTTTTTAGTTATAAGAAGTTAAGGGGTCAAGATTATTGTAAAGTTTGCTGGCGCTACCTATAATAGTGGGGATGGCTGGTGATGGGCTGGTCTATCAGAGTGAGAACTGAGCGATCTCTGCCATACCCATAGCTTACTCTGACTGTTCCTTTTACTTATATATTTTCTAGATCACAAGTGACGGCGTCTCTTTCGTGGATTGACCTCCCAATCTACCAAGATTGGAAGCCAAAGCGTCACATTTTTCCTTTGCCCCTCAACTTTCTCTTCATAATTGATGAGGGGCACAGGGCCCCGGGTGGGTCTTTGGTTTCCCGGGCGTTTCCGCGCCCTCCTCAGCTTCCCGCTATGGAGTGGCTTCTATCACCCAGGCTTTATTGTGGTCGGTAGGGAGGGTTCTGTGGGGGCGCTCAGTTATGGCCTTGGCCTTGCTCGGGGCCTTGGGGCTGTTCGGCCAGGCAGCTTGGGGAACAACAACAACAACAACATAGTGGGGATGGTGGTAGACTTGTGGACCAACAGCCATTACTATCCTCCATCTATCTTCCTACAGAGTTTATCCATCTATTTATCTATATTTAAGCTATTTATCCATCTATCTATCTATCAGCGTTCATCTACTTATCTATCCTCTATCTATCTCCGTACAGAGTCCGTGGAACCAGTACTTCGAAGACTCGGAACTGAAGAAGCTAATCCGACAAGACGTGGTGCGGACTTTTCCCGAGGTGGAGTTCTTCCAATCCCAAACCATCCGAGACTTAATGGTGGTGGTTCTATTCTGTCATGCTAGGTGTAAGCCGGAGCTAGGGTATCGACAGGTGAGTTTAACCCTTTCTAAATTTATATTTTCCGCGGGCCGTGGCATGGTCAATATAGCGCCTGACTGCTGACCGAAGGGTCGGCAGTTGGATCCCACACCGTGCCATTGGTAGACATCAATAGTTTGGACACTGGGGTCTAATGATTCATGGTAAATGTCCAGTAAAGTCCCTGTAACAAGAGCACCCCGCTAGCCCTGTATACTGCCAACCTAAAAGTTGGCAGATTGGGAGCCAAAGCGTCACATTTTTCCCTTGCCCCTCAACTTTCCCTTCATAATTGCTGAGGGGCACAGGGCCTTGGGTGGGGCTTTGGTTTCCCGGGCATTTCCGCGCCCTCCTCAGCTCCCTGCCTTGGAGTGGCTTCGGTCACCCAGGCTTTATTAGTGATAAGCAGGGGAGGGTTTTGTGGGGGCACTCGTTTATGGCCTTGGCCTTGCTCGGGACCTTGGGGCTGTTCGGCCAGACAGCCTGGGGAACAACAACAACAACAACAACTTAAGGGAAGATGGGCCGGTAATCTGGTCCCCCTTTTTCCTCGTTTAGTCCCATTAGTTTTCAGATTTTATGACGTTTGGCTCGTTAGTTTGACAATTTTAAGACCTTTCGCCCCATTTCTTTGTCAACATTAAGACCTTTCGTGCCATTTAGGTGTCAATTTTTTACTGCTTCTGCAACATCATCTTATACACTATTTCAGTCATTCTCTCACTCCCTGTATACCCCTCCTCCCACCCAACACCTCTCAAATCCATCCTTCCACCTCTTTCTCGGTCTGCCTCTTCCTTGCACTTCCACCTCGCTCTCACACAGTCTTTGGCACCCCTCCTCACACCCAACACCTCTTAACTCTATCCTTCCACCTCACTTTCATACTATAATCTAGTCAGTCAGTAGCTAAACCCTTTTTCTCTTAACCCCTTCTGTACCGAAACGTCATTTTCACTTTATTCTGGCTACTATTAGACAATTTTATTCAGTTTAAAAAGGGCCTTCAGCAATTAAGAGGCTTCCAACTATCTACCTTAACCCTTTTTACTACCACAGATCCTTCTTAACCCACCAGACCCGGTTGGGCTCTGAGGCACCCATAACAAATACCCCCCGCGGAACCTGGTAGGGCTCTGAGGCTCCGGCAGCTTGAAAGCCTGTAAGCTTGGTGTGCGAGGCGTCCGTCCGACGCATGTAAACAACAGCCGGTTAGACCGACGCCGCGCATCTCCGACCACAAGAAGGAGAGGCGTCGCTTGTTCGTGTGTGGTGTGTGTTATTGTTAAGTAGTAAAAAGTAGTGAAAAGTGGTTGACATCGCCACAAAGTTCTCTCCACGGAAATCGTCAACATAACTGAACCAGTTGACTTAGAGAGCTCTACTCAACGCCATTCTACAGGTACGAAACACATCTACGTTTGGGGATGCGCGGGAATGCGGAAGCAGTCAAAATAACAAAGATACGATAGCCTAAGCGTAGACGTTTTTTGGCCAAAACCCCCGGGTTTCGGGGAAATTATAGAATACAATAGCCGGGGCTGGAGGGTTAATAGGCTGAAAATAATATAAATATAGTAAGACAAATAATAAGAAGACGTCACCAGTACAGAAGGGGTTAACAACTGCATCATATCTACTTAAAGATAGGGATCTGTATCTTGTGTTTGTAGACCTGGAGAAGGCCTTTGATAGGGTGCCTAGAGATGTTGTACAGTGGGCTATGAGAAAACTTGGTGTAGAAGAGTGGCTGGTGCGTGTGATAATGAAGATGTATGAGAACTGTTTGTAGTAGTAGTAGTAGTAGTAGTAGTACGGCTAGTGCGTGTGATAATGAAGATGTATGAGGATTGTTTGTAGTAGTAGTAGTAGTAGTAGTAGTAGTACGGCTGGGGCGTGTGATAATGAAGATGTACGAGGATTGTTAGTAGTAGTAGTAGTACTGTAGTAGTAGTAGTAGTAGTAGTAGTAGTAGTAGTAGTAGTAGTACGGCTGGGGCGTGTGATAATGAAGATGTACGAGGATTGTTAGTAGTAGTAGTAGTACTATAGTAGTAGTAGTAGTAGTAGTAGTAGTAGTAGTAGTAGTACGGCTGGTGCGTGTGATAATGAAGATGTATGAGGACCCATGAACGGCAGTGAGGTAGTTTACAGATGTTTGCGTCGGAGTTCACCAGGGCTCTGTGTTAAGCCCTCTCCTCTTTGTTATGGTTCTGGAGGTACTATCTGGTGGTTTCAGAGTTGGGCTCTCCCCTGGGAACTGCTATACACAGATGACCTACTAAAAAAAAAAAAAAAAAATCACAGATAGTGCGGTGGATGCCGAGGCCAAGTTCAGATAATGGAGAGAGGGCATGGCAAGTAAAGGGTTAAGAATTGATATAAATACAACCAAGTTTTTTTCACGTTAAATTAGGGCTAGGAAAGGTAGAAACATTTGGTGCATACCCATGCGCAGTACAGGTCTCCCTCGATTTACCATTGGGTTACGTTCCTGAAAACCCGATCTTAAGTAGAAAAATTGAATAGCAAATCCTAAAATTAATGGGGTAAATAGGTGTTAAGTTTAGTGTTGTTTATATAGATATATCTCATGTTATGGTGGTGGGTTATTATAGTTGTGAAATCGTATATCAAATACAGTAGTGCCATTGATTCATGTATATGCAAAATGAGTAAATAAGCGAGTGTGAATGTAAATGAAACGCGTAGCGAATGTTAAAAAGGTTGCGCCAATGACGTCACGCGAATGACGTCACCAACATATGTGGCGGCGTCTGGCGAGCCACGAGTGGCGTGCAAGAGAGCCGGCGAGTGGGGCTCAGTAGACATAAGTGACCGGTGATGGGCGCAACTAGCAGAAGATATTATTCAAGACTCCTGAGACTTCTAGTGGTGATATGATAATTGTGTAAGACTTGGTCAGGCATAAATAGAAGATATTATTGGATGATTTGAAATCTAATGATAACAAGAAGAGGAGTTTAAGCCCATAACGAGTGAGTGGCAACATATGGAAGATAGCCAACCCTGGACAAGTGAAGACACATATGTCTGGGGAGTTATTAACTGGAGTTAACATGGGGATGCATTCTGGGCAGGGGTGTGGAGTCAGATTGAAAACATTCCGACTCCGTCTCCAGGAAATTTTAAAGATGCGACTGCAACTCCGACTCCATCCCCTCTCCCCCAAATTTCCCAATTTCCCACAAAAACTTCCGACAAATTGCTTGCTTGAAATGTCCTCCCACAACAGCTCCCACAAATGCTAATATCTCCCACAAATTTGTGGGAATTTCAGGCGAAATGACAACACTGGCCTAGCAGAGCACCTAAATACTTTACACAAGAATTGATCACGTAAAGGAGTATTTTTACCAACTCCGACTCCAGCCAAAAGTAGCCGACTCCTGGACTCCTGACTCCAACTCAGACTCCACACCCCTGGTTCTGGGACCAACCAAAACCCAAACACAAACACAAACAAACACCTAAAAACCTATAATAATAATATCGTAAATTGGGGCATCGTATAGTGAGAGAGATCTGTATGCAGAAAAGGGGTGGGCGCGAACTCAATACAGTGTAGCGTCTGCCGCAGCTGGGTACATCACTGCACTAGAATAAAGGGACCTCTACCAAGGAAAAAGTTCAAAATTGAGAATTTGTTATGCATAGTACAGTACAGTATGCAAAGGTGAGCTTGTATTCAATGACCGGCTCGTGAGTGTTAACTTTGGCAACGAGGTATTTGAGATGGTGGACAAGTTTTGCTACTTGGGTGATACCATCTCTCCCGGTGGTGGGGTTTTTGGGGATGTTTTTTAAGCTTGATGGAGGTCCAGGGAGAAAACTGAAAAAAAATAATGTATATATGTATGTACATACTCAGGCACATACCCCATTGCTGGGGGTGGCCGACTCGAGACAGAGAACCGAACAGAAACAACATTTAAAGTTCCAATTCTTTGGATCCAGGACCACTTTCGCGTTCCCTCGCCCCTTTCTCTGTCTCGTCTAGTAGGTGAATTTTACAAGGGGAGGAGGATTCTTAGTCTCCTGCCCCAAAATAATAATATATACAGTTATTAAATAATCCCTACCCCCTTCATATCTATGTTTACAGCTCCAACTTCCTTTCCACAGGGCATGCATGAGATCTTAGCCCCGCTGATCTTTGTCCTACACTGTGACCATCAAGCCCACAAACACGCCCGGGAGATGGACGACGCGGCCAGGTAAGTCCAAAGTAAATTCTGTTGTCATTTAAGGAGGGGGTTGTTGTTGTTCCCTAAGCTGCCTGGCCGAACAGCCCCGAGTCCCTGAGGAAGGCCATGGCCACGATCGGGCTTTCCCACAGAGCTCTCATTGAGTGTAGATTGTGTTGTTGGCGTAAGTGGTTGTTGTTGTTGTTCCCCAGGCTGCCTGGCCGAACAGCTCCAAGGTCCCGAGCAAGGCCAAGGCCATAGAGCGCCCCCACAAAACCCTCCCTGCTTACCACTAACAAAACCCAGGTGACCGAAGCCACTCTAAGGCAGGGAGCTGAGGAGGGCGCGGAAACGCCCGAGAAACCAAAGCCCCACCCAAGGCCCTGTGCCCCTCAGCAATTATGAAGGGAAAGTTGAGGGGCAAGGGAAAAATGTGACGCTTTGGCTCCCAATCTGCCAACTTTTAGGTTGGCAGTAGGGAGGTCGATCCACGGAAAAGACGCCGTCACTTGAGATCTAGAAGATATATAAGTAAAAGGAACAGTCAGAGTAAGCTATGGGTATGGCAGAGATCGCTCAGCTCTCACTCTGATAGACCAGCCCATCACCACATGACTAGAACCCAATCCTCTCAGCATCAGCTAGGAAAGGCCCTAGAAAGCCACCTTTGGCGGGGGGATAGCTCCCCTACTTCAACTCCTTTCGGAGTTGGGCACCCGCCAGCGTAAGTGGTTGTGTGAAATGCAGTCTTCTATGATGTGTTTAATGGTATGGGGTGCTGTGTTACATCCCGGGCAGGCGTCGACAACGGAGTCATCCAGTCTCTTCTGATAGCTCAGGAGAGCTGGATGGTGTCCGCATCTCAGCCTGGCCAGGTGGACTCTGTCCTCGCGAGGGAGGGAGGATTCGGAAGGATGGATTTCTGGAGGTCGTGCATGCAGCTGCGTGTTGTCTGTGAGTGAGTGGATGGATCGGCGAGAGATATGAGTATGGATGTGCTTCTGGAAGCTGGTTCGGGGTGGGCAGGGAGGGAGAGAGGACAATAATTGTGTGTGATACCGTGTGCTGGGTGTTGTTTTGATATTTCTTGGTGTCTGTGGGTGTGTTGCCATGTAGTTTAGTGGGTGGTCTTGGTTCGTGGAGGCTTGGTTAAGGAGGGGGTTGGGGGGAATTCCGTCGATAGCCCTCTTTCAAGCTTAAAAAAATACCCCCAGGACCCCTTTTCCAGATCATTTGCTCCCTAGACCTCCATCAAGCTCTTAGAAGAATATTCCCAAGACCCTCTTCCGAGATATGTGTAAATTTGTTTGGTTCCTACAAAATTACAGGGGTACTGTTATCTAATGGTGAAGACTATAACATTATACGTATGGATGAGGGCTGATCCTGTCCAGAGTTGTTGTTCCCCAGGCTGTCTGGCCAAACAGCCCCAAGGTCTCTAGCAAGGCCAAGGCCATAAACAACGCCCCCACAAAATCCTCCCTGCTTACCACTAACAAAGCCCGGGTGACCGAAGCCACTCCAAGGCAGGGAGCTGAGGAGGGTGGGGAAACGCCCGGGAAACCAAAGCCCCACACAAGGCCCTGTGCCCCTCAGCAATTATGAAGGGAAAGTTGAGGGGCAAGGGAAAAATGTGACGCTTTGGCTCCCAATCTGCCAACTTCTAGGTTGGCAGTAGGGAGGTCAATCCACGGAAAAGACGCCGCCACTTGAGATCTAGAAGATATATAAGTAAAAGGAACAGTCAGAGTAAGCTATGGCAGAGATCGCTCAGTTCTCACTCTGATAGACCAGCCCATCACCAGTCCAGAATGAGTTTGGGCACCCTCTTCCCAACCTTAGCCATTTCTGTCTGTCTCTCTTATAACATTGTAAACCAGGTTATTCTTGTTTGAGGTGTGTACTCGTTGGAGCGTAGAAGAGAACATTACCTAATAATGTACATGTGGAAAATCGCAGAGGGTTTAGTACTAAACCTACATACCCCGATAGTCATGAAATTCAGTGATAGGAGAGGCTGGGAATGCTATATTCCCCGAATGAATAACCGGGGTGTTATGGGATCTCTGCGAGAGGGTTGGTTATCACAGAGGACCACGTCTCTTCAACAAACTCCCACGGCGAGTAAGAGACATGAGGGGCATCTCGTTAGACAACTTCAAGAGAGCCCTCGATGCCGAACTGGAAAAAGTGCCAGACGAGCCCATCTTCGCAGAGGAGCGTACTGCCTCTTTGAACAGTCTGCTGCACCAAATCACCACCCAGAACGAGGGGCTCCTCGGTGCCACTAGATGAGTGGCAAACACAACCTTAGGTGTCCTTAGGTAGGTGACTCGTTCAACTATTGATTAACATTATGGTGAATCAAATACGTATACCATGACTATAGAAATGTTACTGAATACAAGCACTTATATTCTGGATGTGGTCATCACTGGTAAGTATATTGATGACGTCACTGTCACACGGACGTTCATATGTTGAAGGTACGGATTGAGTAAAACAATTCACTTAACATATGTACAATATGTTATCCTTAACTAGGTTGTATTTACAATATTTACAGTACTTGAGTAAACACATATTCTCATTAGAACTGCTATATAGCACGGCAGTCCTTCTTCAATAGTTCTTAAGACACAATAGTCACCAATCTTGGAATTCACAAAGTTTCTTCACAGGGCTTCTTCGATGTAAGAGTATCCAGGAGGTCTTAATAGCTCTGTGTCTATCAGTAATCTGTCTGACCACTGCGATCTGGCTCTATTTATACCCTGTTCCATTATTAATGTTCGCCTTGCATATTGAAAAAAACTAACATACATCATGAATAAGTAACTAATGAACAGAATATAATGAACTGATTTGAACCCTAAATAGAGGAAATCTAATACTCAAATGAATCTTTTGAACCCTTATTCTTTATACAGGATTCAAAAGTACCGTGTGAACCAAATAATACCCATGAAATGAAACAAAATCTATGGGATTCAAAAGGATCATATGGACCAAATAATATACAGGAAAATAAACAAAACCTACTAAACCATAATTAAACACTTCAATAATCCGACTCAATGTGACAGAATCTTTACTACTATATTTACTTATATGAAATATATATAGAATTTGTGAAGCACACATATTTTACATTCTTCATAAAAAGGAATGTATTCAAAACAAACCCCAGTGAAACTAGAATAAAGCACTTAAACCATTACCATGAAAGGGTTAATGTAAACTAGTGAAGATAATACAAATAATATCAGATACTAAAGCTATACAAAGTTGAGAATGTGACAGTCACCATAAACACTGGCTGTGTTCGGATGTCTACACAGCGACTAGAAACGTATACAGGTCCCCCTCGTTTTACGATTGGATTACGTTCCTGAAAACCTGATCTTAAATGACAAATCATATAACAAACCCTAAAATGATTGGGGTAAATGGGGATGCATTCAGGGACCAGCCAAAACCCAAACCCAAACACCTAAAAACCTATAATAATATGGTAAATCGGAGCATCGGATAGTGAGGGAGACGTGTATAGACTCCCGTGGTTGTTTACATGTTGGGGAAGAGAAGAGCGGTAAAGGAGGACTGTATTTACAGGTATATGTACACTTCTATACATATTCTGCCACATACTTAATTGACCACTTGTGAGTTTCAGGCTATAAGGAAGTTGGTGCTGTAAACATCGGTAATAAACAAAAATACAATACTGTAATAAAGTCTAATGGAAAAAACGTATGTTGAATTTAGTTGTATGTATTTATAAATGTACTACAACCGCATTTTAGCTGGTAATTCTGCTAAATATCAATGTAAAACAAATCCAACTTCCTTATAGCCTGAAACTCGCAAGTGGTCAATTGTATATCAAGATGTAGATTATCTGCCAAACTATAAGGTACCATAGTGGGTTTAACACCAAACAACGTTGTATGTAAACATAGGACTATTTTTGTTATTTTAACTGCTAGAGAATTCACACAAATCTCAAAATGTAGCCCTGTTGTGTATCTGTAGACTAGCGTTGAGTAGATCTCTCTAGGTCTAGAGTTCTAAAGGAAGCTAAGGATGAGCTCTCTAAACCACTGACATTACTATTCAATAAATCCTTGCAGTCTGGCACTATGCCCGATCAGTGGAAGCTAGCCAACGTAACACCGATATTAAAAAAAGGCAGCAAATCCCTATCCAGTAACTATCGTCCAATTAGCTTAACCTCAGTTGTATGTAAAATGCTAGAAACGGTCATACGAGACAGACTCGTAAATCACTTAGAGGAAAATAACATACTTAAAGATACTCAACATGGCTTTCGTAAAAAACGTTCCTGTTTAACAAACCTCTTAGACTTCTTCCACGATATCCTCAACCTCTAGGATGAGAGTAAAGCTGTAGATATTATATACCTTGATTTTCAAAAACCTTTGACAAAGTTCCCCACAAACGTTTACTGCTAAAACTAAAAGCGCATGGAATACAAGACGGTGTGTTGAAATGGATAGAAAATTGGCTCAGCGACAGAAAGCAAAGAGTAGTCATAAACGGTAAGGCATCAAAATGGACCAATGTAAGTAGCGGGGTACCCCAGGGATCGGTACTAGGACCAATTCTCTTTCTAATTTACATCAACGACATAGATGAGGGTCTCACCTGTACAATCTCAAAATTTGCTGACGATACAAAAATTGCAAATAGCGTACTCTCAAAAGAACAAGTTGACGATATGCAACACAATCTAGATAAATTGTCATGTTGGGCCCAAATTTGGCAAATGAGTTTGAATGCAGATAAATGTAAAGTACTACATATCGGATACCTAAATGAGAAAGCAAACTATTCGATGAATGGCACTCAGCTTAAGAATGTAAACAGAGAAACCGATCTGGGAGTAACAATATCGAGTAACCTAAAACCGAGTCAACAATGTTCAGAAGTTGTTAAGAAGGCAAACAATAATTGGCTTTATAGGCAGGTCATTTGAGCATAAATCCAAAGAAGTTATCCTAACCCTTTACAATTCCTTAGTCCGCCCTCTTCTGGAATACTGCGTTCAATCCTGGTGCCCTTATTATCAAAAAGATATAAACAAGCTAGAACGAGTTCAACGTAGAGTTACCAAAATGATACCTAGCCTAAAGAACAAACCATACGAAGAGCGTCTTAGAGAATTAAATCTATTTCCTTTAACCCAGCGCAGATTAAAGGCGACTTAATTCAAGTGTTCAAAATCATCAAAGGCATCGACAATATGAACTGTAGTAAGTACTTCACTATCGACCAATCTAATTACACGCGGGGAAACGGTTGCAAAATTATTGGTAAATCTTTTAACTCGCACGAATCTAAGAATTTCTTCTTCAATCGAGTTGTCAACTTGTGGAATGGGCTTCCCCGAAACGTTATAGACTGCATCACCGTTGATTCATTTAAACTCCGCCTAGACAAATATCTCGCATCAAACCCGCGACTGACTGCGTTTGTAAATGAATAACTTTATTTTATCCCCCCTCAGTTACTAACCCATCTGTCCCCTACTAACTTCCTAATCCTGCCACGGACATTAGTTCCAGGGCAGTAATTCCCTTTCCAATGTTCCCTTACCCACTCTAAACCACTGTTTGGACACTTGATCCTCAGTGTTTTGGAGGACAAGCAACCTAGAAGGGTCACTGGATCTGTTGTTGCTTGATTTCCTTTGTACTCCTTTGTCAACTGGTTCAGGTGTGATGACGATTTCCGTGGAGAGAGTTTTGGTTGTATTTCCGCAAATTTAGCAATATCGGACACTTTGGGAGACTAATTTTTACTCTAACTGGTAATGGCGGACAAGGTCGGACTTCTTGTTGTTGTTAAGGCTTGGCGGCACTCCGATTGGGTTTGTTTACAAACTTTTCGCCGCGCGGCTTTCAAAGCACGCTTAAGGAAGCTTTCAAGCTTACGGAGTTTAAAAGGACACCCGGGCTCCGGGCCTTCGCAAGGTGTGTCTTTTTAAGATGACACCCGGGCAGGAAGGCTTAAATATGGAATTACAATACCCATAATGGAAATACAGGTCGCCCATGATTTACGATTTGGGTACGTTCCTGAAAACCCCATCTTAAATAGGATAGTTGTACAGCAAACCCTATAATTACTGGGGTAAATGGGGGTGTGTTCTGGGACCAGCCAAAACCCAAACCCCTAAAACCCTACAATAATAATATGGTAAATTAGGGCATTGGATAGTGAGTGAGGGAGACCTGTAATGTGTGCACCCGCTACTTTGAACCTTGCCCATTAACCCCTTCTGTACCGGTGACGTTTTTTGTTTCTATTCTAGCTATATTCAGACGATTTTGTGCAGCTTAAGAAAGATCTGTGGTAGCAAAAAGGGGTAATTAAGATAGTTCGAAGCCTATTCACTTCTAGAGGCCCTTCTTAAATTGAATACAATCATCTATTAGTAGCTAGCATAAAATGGAGAGGACGGAACCGGTACTGAACGGGTTAAACTTTAGTTACTTTACCGGCGAAAGAATGTTAGCGAACATAAAGATAGCGGAAGTAAATTTAGCAGAATATAATTGGTCTGCTAATGATTTTCAAAGTTAGCTGGAACGCTAACCAGGTAACGAGAAAGTTTGCTTCGTTAATGATTTGTTAGCGGATTAGCAGAACCGTGCCCACCGCTGCTGGTGAGCGAAAGGGTAAATGATTATGATTAAAATGTAAAAATTATACTGTATTACAGTAGTAGTAGTAGTAGTAGTAGTAGTAGTAGTAGTAGTAGTAGTTGTAGTAGTAGTGCTGTAGTAGTAGTAGTAGTAGTAGTAGTAGTAGTAATAGTATCGGAGAGGTGGAGGGATAGACAGATGAATGAGGAAGTAAGAAGGAGGTGTGGTGTGGAGGTAGATGTGCTGGAAAGTGTGAAAAGAACACCTTGTGATGGTTCGGCCATGTGGAACGTATGGGAAGCCAGAGAATAACTAAGAGAGTGTACGAGAGTGAGGTGGAAGGACAGAGAGGGAGAGGTAAACCGAAAGAGAGGTGGAAGGATGGAGTGAAAAGTATACTGTACTGTATAAGCGAAGACGGTGCTGGTTGGGAGGAGGGGCGTCAACTGACTTGGGACAGAGGTGCATGGGGCCGTTTCGTTCGTGGCCATCCCTTCGGGGATCACGGCGTCAGGCAATAGATAGATAGATAGATTATTATCGGTAATATTAATAATAATAATGAAAATAATATTATAGCGGTATCTCTTCACACCGTTTTCTTTTCTTCCCCTATATAGTTTACCTGGATATCAACAGTGAGTAACTATTATATTCAGTATTTTGTCTATTTTATATCTATTAATTATTAACCCCTTCAGACTCATATGACGCAGAGGTTGCCAGATTAGCAATAAGAAATAGAGTTGTCTCACTCTTATAATTACCTCTCCAAAATTAGTTTTCTGCCCACAGCTAACTCAAAGACAACTGCAGAGGTTGAAGTAACTAAACTAAAGGTTTCTAAATACCCCTGATGGTAACAAAGGCTTTAAAGTATCCCCAATAGGCTCAACACAGCTAACTCAAAGACAACTGCAGAGGTTGAAGTAACTAAACTAAAGGTTTCTAAATACCCCTAATGGTAACAAAGGCTTTAAAGTATCCCCAATAGGCTCAACACAGCTAACTCAAAGACAACTGCAGAGGTTGAAGTAACTAAACTAAAGGTTTCTAAATACCCCTGATGGTAACAAAGGCTTTAAAGTATCCCCAATAGGCTCAACACAGCTAACTCAAAGACAACTGCAGAGGTTGAAGTAACTAAACTAAAGGTTTCTAAATACACCTGATGGTAACAAAGGCTTTAAAGTATCCCTAATAGTCTCAACACAGCTAACTCAAAGACAACTGCAGAGGTTGAAGTAACTAAACTAAAGGTTTCTAAATACCCCTGATGGTAACAAAGGCTTTAAAGTATCCCCAATAGGCTCAACACAGCTAACTCAAAGACAACTGCAGAGGTTGAAGTAACTAAACTAAAGGTTTCTAAATACCCCTGATGGTAACAAAGGCTTTAAAGTATCCCTAATAGGCTCAACACAGCTAACTCAAAGACAACTGCAGAGGTTGAAGTAACTAAACTAAAGGTTTCTAAATACCCCTGATGGTAATAAAGGCTTTAAAGTATCCCCAATAGGCTCAACACAGCTAACTCAAAGACAACTGCAGAGGTTGAAGTAACTAAACTAAAGGTTTCTAAATACCCCTGATGGTAACAAAGGCTTTAAAGTATCCCCAATAGGCTCAACACAGCTAACTCAAAGACAACTGCAGAGGTTGAAGTAACTAAACTAAAGGTTTCTAAATACCCCTGATGGTAACAAAGGCTTTAAAGTATCCCTAATAGGCTCAACACAGCTAACTCAAAGACAACTGCAGAGGTTGAAGTAACTAAACTAAAGGTTTCTAAATACCCCTGATGGTAATAAAGGCTTTAAAGTATCCCTAATAGGCTCAAAAGTGCGTCATATGTCGGAGAGGGTTAATATAATACAAATTAGCAAAATTACCTAAAATATGGTTGCAGATCATTTATAAACACATAAAATCAAATTCAACATACTTTCCATCCATTACAAACCTCCATTATTATTGTATGTCTGCTATAGCGATGTTTACGACTCCAACTTCCTTATAAACATCTGTTAAGCAGAATTACCAGCTAAAATACGGTTGTAATACAGTACTTATATAAACAAAATACGGTTGTAATACAGTACTTATATAAACACAAAATACGGTTGTAATACAGTACTTATATAAACACAAAATACGGTTGTAATACAGTACTTATATAAACACAAAATACGGTTGTAATACAGTACTTATATAAACACAAAATACGGTTGTAATACAGTACTTATATAAACACAAAATACGGTTGTAATACAGTACTTATATAAACACAAAACACGGTTGTAATACAGTACTTATATAAACACAAAATACGGTTGTAATACAGTACTTATATAAACACAAAATACGGTTGTAATACAGTACTTATATAAACACAAAATCATATGTATAATGTTTTTATTTATTTATTTATTTTTATTTTTTCAGAAACATGCTCCAAGAAGTTATGGACGAGTCATATTTGGAACACGACGCCTTGTGAGTACCCCCTTCGCCCTCATGCTTAGCCCCATTAGTTGTCAAGAGTGTTTTTTTTTTTTATATATTTGGCCCCGTTAGTTTGGCAATTTTAAGACCTTTTGCTCCATTTAGGTTTCAATATTTTCTTGGCGAGCAATAGGAAGCCAACATAATTGCTAAATTCCAAGGTTATCCAACTATATATATATATATACCTGTATATACAGTATATATATATATATATATATATATATATATATATATATATATATATATACCGGTATACATATATATTTTTTTTTTTTTTTTTTTTTTTGCCAGACGCCTTGAACATTAGGCGTTTGTCTAGGTAAAGTTGCCCGGGCTTGACATCTACCAATAACATTTTGACAGTGTGGGCTCCATCCACCGACCCTTTGATCACCAGCCCACGCCCTTCTGGCTATGCCATGGTTCACGAATATTCTTTTAAGGGAGCCCACCTCGCTTTTTTTATCTTTCTCTCCCTTTCTCTTTGGCTTGTATCCATTCGGCCCCATTCAGCCTACTGTTTAACCCTTGTCTAGCGGGGTGTTTTGGGCTCATTTGGGCATATTCAGGCCCTCCTGCATGATAAATCAAGCATCTGCATGAAAAGAAAATTATTTAGCAAAAAACTAGGCACTAAAAGCTTCAAAATGAGACCAGAACGAGCTACGTAGCACTCGTGGTTCTCTTGCAGTGGTGCCACGAACATGGAAGTTTAGCATATATCGGTATATTTTTCCCAGCTATGCTCACTACTGGCTACACTGCCGGCCTCTCGAGAAAACAGGGAACATTCATGTTAACCCGGGAACTGCCGGAAGACTCTTAAGAGTTCCCCCGGCAGACTGCGGGAAGACTTAAGAGTTAGAGAAAAAAAAAATCAACTTTAAACATAATTTTTTTTTTTTTTTTTTTTATTTATTTATTTATTTATTATTATTTTTTTTTTTTTTTTGCCCTTGGGCCAAGCAAAATATCACTCCTCTACCTCCCCTCCTTCCCCACTTTCCTCCCCTCCTTCAGTTATCACCTATTTTCCCTGTTATTCCCTTATTCTGAGGTATATTTTCGTGCTAACATTAGCGAGTTGCAAGCAGGGCATTGTCATCACTGTTAGCAAGCGAGTGCAAGAGAGAGAGAGAGAGAGAGAGAGTATCGATCGACTGTGTCTCAGTGGCCTTGGGGGAAATTGGCGGGAAAGCTGGTTGCCTCACCCATACATTATGTAACTCCCGGCCTGTATCTCCGATTTTGACCATCCAAACGCTGTTTTCACTTGTTTTATTGTTGTTTCAGGTTAATACCTTTATAATCAACCCATAATAGGCGCGTATGGATAAGTATTAATGCTATTTATGGTAAAATGAATATTTTAGTGATGGAAACAGCTCAAATACGTCAGCACAGGCGGACGTTTCTAATTACCCCCATGCGCACTTCTTAGGTTAATGGGCGGCGGTAAGCCCTGGGAGTCGGCTGTCTGGCCCGCTGCTCTCCCGGCCATTTGCACTCTATTTTAACCCTTTAAAAGCCTTAATAATGCTCCTAACTTGCTGTAAATTGGTGCACGACTTAAGTCGAGCGCCGCTCTTTAAGGGTTAATTAAAGACGTTTACCCCCATCGAGGTGTCAATATTTTCCTGGCGAGCGGTAGCGAGCCAGCATATATATATATTTGTTTTGACGGCAAGCTAAATTTGTACATTTTTCGATAGAAAAAAAATTCCGTCAAAGCCGGATTTCTTCATACAATCCTGGCTCGCTGTCGCTCGCCAGGAAGAAATTGACACCTGGATGGGGATAAACGTCTTAAAACAGTTGGTTGAATGGGGTCGAATGGATACAAGCCAGGGAAAGAAAAAAAAGGAGAGAAAGATAAAAAAAAAAGCCGGTGACCCTCCTTAAGTGTTTTACTCAAATTATGCCTCTGTCTCTGGGTCTGTGGGTATTTCTCCTGGACAACCTAGAGGTGTGTTACTTTGTACATTATATAAGGACTTGTATGTACGGTCGTGCTAATAAGTCATGTCCCAGCTGTCATTACGTTTGGCTGGCTCTGTGCTGTATTAATGTCTGTCAGATGTTGAATTGGGTGGGTAAGTGTAGCAACATGTTGTATATATATATATATATATGTTTGTTTTATGTGAGTGAGGGAGACAAAAGGCAGAACTGCCTCTCCCAGAGTTGAAAGAGTGACAGGGCCAAAATCAAGGGACGTTCGAGCTAAAATGCCTGGACACACGAAGTTTGAAGCAATTTAAGTCATAGGAGGAGGGAAAGACTGATTCTGGGAGAGAGTTCCAGAGCTCAGCAGTTGAATAAAAGAAAGTCTGAGAATAGCATTTCACTCTTGGGTTGGAGAGTTGCACGGTAGGGGTGGGATTGTGTTGCTAGACGGGTATCAAGTACCCTACGTAGAGGTGGTTTACACTGGGTAAGCTCCGAGGAACATTGATTATTGTAGTAGCGATAGAATACAGAGTGAGAGATGCAACATTGCGTGGAAGAGAGAGAGATTGCAGAGAGTTCGTGAGTGGGTGGGAATTAATGATATGAAAGGCTTTCCTTTCTACTTTGTCTAGGAAATTGCCCGGCGCGACCGAAGCCGCTCCAAGGACCCGTGCCCCCAGGGAGGGGGCAGGGGATAGGTGTGACGGTTTGGCTCCCGAAGACTGCTCCCCGCGGCCGGCAGCCGACTGTCATCCACTGGTCGTTGATCTTGTCTCCGGCCGTGGAGGGTCGGCAGCCATCCACGGTTGGCAGCTCCGGGAGGTGATCCCACGGCCTAGACGCCGCCACATCAGGACCATCCTTCCGAATCCTCCCTTCCTCGCGAGGACAGAGTCCACCTGGCCAGGCTGAGATGCAGACACCATCCAGCTCTTCTGAGCTATCAGAAGAGACTGGATGACTCTGTCGTCGACACCTGCCCGGGATGTAACACAGCATCCCATACCATCAAACACATCATAGAAGACTGCATTTCACACAACCACTTACGCCAACAACACAATCTACACTCAATGAGAGCTCTGTGGGAAAGCCCGATCGTGGCCATGGCCTTCCTCAGGGACTCGGGGCTGTTCGGCCAGGCAGCTTAGGGAACAACAACAACAACAACAACTTTGTCTAGGAGTGCGGTGTGAGAGGATCCTCCCCACACATGTGAACAATACTCAATACAAGGACGCACCGTGCCCCTGTACAGAGCAAGAAGCTGTGCAGGGGTAAACAACCCCTTGAGGCGGTTGAGTACACCCAGCTTCTGGGAGGCTTCCTTAGCAAGACTGGTAATATGGTCCTTCCAAGTGAAAGCAGAAGAAAAAGAGACACCAAGAACATTGGGAGAAGATGAAGGATTGATTTTTGTATTGTTGAAGAATAAGGGATAGTCCTCTGTGAGTTCCGGACGGGTAGATAGATGAAGAAATTGGGTTTTGAAGGCATTAAAGGTAACAAGATTTTCTCTCACTCGAATTGAAAAAATTGTGTTTAGATTTTGCTGATATTAAATTATTGATAAAGTATTTTTTTTTGTTCTTTTTAATTTCACCACAACACCAACACTAGCTCTTTGAAATTAATGAAAGCATATATGTGATCCACCAGAATTCAAACCCGGGTTATCACACACAGATTTTTAGACACCTTAACCATTACACCACCAAGACGGTTTACGGAGATATTGTATCAAAATATGTTTTTATTTTATTAAGCGATATTTCCACATAGCGATTTTAATTAGTTCTTTTGCCTTTATATTGTGTCGTCCAGTTTTGGTTTGTTTATTTTGCAAGTTTTACATTATAATTAAAATTAATCAATGTTTGGTATTTATAGAAAGCGGAGACATAGTAGTTTCATATATTTCCACTAAGTCTGGAGATATCAGTTGTCAAGGGGTTCAATTTACACTCAGCTGGACAAAAATAGACTATAACGTCCACTCACTGACTCTTTGCAATCTCTCTCTCTCTTCGCTGCAATGTTGCATCTCTCTTGCTATTTTATCGCTATTACAATATTCAGTGTTCCTCAGAGCTCTCTCAGTGTATACCACCTCCTCTACGTAGAGTACGTAGTGCCCATCTTGCAACACAATCCCACCCCTACTTTTTGCAACTCTCCAACCCAAGAGTGAAACGATACTCCCAATCTTTCTTCTATTCAACAGCTGAGCTCTGGAACTCTCCCTGAATCCATCTTCCCCTCTTCCTATGACTTAAATTGCTTCAAACTCCGTGTGTCCAGGCATTTTGGCTCGAACATTCCTTGATTTTGGCCCTGTCACTCTTTCAACTGGGGGAGGCATTCTTCACAGGCAGTTCTGCCATTTGTCTCCCTCATCCACAAAAAAAAAAAAAAAAAAAAAAAAATATATTGTTTCCAGAGTAGATGGCAAGTTGCTGAAAGCAGTGAAGAGCATGTATTAGGGTGCAAAGGCGGCAGTACGTGTGGAGAGTGAGCAGAGCGAGTTCTTTGACCTGAATGTTGGTTTGAAACGGGTGTGTGATGTCCCCGTGGTTGTTTACTGTATAGGCTATATGGATGGAGTCATGAAAGAAATACTGTCAAGAGCAGTGGATGTTGGTGTATCGCTGAAAAGGGAGGGAATTGAGTGGAAGCTACCTATACTGCTGTTTGCGGATGATACAGTTCTGATGAGTGATAATGAATGGGAGTTGCAGGGTCTGGTAAATGAGTTTGGAACAGTGTGCCAAAAACGGAATTTGAAGGTAAATACGGGGAAGAGCAAGGTTATGGTCTTCGAAAGGGGTGAAGTCACAGAGTGTGAGGTGAAGCTGAACGGTCAGGCTATGGAGATAGTCAACTGTTTTAAGTATCTGGGCAGTGTGTTGAGTAAAGATGGGACTATGGATGAAGAAGTGCGGGAGAGGGTGCAACAGGGGAAGAGGGTTGTAGGAACGCTGAAAGCAGTAACAAGAAATAGGGTGGTCAGTATGGAAGTGAAGAAGTCCTTGCAAGACAGTGTGGTAATCCCGACACTGACTTACGGAAGCGAAGCATGGACGTTGGTTAAGAGACTCAGACCAAGAGTGAGAGCAGTGGAAATGAATTACTTAAGGAGTGCGTGCGGAGTTACATGGAGGGATAGACAGACTAATGAGGAAGTAAGAAGGAGGTGTGGTGTGGAGGTAGATGTGCTGGAAAGTGTGAAAAGGAACAACTTGAGATGGTTTGGCCATATGGAATGTATGGAAAGCGAGAGAATGACTAAGAGGGTGTACGAGAGCGAGGTGGAGGGACAGAGAAGGAGAGGTAGACCGAATGAGAGGTGGAAGGATGGAGTGAGGAAGTACATGAACGAAGGCGGTGCTGGTTGGGGGGAGGGGCGTCGACTGACTGGGGACAGAGGTGCATGGGGGCGGTTCATTCGTGGCCACCCCTTTGGGGATCACGGCGTCAGGCAATAGATAGATAGATAGATTGTTTCCAGTATAAAAAAAAATAAAAAATAAAAACAACAACAAACCTATTATTGTTTCCAGTTCCTTGTTTGAGGGAGTGATGAAAGGTTTGGAGCCTTGGTACATCGTGGGTCAACAGGCCGACCCGGACCCCCGCTCATCCCTGGTTAACGCTCAACCCTTCGCTAGACCCCAGGTATATGTGTTTGTGGTTTATTCTGGACCCTCCCAGGCTCCTCTCTCCCTCGTGTTTAGCCCAGTTAGTTGTGGGATTTTAAGGGGGGGGGGGAGGGTTTATATATAAGTTTATTTATTAGTTTAATCTGGCCTACCTACTGTATAATGAACAGACGACACTGACTCTACTGACTATGCCATGGATTTTCAAGAACGTAACCCAATCGTAAATCGAGGAAGACCTGTAAATAAAGTACTGTACAGTACATAGTATATAAGTACAGTATTAGCAATATTATACACCTGTGGTTTGATTTGGCCAGGTACAAGTGCTTCAGGGGGACTTGGCTAAGTCTTCCTGAGACACTGTTAGCACTATACCAACATCAGCCACTGTGATGACATGATGGGGCTGTGTTGTGTGTCTTTATGTTATTGTTGTTGTTGTTGTTGTTGTTGTTGTTGTTGTTGTTGTTGTTCCCCAAGCTGCCTGGTCGAACAACCCCAAGGCCCCGAGCAAGGCCAAGGCCATAACCGAGCGCCCCCACACAGAACCCTCCCCGCCTACCACAATAATGCCTGGGTGACCGAAGCCACCGCCATCATTTTACTTATACAAGCTATTGTAATGCATATTCCCAATTCCCAGTATTTTGGACTAACATATCATAGCTTATGTTGTCCTATTTCCATAAGAAAGAGTGTGTGTGTGTGTATTCACCTGCTGGCACTCACCCACCCGCAGTTCACAGGAGCCAAGCTGCTCTCGTGTTGTCCTGTCTCAGTTTCTGCTGACTATACAGATTACTTTTATAGTTGTGGATATTTCTTGCTTGTACAACCTCCGCACCTAAGTTATTCCACCTATCTATCGTTTTATACGGAAAGCTAAACTTTTCACATTGGACTTGCACCTCTCCTTTCTTATTGAACAAAATTGGGTGAAAAAATGCAGGTCTGTGATTGTGGAGGGAGTTGCACCAAGGGGTGGACCGAGGAAGACCTGGGATCGGACTATACGTGCCGATCTCAATCCAAGAACTTGACAAGTGAAGCAGCCCTTAACAGGGTTGCCTGAAATGCCGCCATTAGGACAAGAGACTGAAACTGCACGTATGTATGGAACACTCAGTCTTAAACTTTTATGTATGTAAATGCCCTCTGGTTCTTCTAGTCTTTGAGGGTAATGTAGGTCCTTTAGTTCTGGGATCAGTTTGGTTGCTATTTGTTGTACTTTCTCCAGTTTATTGATGTGTTTTCTTAGATGGGGGGACCATACCACCGCTGCATATTCCAGTCTAGGTCTGAGCATAGATGTGATTATCGGGGTTAACAGGCATTCACCCAAATAATTGAATGCTACTCTCATACTTGTTATTAACCCTTTCAGACTCATATCACACAGAGGTTGCCAGATTAGCAATAAGAAATAGAGTTCTCTCACTCTTATAATTACCTCTCCAAAATTAGTTTTCTGCCCACAGCTAACTCAAAGACAACTGCAGAGGTTGAAGTAACTAAACTAAAGGTTTATAAATACCCCTGATGGTAACAAAGGCTTTAAAGTATCCCTAATAGGCTCAACACAGCTAACTCAAAGACAACTGCAGAGGTTGAAGTAACTAAACTAAAGGTTTGTAAATACCCCTGATGGTAACAAAGGCTTTAAAGTATCCCTAATCGGCTCAACATCGCGTCATATGTCGGAGAGGGTTAATCTATATGTTGATCCAACTATATTATAATGTAAAACTTGCAAAATAAACAAACCAAAACTTATACGAACACATTAAAAAGACAACAACTAATCAAAATGGCTGTGGAAACAACGCTTAAGTAAAATAATAATTTATAAATAAAAGAACACAATCCACCACATAGGGTGTACATCACTACATTACTATATGATTGATGTGGTTCTCAGGGGATAAAGGTTCTTGGATAATCACTCGTAGTTCCTATTCAATGTTTGCCTTCCTCATTTCCTAACCTATAACTTCCATTTGGTTTTCTGTCACTCTTCCCCATTTCTAGGACGTGGCACTTTTTAGCATTAAATTCCATCTCCCATGTTTTACTCCAGTTATGGATTCTGTCTAGGTCTTGTTGTTGTTGTTGTTGTTGTTCCTCAGGCTGTCTGGCCGAACAGCCCCAAGGTCCCGACTCCCGAGCAAGGCCAAGGCCATAAACGAGCGCCCCCACAAAACCCTCCCTGCTTACCACTAATAAAGCCCGGGTGACCGAAGCCACTCCAAGGCGGGGAGCTGAGGAGGGAGCGGAAACACCCGGGAAACCAAAGCCCCACCCAAGGCCCTGTGCCCCTCTGCCCCTCAGCAATTATGAAGGGAAAGTTGAGGGGCAAAGGAAAAATTTAATTCTGTACAGCTGTTTTCATTGAGGATGTGTTTCATGAGTTTGGCATTATCTGCAAACATGTGTATGTATGTATGTATGTATGTATGTATGTATGTATGTATGTACAGTAAAGAGACTAAAACCACCACGCTCTCTGTGGATGAAGCGGTCTTTAAACTTGTTTGTATGTATGTATGTATGTATGTATTTTAGCTTTGAGAAATCTAAGCATCAGGAAGGGATATGGGAGGAGCTGAGCTGTCTGGTGGTGTAAATATCTATTTATTTTGTTTGGCGGGATGTTACTTATGGGTCTAAGTACACGATTGATATCCAAAATTGGAAAATGGATATTTATCGTGATGGTGTACACGAACTGTTGTTGGTGGTGTAATGGTTTAGGTGCTTATGTTCTGGGTGTAGTGTGCCGAGTTGGAATCCCGGGAGGACCATATGCTTTCATTAACTGTGTTGGTGGTGTAATGGTTTAGGTGCTTATGTTCTGGGTGTGGTGTCCCGAGTTGGAATCCCGGGAGGACCATATGCTTTCATTAACTGTGTTGGTGGTGTAATGGTTTAGGTGCTTATGTTCTGGGTGTGGTGTCCCGAGTTGGAATCCCGGGAGGACCATATGCTTTCATTAACTGTGTTGGTGGTGTAATGGTTTAGATGCTTATGTTCTGGCTGTGGTGTCCCAGGTTGGAATCCTGGGAGGACCATATGCTTTCATTAACTGTGTTGGTGGTGTAATGGTTTAGATGCTCATGTTCTGGGTGTGGTGTCCCGAGTTGGAATCCCGGGAGGACCATATGCTTTCACTAATTTATTCAAATACATTGGGGTTTGTAATGGAGTATTAATGTTAAGAAAGGGGTGTTCCTTAATTTCGACCCTTCTGGTTCGAGGGGCCTCATATGTACTGATACAGTTTTTAGTGCCACACACACCCTTGATTAACAGGACTGGGGGGTGCCCTTCTATGTATGTACGGTCACGCTAATAAGTCATGTCTCAGCTGTCATTACGTTTGGCTTGCTCTGTGCTGTATTTATGTCTGTCAGATGTTCAATAGGGTGGGTAAGTGTAGGAGCATGTTTGTATATTTCACTATCTCTGTGCTGTATTAATGTCTGTCAGATGTTGAATAGGGTCGGTAAGTGTAGGAGCATGTTTGTATATTTCACTCGATACGAAGAAATGAAGCTTAGATAGTGCTGATACCAATTATTGATCAAAATATAATTGGTGCCAAGACTTCACTTATTAGCGCGACTGTACTTAACTAGACATTTGCCACTAATCGTTAGACTGAGTTGCCCGAACTCTTGACGTCTACCAATGGCACTGTGTGGGATCCAACTGCTGACCCTTCCACCACCACTAAGACGTGCTACCAACCATACCACAGCCTCAAAGTAATATTATCTGTTTACAGGATGTGGGACCAACAAACCAGCTCGTCCAGAAACTGACCAGCATCCACGACGTCTTGTTACAACGCTACGACCCTCCCCTGTACTCCCACTTGGACAGGCTAGAGATACCCCCGCAACTATATGGCATGTGAGTACTCGTCTTCAGCCCCATTAGTTTGTCAGATTTTAAGACGTTTGCCCCCTTTTCTTTTATAACGTTCGCCCCATAAGGTTGTGAGATTTTAAGACGTTCACCCCTTTTTCTCTGTCGATTTTATGACGTTTACCCCATTAGTTTGTTGATTTTAAGACGTTTCGTGCCATTTAGGTATCAATATTTTCCTGGCAAGCGATAGCGAGCCTGTAATTTAGGGGGAATTGGCCTTTGGCCGGGAAATTTTTCTACCAAAAAATGAAAAAAATTTAATGCTTGATGGAGGTCTAGGGAGCAAACTAAAAACCTCCCCCCATTTCTTTGTTGATTGTAAGACCTTCCACCCCATTTCTTGTTACAACACTATGCTCCCACTTGGACAGGCTAGAGATCCCCCCCCCCCCCCCCCCATGGCAGGTCAGCACTGAGCCCTCGTGTTTAGCCCCAATAGTTTGTGAGGTTTTAAAGACGTTTGTACCATTATTTTGGCGATAATCAGACCTTTCTTCGCCCCATAAGCTTGTGAGATTTTAAGACGTTGACCCCATTTCTTTCTCGATATTAAGACCTTCCACCCCATAAGCTTGTGAGATTTTAAGACGTTGACTCCATTTCTTTGTCGATATTAAGACCTTTCACCCCATAAGCTTGTGAGATTTTAAGACGTTGACCCCATTTCTTTGTCGCATTAATCTAAGACCTTCCACCCCATAAGCTTGTGAGATTTTAAGACGTTGACCCCATTTCTTTGTCGATATTAAGACCTTCCACCCCATTTCTTGTGAGATTTTAAGACGTTGACTCCATTTCTTTGTCGATATTAAGACCTTTCACCCCATAAGCTTGTGAGATTTTAAGACGTTGACTCCATTTCTTTGTCGATATTAAGACCTTGCACCCCATAAGCTTGTGAGATTTTAAGACGTTGACCCCATTTCTTTGTCGATATTAAGACCTTCCACCCCACCCTTGTGAGATTTTAAGACGTTGACTCCATTTCTTTGTCGATATTAAGACCTTTCACCCCATAAGCTTGTGAGATTTTAAGACGTTGACTCCATTTCTTTGTCGATATTAAGACCTTGCACCCCATAAGCTTGTGAGATTTTAAGACGTTGACCCCATTTCTTTGTCGATATTAAGACCTTTCACCCCATTTCTTGTGAGATTTTAAGACGTTGACCCCATTTCTTTGTTGATATTAAGACCTTTCACCCCATAAGCTTGTGAGATTTTAAGACGTTGACCCCATTTCTTTGTCGATATTAAGACCTTCCACCCCATTTCTTGTGAGATTTTAAGACGTTGACCCCATTTCTTTGTCGATATTAAGACCTTTCACCCCATAAGCTTGTGAGATTTTAAGACGTTGACCCCATCTCTTTGTCGATATTAAGACCTTTCACCCCATAAGCTTGTGAGATTTTAAGACGTTGACCCCATCTCTTTGTCGATATTTAGACCTTCCACCCCAGGAGTACTGACTGGGCCCTCGTGTTTAGCCCCAATAGTTATCTTGAAGGGTTTCTATGTGCATGAAGAAGACAAAAGGCAAAGCTACCTGTAACAAGTGTCCCCCCAAGGTTGAAAGAGTGGTAGAGAGCCAAAATCAAGGTACGTTAGAGGTAATTTAGGTGTGTGGGAAAGAAGTGTGGTGTGTTTGATAAGGCCGGTGTCACACGAGCACATTTTCCGTCAATTTTTACGAGCAATTGTGGTCAGGCATCTTTAAAATTTACGTTATATCAAAATTCAGCCACCTTAAGTAATCTACCTTCGATCTAGTTTACGATTCCAATGTGAAAAAGCCTCAAAATAGTACAAGAAACAACTTGCTTATCAATAATTGCCCGAAAAGACGCTTGTGTGACATCGCCTTTAGTGTAGTGAAATTAATAGAAGGAGAAGGTGTGTTTGTGAGAGTTAGCTGGCTTACTCTCTGTGTAGGTGAGGCACAAATAGAAACAGTGAGGGAAGCCAGGTAAATGAAACAGGAGTTCCAGCAACTCTTTATCACATGCCCATGAGGCCTCCCCTGGGTACTGCCCTGCTCAATTGGTGTCTTGATAAAGGTCTAGAGAGGGTTAAGAAGGACCTGGGCATTAGGAGTGTCAGTGAAGTGATGCGCACGAGCCGACTTGGTTGGTTTGGACACATGGAGAATATGGATGATCAGAACTGGGTGAAGAAATGCTGGATTCTCCGCGTAGGGGTGGTCCTAGACAGACGCAGGATCAGTTACTCTGGTCCGATCTGAACGTGGGGGGAGCTGCGCGTAGGGGTGGACCTAGACAGACGCAGGATCAGTTACTCTGGTCCGATCTCAAAATATAGAACTTAACAGAGGCAGCCCTGCCCACACCCCCTCTCTCGCTCTCTCTCACACACCCTCTCTCTCTCTCTCTCACACACCCTCTCTCTCCCACACCCCCTCTCTCTCTCTCTCTCACACACCCTCTCTCTCTCTCTCCCACACCCCCTCTCTCTCTCTCATACAGTAAACTCCCTTTTATCAAAAAATCATGAGTCTTGACATTTTTGATAAGCTATTTTTTTTAGATAAATGAGAGTCCCTCTATATAGAGCACAATATGTGTACAAATGGACACATATACTGTTTAATGCATTGAAAACTATTTGTAGGCTGTTTGAACTTCAAATTATCATCTAATTGAAGCTATGTCTACTCCAGAGGGGTTATATTGATGCAAGTAAGCACCCAGAGAGGCTTATATAAGTGATAACTAGTGAAACATATGGATATTGATGCAAGTAAGCACCCAGAGAGGCTTATATAAGTGATAACTAGTGAAACATATGGATAGCAAAAACTTTGGTTAACTGAAATTTTTGGATATATGAATTTTGGATAAGAGGGAGTTTACTGTACTTCTCTCTCACTCACACCCCCTCTCTCTCTCTCACTCACACCCCCTCTCTCTCTCTCACTCACACCCCCTCTCTCTCTCACACCCCCTCTCTCTCTCTCACTCACACACCCCCTCTCTCTCTCTCTCCTCTCACTCACACCCCCTTCCCTCTCTCTCACACATCCCCTCTCTCTCTCCACTCACCCCCCTCTCTCTCTCACTCACACCCCCTCTCTCTCCACACACCCCTCGTGTCTCTCCACTCACACCACCTCTCTCTCCCTCCCACTCACCCCCTCCCTCTCTCTCACTCACACCCCCTTTCTCTCACTCACACCCCCTCTCTCTCACACACCCCCTCTCTCTCTCTCTCTCTCACTCACACCCCCTCTTTCTAACATACCCTCTCCACCCCCTCTCTCTCTCTCCCTCACACACACTCTCATCTCTCACACACCCCTCCTCTCTCTCTCTCTCTCCCTCCCTCACCACACCCCCTCTCCTCTCTCACTCACACCCCCTCTCTCTCTCCACACACCACCCCCCTCTCTCTCTCACTCACACCCCCTCTCTCTCTCACTCACACATCCCCTCTCTCTCTCACTCACCCCCCCCCTCTCTCTCCCTCACCCCCCTCTCTCACTCACACCCCCCTTCTCTCTCACTCACCACACCCCCTCTCTCTCTCACTCACACCCTCTCTCTCCACACTCACCTCTCTCTCTCTCACACCCCCTCCTCTCTCTCACTCACGACCCTCACTCTCTCACACACCCCCTCTCTCTCTCTCACTCACCCCCCCTCTTTCTCCCACACACCACACCCCCCCTCTCTCTCCTCTCTCTCTCCCTCACAACCCCCTCTCTCTCACACCCCCCCTCTCTCTCTCTCTCTCTCACTCACACCCCCCTCTCTCTCTCTCTCTTTCACTCACACACCCCCCTCTCTCTCTCTCTCTCACCCCCCTCTCTCTCTCTCTCAACCTCACTCTCACACCCCCTCTCTCTCTCTCTCTCTCTCCACTCACACCCCCCTCTCTCCTCTCACTCACCCCCCTCTCTCACTCACACCCCCTCTCTCTCTCTCTCTCTCTCACTCACACCCCCTCACTCTCTCTCTCACACCCCCTCTCATCTCCTCACTCACCCCCCCGCCTCTCTCTCTCTCACTCCCTCACACCCTCCCTCTCTCTCTCTCCTCACACTCACACCCCACCCCTCTCTCTCTCTCACACCCCCTCTTCTCTCTCACTCACACCCCCTCCTCTCTCTCACTCACACCCCCCTCTCTCTCTCTCTCACCTCACACCCCCTCTCCCTCTCTCTCCTCCTCTCTCTCACGCACACCCCCTCCCTCTCTCTCTCACACACCCTCCCTCTCTCTCACACACCCCCCCCTCTCTCTCTCTCACTCACACACCCCCCCTCTCTCTCACTCCTCACCCCCTCTCTCTCCTCACTCCACACCCCCTCTCTCTCTCTCCTCTCTCTCCTCACTCACCCCCCCCTCTCTCCCTCCACCCCCCTCTCTCTCTCACCTCACACCCACCCCCTCTCTCCTCCTCTCTCACCACACCCTCTCTCTCTCTCTCTCTCACACCACCCCTCTCTCCCTCACCTCCCACCCCCTCTCTCTCTCTCTCAACCCCCTCCCCTCTCTCTCCCTCCTCACTCACCCCCCTCTCTCTCTCTCTCTCACACACCCCCTCTCTCTCGCTCCCCCCTCCCTCTCACACCCCCTCTCTCTCTCTCTCTCACACCCCCTCTCTCCTCTCTCTCACTCACACCCCACACTCTCCCTCTCTCTCCTCTCTCTCCTCACACCCCCCTCCTCTCTCACCTCACACACCCCTCCCCTCACTCACTCACCACCCCCCTCTCTCTCTCTCCCACACCCCCTTCTCTCACTCCCACACCCCCTCTCGCTCTCACTCCCACACCCCCTTCTCTCCTCTCTCTCCTCTCTCTCACTCACCACCCCCTCTCCTCTCTCTCACTCACACCCCCCCTCTCTCTCTCACTCTCCTCCCCTCTCTCTTCTCACTCACACCCCTCTCTCTCTCTCACTCACACCCCCTCCCTCTCTCACTCACACCCCCCCTCTCCCTCACTCACACAACCCCCTCTCTCTCACTCACACCCCCTCTCTCTCTCTCTCACTTACACCCTCTCTCACTCTCACTCACCCTCTCTCTCTTTCACTCACACCCTCTCTCTCTCACTCACACCCTCTCTCTCTCTCTCACTCACACCCTCTCTCTCTTTCACTCACACCCTCTCTCTCTCTCACTCACCCTCTCTCTCTCTCTCACACCCCCTCTCTCTCTCTCTCTCTCACTCACACCCCCTCTCTCTCTCTCTCTCACTCACACCCCCTCTCTCTCTCTCTCTCACTCACTCACACACCCCCTCTCTCTCTCTCTCACTCACCCCCCCCTCTCTCTCTCTCTCACACTCACTCTCTCTCTCACTCACACCCTCTCTCTCTCTCACACACACTCACCCTCTCTCTCTCTCACTCACACCCTCTCTCTCTCTCTCACTCACACCCTCTCTCTCTCTCTTACTCACACCCTCTCTCTCTTCTCACTCACCCCTCTCTCTTCTCACTCACCCCTCTCTCTCTCTCTCTCACTCACCCCTCTCTCTTTCTCTCTCACTCACCCCCCTCTCTCTCACTCACACCCCCTCTCTCTCCCTCACACCCCTTCTCTCTCTCTCTCACTCACACCCCTTCTCTCTCTCTCTCTCTCTCTCTCACTCACACACCCTCTCCCTCACTCACACCCCCTCTCTCTTTCTCTCTCACACCCCCTCTCTCTCTCTCACTCACACACTCACCCCCTCTCTCTCACTCACACTCACCCCCTCTCTCTCACTCACACTCACCCCCTCTCTCTCTCTCTCACTCACACCCCTTCTCTCTCTCTCTCACTCACAGCCCCTCTCTCTCTCTCACACACACTCTCTCTCTCTCTCTCCCACACTCTCTCTCTCTCTCCCACACTCTCTCCCACACCCCCTCTATCTCTCTCTCACACACCCCCTCTCTCTCTCACACTCTCTCTCTCTCACTCACACCCCCTCTCTCTCTCTCTCACTCACACCCCCTCTCTCTCTCTCTCACTCACACCCCCTCTCTCTCTCTCTCTCACACACTCTCTCTCTCACTCACACCCTCTCTCACTCTCTCTCTCATTATCTTTCAGTCGATGGATCAGACTGCTGTTCGGTCGAGAGTTTGCGCTACAAGACCTCCTTATGATATGGGATGCCATATTCTCCGACTTCCAACCCGACACCTTCCCTCTCGTGGACTTCCTCACCGTGGCCATGCTGTCGTTTATTAGAGAACCGTGTACGTATAACATCCGTCTTTCCCTCTTCCTATGACTTGAGGGGATGTGTGTTTTTTTTTTTTTTTTTTTTTTTTTTTTTTTTTTTTTCTGAACAAACCTCCCCTTCCCTCTCGTGGACTTTCTGACTCTGGCCATGCTGTCATTCATCAGGGAGCCGTGTGAGTGTGTGATCTGTCTTTCCCTCTACCTATGACTTAGTTTTCAGATTTTAAGATGTTCGCTCCATTAGCTTGGTGATTTTAAGATGTTCGGCCCATTAGTTTTTTCAATATTAAGACCTTTCGTGCCATCTAGGTGTCGATTTTTTCCTGGCGAGTGTTAGCGAGCCTATAATTTAGGAGGAACTGGCCAGGCACATTTTTCTACCGAAAAATGTAAAAATTTATCTTAATTGGGGATCTTGTGGGAGTTTTTTAAGCTTGAGAGAGGTCAAGGGAGGAAACTAAAGACAAAAATAAATAAATTATTAAATAAATACAACTCTGGCCTTTTCCTCTGGTTGACTTCCTGACCGTGGCCATGCTGTCGTTTATCAGGCTGCCCACGCTGTAAAGCGGGTTTGAAGTGTATAGGACAGTCACGTATATATTGGTTTTCTAGGTTATACATACAAATATTAGCAAGAGAACATATACTGTATATATATATATATATATATACAATATGTTACTGATTAAAATAGGATACTATGTCCATTCCATAAATTTATAGATACTGGTACAGTTGTTGTTGTTGTTGTTCCCCAAGCTGCCTGGCCGAACAGCCCCAAGGCCCCGAGCAAGGCCAAGGCCATAACCGAGCGCCCCCACAGAACTGGTATACTGGTACAGTATCTATAAATAATAGTAAAAATAATAATAATAATAATATTTTTTCTTTCAGTATTGTCTGGAGATTATACGACGTGTTTAAAATTTCTGATGCGGTACCCTGCTTCTGCCGACGTCCAATATATTATTCAACTGGCCCTACATCTACGCAGCCCTAAGGTATGGAGAGAGAGAGAGAGAGAGAGAGAGAGAGAGAGAGAGAGAGAGAGAGAGACTTAATAATAATAATAATAATAATAATAATAATAATGTACCGGTTTGTATGTATGTACGCTGACACTTACCCCCCTTTTTTTTTGGGGGGGGGGGGGACAGACTCAAGACAGAGCCCGAACAGGGACATCACAACACAGAAGAAAAGCAAAGCACAAAATCACACACATCTAGGTCGTCCAGGAGAAATACCCAGAGACCCAGGCCCGTTTGGGGTCCCCAGCTAAAGATTCCCAGGTTCCAGATCTCTCAGAGAGGCTCCGTTTTCCGCAGGCAGACCCGCTGTGAAGCCGCCACCACAAGCCCGCCAACCATGCATCCAGGCCCACCCTTCATTACTACCAGCTCCCTGAGCCAGGCGCCTGACGAACTATTATCTAGTCCAACTGGCTAGCTTCCGTGGATTGACCTCCCAATCTACCAAGATTGGAAGCCAAAGCATCACATTTTCCCCTTGCCCCTCAACTTTCTCTTCATAATTGCTGAGGGGCACGGGGCCCTGGGTGGGGCTTTGGTTTCCCGGGCGTTTCCGCACCCTCCTCAGCTCCCCGCCATGGAGTGGCTTCGGTCACCCAGGCTTTATTGTGGTCGGCGGGTAGGGTTCTGTGGGGGCACTCGGTTATGGCCTTGGCCTTGCTCGGGGCCTTGGGGCTGTTCGGCCAGGCAGCTTGGGGAAAAACAACAACAACAACAACAACTGGCGCATGACCCTCTCTCCCAAACGACCGCGTTTACACTCATCTATTCACAAGCATTCTCCAATCATTCCTATGTATTACTACTTCTCTTCTTACATAGTATTTACAAAAATATGCAATACAATAGTTATTTGGGTTAATTGGAAGATAAACAGGTAATATATAAAATACAGAGAGAGAGAGAGAGAGAGAGAGATTACTTACCCAGTATTTGATAAATGGATATTAATCAGTCATGTACTGAATCTGTCGCCCCTTCAGCACCATGCCACCTTTTTACCTTTGATTCTGGGTAGGATTAGAAGATTTTATGCAGTTTAAGAAGGACCTGTGTTATTCAGAGGGTTTATTGAGATGGTATTTACCCCTTTGAGTCCTAGAGGTAGATTATAAGATAAAGACAATCATCTAATGGTAACAGTTTAAGAAGGACCTGTGTTATTCAGAGGGTTTATTGAGATGGTATTTACCCCTTTGAGTCCTAGAGGTAGATTATAAGCCGAAGAAAATCGTCTAATGGTAACCAGAATATGATGACAATTACATAACCTGTCTTGATGGTGTAATGGTTATAGCGTGTAAGTTCTGTATGGGGTGTCCTGGGTTCCAATCCTGGGAGAACCACATGCTTTCATTAATTTCATTGGGGGGTTATGGGTGTTAAGAACGTTGTTGATTTACTAAGTGTAAGAGCGGTTATTAAAGGGAGACGGTCGTTTGTCTGGTCCCCTTTCTCCCTTGTGTTTAGTCCCATTATTTTTTAGATTTTTATACGTTCGGCCCATTTGTTTGCCGATTTTAAGACCTTTCGTCCCATTTTTTTTATAAATTTTAAGACCTATCGTGCCATTTAGGTGTCGATTTTTTTCTGGCAAGCGATAGCGTGCCTGTAATTTTGAGAGTTGCAAAAAGTGCCAGACGAGCCCATCTTCGCAGGGGAGCGCTCCACCCCTTCGAACAGTCTGTTGCACCAATTTTCTAACAACAACGAAGGGCGTGCGCTCCTCAGTGCCACTAGCAGAGTGGCGAATATCACATAGGTGACATAGGTAGGTAGGTGTACCCAGCAGCGACGGACGCTAGACTATATGTACTGTATGTATAATAATATGTACTGTATGTATAATAATATGTACTGTATGTATAATAATATGTACTGTATGTATAACTATATGTACTGTATGTATAATAATATGTACTGTATGTATAATAATATGTACTGTATGTATAATAATATGTACTGTATGTATAATAATATGTACTGTATGTATAATAATATGTACTGTATGTATAATAATATGTACTGTATGTATAATGATGAGTTATATTGTTTACAGCAATACCCACGTCCCCCTGGGTACTCCAACTTGGCCACCCATCATATACCCACTGTGGGGGGTCGACCAGAGGTACACCGTGGTCCACAACCCCCACAACAACAACCCCACACCACTGCCCTACCCACAGCTCAAAGGTAATGTTACAGGCCGTATGTCTAAAGTCTGTCAAATGTCTAAAGCGTGTCTAATGCCGGTATAACGCAAGAACTTCTTCCTTCAACATGTATATTCACCTCTATTCTGGCATTTTATAAGGTCAATAGGCCTATATAATATTTCTGTTACCTAAATTCATCTACTGTACCTTCCTTGCGAGGACAGAGTCCACCTGGCCAGGCTGAGATGTGGGCACCATCCAGCTCTTCTGAGCTATCAGAAGAGACTGGATGACTCCATCGTCGACATCTGCCCAGGATGTAACACAGCACCCCATACCATTAAACACATCATAGAAGATTGCCTTCCACACAATCACTTACGCCAACAACACAATCTACTGTACACGCCTTGAGAGCTCTGTGGGAATGCCCGACCATGGCCATGGCCTTCCTTAGGGACTCGGGGCTGTTCGGCCAGGCAGTTTAGGGAACAACAACAACAACAACAACCATCAGTCTAGTTTCCGATGTAGGCATATGTATGTACCGGGTATGTATATACGCAGGCACATACCCCCATTGCTGGGGGTAGCCGACACCAGACAGAGCCCGAACAGAAACAATATTTCAAGTCCCTATTCTCGGGGTCCGGGACCACTTTCACGTTCCCTCGCCCCTTTCTCTGCCTCGTCGAGTAGGTGAACGATGCTACTTATATCAATAATAATTAGATTAATATGATAAGTACAGTAAAACAATATGTATAAAATCTTAAATATATGAATATAAATTAAATCAATAAATTAAATATTGTAAATTAAAACTCTATTGTAGGGTTGATTTTAATTAGTCTCTCTCCTTTGCCCGCCCCTGCTCGGCAACTAAGGTCGTCCAGCGTGCCCCGGACCGGCCCCCATCCCCCCCACACGGTGGCAACCAGGGTAACACAACAACAACAGCAGCAAATCAACAATGCCGCCGCTAGGAGATTGTCTTCACCCAGCGCTGTTACCGACCCTCTTAATGGTAGGTGTGGTATTTTATCTATCTACAGTATCTATCTATCTATCTATCTATCTATCTATCTGTCTGTCTGTCTGTCTGTCTGTCTGTCTGTCTGTCTGTCTGTCTGTCTATCTATCTACAGTATCTATCTATCTGTCTGTCTGTGAAATGCTTGGTGTGAAGGGAATTCATGGTCTCCTGAAATATCCCCAGGCTACCTTTAGGATCAACTTTTCCTGGTACCTGGCGCGGGGTACGAACCTCTGAAGGGAATTTAACCCCCCTAAAAACCCACAGGTTTTGGGTGGGGTTCGAACCCTGGTTAGTGACCCAACCATCACCACCACCCGCGCGCTAACCCACTGTACTACCACGGACGTACTAAAAGTATAGCAACCTTAGTCCGATTTTTAAGAACCAGGTGATAGTCTCGTGGTGTTATCACGTGATGAGTTTATTGGACTTACCATCTACGACTATGTTGTTGTTGTTGTTGTTCCCCAAGTTGCCTGGCCGAACAGCCCCAAGGCCCCGAGCAAGGCCAAGGCCACAACCGAGCGCCCCCACAGAACCCTCCCCGTCGACCACAATAAAGCCTGGGTGTCCGAAGCCACTCCATGGCGGGGAGCTGAGGAGGGTGCGGAAATGCCCGGGAAACCAAAGCCCCACCCAGGGCCCTGTGTCCCTCAGCAATTATGAAGAGAAAGTTGAGGGGCAAGGGAAAAATGTGACGCTTTGGCTTCCAATCTTGGTAGATTGGGAGGTCAATCCACGTTAGAGACGCCGTCACTTGAGATCTAGAAAATATATAAGTAAAAGGAACAGTCAGAGTAAGCTATGGATATGGCAGAGATTGCTCAGTTCTCACTCTGATAGACCAGCCCATCACCACATGACTAGAACCCAATCCTCTCAGCATCAGCTAGGAAAGGCCCTAGAAAGCCGCCTTTGGCGGGGGGGATAGCTCCCCTATTTCAACCCTTTTCGGGGTTGGGCACCCGCCCTGGTGGTGTTGTTGGTGGTGTTGTTGTTGTTGGTGTTGGTGTTGGTGTTGGTGTTATTGGTGGTGTTATTGGTGGTGGTGTTGGTGTTGGTGGTGTTGTCTACGACTATTTTACGCTATACCTGACGTCAACTCGGGTTAGTATTATTGTGGGTGCGGGACATTTTCGAGGGCATTACAGTCTGTCTGTCTGTCTATCTGTCTATCTATCTATCTATCTATCTATCTATCTATCTATCTATCTATCTATCTATCCCTCCCTCCCTCCCTTCCATAGACCTGTATTGTTTATAATACATTATAAGTAGACACTAGAGAGTACTGTATAAGGGTTCCATAGACCTGTATTGTTTATAATACATTATAAGTAGAGACTAGAGTGTACTGTATAAGGATTCCATAGACCTGTATTGACCCCTAATACATTATAAGTAGACACTAGAGAGTACTGTATAAGGGTTCCATAGACCTGTATTGTTTATAATACATTATAAGTAGACACTAGAGAGTACTGTATAAGGGTTCCATAGACCTGTATTGACCCCTAATACATTATAAGTAGACACTAGAGAGTACTGTATAAGGGTTCCATAGACCTGTATTGACCCCTAATACATTATAAGTAGAGACTAGAGTGTACTGTATAAGGGTTCCATAGACCTGTATTGTTTATAATACATTATAAGTAGAGACTAGAGTGTACTGTATAAGGGTTCCATAGACCTGTATTGTTTATAATACATTATAAGTAGAGACTAGAGAGTACTGTATAAGGGTTCCATAGACCTGTATTGTTTATAATACATTATAAGTAGAGACTAGAGTGTACTGTATAAGGGTTCCATAGACCTGTATTGTTTATAATACATTATAAGTAGAGACTAGAGAGTACTGTATAAGGGTTCCATAGACCTGTATTGTTTATAATACATTATAAGTAGAGACTAGAGTGTACTGTATAAGGGTTCCATAGACGTAAATACACAACTATTATGAAAAAAGCCTAGCCGGGGGTGGCCGACTCGAGACAGAGCCCGAACAGGGACAACACAACGCAACATATGACAAAATACTGTATGTATGTAAAATTCACACATCAAAGTCGCCCAGGAGAAGACCCAGAGACCTAGGATAACACAATTATTCACAATATGACTCACTCAAATTAAGGGAGATTTCCACATGAGGGATTTTTTCTGGACTCCTTTCTCCCTCATGTTTAGCCCCATTGTTTTTCTAATTTTAAGACGTTTGCCCCATTATTTTGACGATTTTAAGAACTTTCAACCCATTTCTGTCAATTTTAAGACCTTTCGTGCCATTTAAGTGTTGATTTTATCCTGGCGAGCGATAGCGAGCCTGTAATTTAAGAGGAACCGGCTTTCAGCCGGGACATTTTTCTACCGAAAAATGTACAAATTTATCTTGAAAGGGGCTCAAGGGGGTGTAATCTTAAGCTTGAAGGAGGTCTAGGGACCAAACTATAAACCTTCCCTTAAACTAAACATATCAATAAATGAATCTCCATTATATTTTTTGCAGCGGCGGTAATCTTCAGCATCAACTCAACCCCAAGCGCCCCCAACGATACCGGCCCCAACACCGCAACAACCACCAACACTAATAGTTATCCGGGTAGAGCCAGCCGGGTAGTATCGGGACTGGTTAGACTGGGGGGTAAGCTGGGCCGGCCTAAGGAGTTACCGGTGACTTCTGCCGCGTCGTCGCAGGGTTTCGCGCAGTCGCCTCCTATGAATTCCACTAATGCCGGTATGTTGCATCTCTTGAGCATCTCATGAGCTGACATTTTTCTGCCAAAAAATGTACAAATGTAAAAATTTTGCAAGTTTCGCATTATAATTCATAAGGGGAGATGGTTCACTTTTTGGTTAATTTTTCATGTACAGTCGCGCTAATAAGTCATGTCCCGGCTAGCATTACGTTTGGCTGGCTCTGTGCTGTATTAATGTCTGTCAGATGTTAAATAGCGTGGGTAAGTGTAGGAACATGTTTGTATATTTGACTCGATATGAAGAAATGATTCTTAACCCTTCCTGCCCGGGTGTCAGTGTGAAAGGACACCACGAAATAAGGGCAGGAGCCCGGGTGTCCTCTCAGGAGATAGTAAGCTTGAAAGCCTATTCAGCTTGGTCTGAACGCCTTGCGTCCGACGCATGTAAACAAAGCCGATCGTTGCGTCACCGCACCTCCGTAAACAATAAGGAGAGGTCGGATCAATGTTATTGTTATGACGTCAGACGAAATTAGTGTGTGAAAAGCTCCCATATTGTCAACATCGCAGCAAAATTAGCTCCACTGAAATCGTCATCACAACTGAACCAGTTGACTTAGAGAGCTCTGCTCAACGCCAGTCTACAGATTGGAAACCGCACTATGTTTATAAATGCGTGAGAAATTTCTAGCAGTTAAATTAACAAAAATACGGTAGCCTAGGCCTAGACGTTTTTCGGCCAGATCGCCCGGGTAGCCAACACTGTCCTTTGGAGGACCTGCCCGGGCCAGGAGGGTTGAATATTGCTGATACCAATTATTGATCAAAACATACTTGGTGCCGAGACATCACTTATTAGCGCGACTGTACATAAGATCACGATGAGGAACAGAACTTATGTGGCCGACTGTTCCTCCTGTAAATAGAATTATTATTACAATTGATTTTCCGTACAGTTTTCACATCAGGTGCTGGTCCTATCAGCATTGGAGGAGAGCCTACCATGAAGGAACTGACTATAGTGCGTACCCAGTCGGTGCCGGCCGGGGGGGTCAGACCCAAGGTGGAACGCCGGGTCCCTCGACAACACCCCCTCCACCACCACGACTCCCAACACAGTCAATCGGATGCGAGTGTGGCAGACATCACGGCAGTATGTATTGGGTGTGCAGTAACTCTATCCCACCACACCGCTGGGCTCAGAACGCGTCTTGAACAGCTCAGTGTTCAGCCGGACGTCACCATCAGGACAGCGCTCGACGGGATCGCTGAGGTGAGCTATATCTTTATATTATATTAACCCTTTGGCGCACCTATAGTTTCCAATCAAAGTTTTTCCCACTCCCAAAGTATATCTCAGCTCACTCAGAGCCAGTTTTGTGCCCGGCGATAATTTGTTTCTGTGACGTTTTTATCCACCAAAAAATCCTTGTATTTGGATTAATGAGGTACCATCGGCTTCGTTATTGATTGACCTTGAAGATAAGCGAATAAAAACATAGAATAAATACAAAACAACCACATTGGGGCACTCCTAAATAAGAATTGTAAACAAAAAAGTAAATACCTTATCTCCAACTCGCGCTAGCTCAAAATTTTGCCCGCAACATTTTTGATTTCAATACATATATGGAAGCGGAATTTAATGAGGATTCCACTGGTAACTTCAGAATTACTATAAACCAAACAGTTACTGAGATACACAAATAAACGTGAAAGTATCGAAACACAGACCGAGCTGTACTCTGCTCCCTTCCCAGCCAGCCGTGAGTAAACGGTTAAACTGAGGGGGTTACCAATTGTACCCATTGAACTAGACGTAATACTTAATATCTGTGCCAAATATGACGCGCGTCAGACGAAAACTTAATTTTTGGCGAATATTTATAAGTTTAATGACTCTGAACGAGTCAACGTGCGCCAAAGGGTTAAGGGGAGGCAGACCGTTTTTCTGGACCCCCTTCTCCCTAATGTTTAGCCCCACTAGTTTTGAGATTATAAGACGTTGCGGCCCATTAGTTTGGCGATTTTAACACCTTGCGCCCCATTTTGTTGTCAATTTTAAGACCTTTCGTGCCATTTAGGTGTCGATTATTTCCTGGCGAGCGAAAGCGAGCCTGCAATTTTAAGAGGAACCGGCCTTTGGCCGGGAAATTTTTCTACCGAAAAATGTACAAATTTATCTTGAAGGGGGGTCTAGGGGGTGTTTTTCTAAGCTTGATGAAGGTCTAGGGAGGAAACTAAAAAAAAAATATGAATAAATGAATTTATAGACCAAACAAACGGCCAGTCTCCCCTTAACACCTTATTAGCGGGCTAGGCGGTCTAGCGGACCGTAGCGCCCAGCGGGGTGTTTTTACCCTAAATAGGGTTGTTTACGTGATCATTTTCATGCCTAAATAAGACCCAGAGCGTAAAACAAGTATCTATCCCTGAAAGGGCGTAAACAGAGCTTTCCAATGATACCCGAACCATCCTTGTACAACCGCTGGTTCTCTTGCAACGATCGTGCAACACGAGTGCAAAAACCCTGTAATTAGGTAATTTCCCTACATAATTCCCTGTGTAGCGAGTGAGAGAGGGGAGGGAAGGGTGGGAGGCACCTCAGTTGGTCCACCGCGGTGGTCGTGAGCGGTCATAGGGTTGCTAGGCTCCTCACACCGCTCAGCTCTCTCTCTCAGTAACATTACGTGCTGAAAATGGCGCACGACATAAGTTGTGAACCGCCACTTAGTCCAAATTTATTTCACACGACATAAGTTGCGCGCCGCCAATTAAGGGTTAAACAGGTCTCCCTCACTATCCGATGCCCTGATTTATGATATTATTATTATAGGTGTTTAGGGGTTTGGGTTTAGGTTGGTCCCAGAACGCATCCCCATTCACCCCAGTCATTTTAGGGTTGGCTATACGATTTTTCTATTCAAGATTGGGTTTTCGGGAACGTAACTCGAGCCTAAATCGATGGAAACCTGTCTTGTGTTTGAGATGATAATGACGTATATGATATGATATTATATTTTATTATATTTTATTATATGATATTATATTTTATTATATTTTATTATATGATATTATATTTTATTATATTTTATTATATGATATTATATTTTATTATATTTTATTATATGATATTATATTTTATTATATTTTATTATATGATATTATATTTTATTATATTTTATTATATGATATTATATTTTATTATATTTTATTATATGATATTATATTTTATTATATTTATTATATGATATTATATTTTATTATATTTTTATATGATATTATATTTTATTATATTTTATTATAGATATTATATTTTATTATATTTTATTATATGATATTATTTTATTATATTTTATTATATGATATTATATTTATTATATTTTATTATATGATATTATATTTATTATATTTTATTATATGATATTATATTTTATTATATTTTATTATATGATATTATATTTTATTATATTTTATTATATGATATTATATTTTATTATATTTATTATATGATATTATATTTTATTATATTTTATTATATGATATTATATTTTATTATATTTTATTATATGATATTATATTTTATTATATTTTATTATATGATATTATATTTTTATATTTTATATGATATTATATTTTATTATATTTTATTATATGATATTATATTTTATTATATTTTATTATATTTTATTATATGATATTATATTTTATTATATTTTATTATATGATATTATATTTTATTATATTTTATTATATGATATTATATTTTTTCCACCAACCAACTTCACTTCTAAACTCAATTAATGAAATCAACAAATACACTGTACAGTCGGTCCAAAAAGTATCTGCACCCCTACGGTGATCATCTGGTGTGTACAGCTTGGTAGGGTTGGCATATCTGTCTGCAGCTATATCTATCTATACTACTATCTACCTATACTGGTGACAGGTCAGTTCAACCAGTGCCACTTCAACCAGTGCCACTTCAACCAGTGCCACTTCAACCAGTGCCACTTTAACCAGTGCTAACTCAACCAGTGGCCACTTCAACCAGTCACCATTTCAACCAGTGACCATTTTAACCAGTAGGTTAGGTTAGGTTACTGGTTAAAATGGTCACTGGTTGAAATGGCCACTGGTTGAGTTAGCACTGGTTAAAGTGGCACTGGTTGAAGTGGCACGGGTTCAACTGACATGGAACCACTTATACTACCAAGCTGTACACACCAGATGATCAGCGTAGGGGTGCAGATACTTTCTTGAGCGACTGTACATGTGGCACTCCAAGGACTGGAACCCAGGACACTCACATGGAAACTCCGCGCACTATGCATGACGCTATCAAGACAGTTATATAACCAAGCTATACTCTGGTACCTCCTCTTTCTCTCCCTCTCGCTTTGGCTTGTATCCATTCGGCCCCATTCACCCTACTATTTTAAGACGTTTACCCCCATCCAGGAGTCAGTATTTTCCTGGCGAGCGGTAACTACCCAGCATATAAATATTTTTTGTTTTGACAGAAAGCTAAATTTGTACATTTTTCGATAGAAAAATTTCTCCGGCGAAGCCGGATTTCTCCATACAATGCTGGCTCGCTATCGCTCGCCAGGATAAAATAGACACCTGGATGGGGATAAACATCTTAAAACAGTTGGCTGAATGGGGCCGAATGGATACAAGCCAGTTGTATAACCAAGCTACAGGCCTCCACACACTAGACGGCTTGGATTAATAGTCACTCATAGATATTGTCTGAATTATTTTCATATTCCCGGCAGGTCATTGAAACTCTCGCCAACCTTCAAAGCCGCGACCGAGCATCGTGCAACTCGAGTCTCTCCAACGGCCAAGCAGAAGAAGAAGAAGAAGAAGAAGAAGACGAGACGCCGGAAGGAGGAGGGGGGGGCGGGGGGAGCACATCCGGGCCTTCTAGCTTGGTGCCGGCTCTGACTTACGAACACCCACTGTCCGACGCCACCGCCTCGGATACCCACCTCTCCTGAATATCGTCCCTATACCCTGTTTGAAATTAGTAGGCCAAAACTCTAGGACTCACAAATGATTTCAGTAATCCAGATATGACCTGTTCCAAATATGTGGGCCAACACTGATACAGATTAAGGGGAGGTTTTTAGTGTGTTCCCTAGACCTCCATCCAACTTGAAATTACACCCCCTTGACCCCCTTTCAAGATAAATTTGTACATTTTTCGGTAGAAAAATTTCCCGGCCAAAGGCCGGTTCCTCTTAAATTACAGGCTCGCTATCGCTCGCCAGGAAAAAATCGACACCTAAATGGGGCGAAAGGTCTTAAAAGTGATATGAATGGGGTGAAAGTTCTTAAAATCGCCAAACTAATGGGGCGAACGTCTTAAAATCTCAAAAGCAATGGGGCTAAACATGAGGGAGAAAGGGGTAAAGAAAAAAAAATCCCTCAAGTGGAAATCTCCCCCTAACATCTATACCTCTCGTACTATAACCTGTTCCAAATATGTGGGCAAAAACTCTTGTACATTTATCTCTATATCTCACAAATGACTAGTTATCCTCTACGCCACCCTGTTCCAACTTACTCGGCCACAACTCAGCCCTCTATAAAGGTACTGGCACACATACATGATCCGCTGCACGATTTGGTCCGAGGTAAGACATTTGGTACATCGGCAGAGACAGCGTGGTGCTACGAAGACATGTTGGTGACACGTAAACAGCACGAATTACAAGTAACGCACGAGTACGGGACGTCATAGGCCGAGCGGTCAAAATTACAGTCAAATCCGGTACCCGACTGGGCACGATGGGAACCCGATGATGGCCAGCGGTGGTGTGGTGGTGACACGTGGCCGACCAGACGAGGACGACGCCACAACCACAGGCGACCTCACAGACATGCCTAGTGAGTTAATTGGCATTCTGAGATTGAGGGTCCGAGTCTAGGTGGCGAGACAGTGAAGCACGAAGGCAAAGCAGCTTCAGAGATGGAGCTGCTTTGAGCCATGAGTTGAACTCTAAGTGCTTCATGTGTCTCACTCCCTAGACTGGAACAAGACCTCACAGGCTTCACCGTGTTGAACGGTTGGATGTGCAGGCTCTCAGCCTATGCCCGAGAGGGAGTAGTTGGAATATAGAAAGAAAAAAAAAAACCACACACACATTTGGGAAGAGTCAGTCAAGGAATAGATGTGAAAATTTACAGCCAATTTGCTCTGGCCCTTTTTTGAATTACAGAGGATAGAGGTCATGATTTCTCGCCTACTTACAGCGAATAGACTATGGTACAGTAGCGCTAATAAGTCATGTCTCAGCTGTCAGACGTTTGGCCTCGCTCTGTGCTGTATTAATGTCTGTCAGATGTTGAATAGGGTGGGTAAGTGTAGGAACATGTTTGTATATCTCACTCGAAATGAATAAATCCTGTATAGATATTGCCGATACCTAGATCAAAATATACCTGGTGCCGAGACATCACTTATTGGCCGACTGTACGGTAAAACCCTCTCATCCCTTTTATTTATTTATTTTTTTTTTTTATTTTTTTTTTATATGAAGCCGGTATCACACGAGCACTTTTTCCCTCAACATTTATCCTCAACACTGGTCTGGCAGCTTATGTGGTCAACATTTAATATATTTTGGTTACCTAAATTCATCTATCGTCAGTCTAGTTTCTGATACCAGTGCAAATTATTCCAGAAATGTTGCCAGAAAAATGTTGATCATGGAATGTTGACTATAAAAGCTCTGGTGTGATACCCGGCTTAAGGTATTTCTATGGATAAACGCAGGTCTCTCTACAGTATATAGAGCTAAATGTGCTATACTGTAGGTAGTAGTAGTAGTAGTAGTAGTAATAGTAGTGGTAGTAGTGGTAATATCTGATGCTTGTGAAATAAAATGTATGAACAATATTAAATAAAAATCAATGTAGTAGTAGTAATCCACGATGATGAGTCTGAGTGCTGACCCCGGAATAGGAAGTAGCTCAATGACTACCATGTCGGGCGCTTTGATGACTGTTCTGACCTGGTTTAGAGTCCAAAAAGTAGTAGTAGTAGTAGTAGTAGTAGTAGTAGTAGTAGTAGTAGTAGTAGTAGTAGTAGTAGTAGTAGTAGCCACACCCACACCTAATTCTAGCGACAGTGGCAGCCTCGGTCCCACCACCGGCAGAGATGGTATCTCCTAGGTAACAAAACTTGTTCACCAGCTCCAATGACTCATTTCCAAAATTCACAGCCACAGGATCATCACTTAACACAAGCTTGCCCTTGCACACTACGCACTCATATTTCTCTATTTCTGACTTATCCTTCGGCAGGGGTACCTTTATTCTACTACAGCGCTAACTCCCATGGTGCACCCAGCGTCGACAGATGCTACATTGAATCGAGTTAACGCCCACACCCTTTCCACACACTGCACATGGGTGTGCACCGCTCTTTTCCACATTGCCTCGTCTCAATCTACAGTGCATAACCTTGGTTTTGTTAATATTGACTCTTAAACCCTTGCTCACCATGCCCTCTCTCCATCTTCTGAATGGGCGAGGGAATGCAAAAGTACTGCCGGATCCTACAAATTGGAACTTTAAATGTTGTTTCCGTTCGGGCTCTGTCTCGAGTCGGCCACCCCCAGTTATAGGGTATGTGCCTGACTACTGTATATACATTATACAGTACTGTACATTCACTCATTCCCTGGCTGACCCTTCCCAAATGGTAGAAATATTAGCTGGATTACTCAAGCCGTTTATGAGATTAGAGGTTAATGTTCAATAGTTTTGGCCTACTTATTTGAAACAGGGTATAAATATGTGTACAAATGGCCAAATATTCCTTTTGAATGCATTTAACACCATTTTTAGCCTCTTTTGTCTTCGATTTATCATTCTTATCTAAGCTATGTCTACTTTAAAAGGGTTAAATGGATACAATTAACCCTTTCAAGCCCCTATACGCATTTCTGTTTTGTTTTCTGGTAATTATTAGACCATTTTATTCAGATTAGGAAGGGTCTATGGAAGTCAGAGGGTTGATTGAGAGAGTCTTTACCCTTTTAATACCCACAGATCCGTCTTTTGCTTCATAAAATTGTTTAATGATAGCCAAAATAAACTGCTAAAACGCGTCAGAGCTTCAAGGGGTTAAGGGGAGGCTTTTAGTTTGTTTCCTACTCCTCCAGCAATCTTAAAATGTCACCCCCTTGACCCCCTTTCAAGATAAATTTGTAAATTTTTCGGTAGAAAAATTTTCCGGCCGGAGGCCGGTTACTCTTAAATTACAGGCTCGCTATCGCTCGCCAGGATAAAATCGACACCTAAATGGCACGCAAGGGCTTAAAATTGACAGAATGGGGCGGAAATTCTTAAAATCGCCAAACTCATGGGGCAAACGCCTTAAAATCTCAAAAGCAATGGGGTTAGACATGAAGGAGAAAGGGGTCAAGAAAAAAGTCCCTCAAGTGGAAATCTCCCCTTAAGCACCACTCAAAGGCTGAATTTAGTGAAAAAAGTCTGTTTAAGTGTTTATATTGTATTGAAGCATCACACGAGCAGTATAGCAAGGCTGGGCTTCAATATACTCTAACCAAAGTTTTATGATTTTTGAATTTTATATAAAAGAGGGATTACTGTACCTATTAGGCCACTACAGAGTTATAGATTAAAGTTTTATATATACACAGTCCATCCTCCTGTAACACGAGCTCCTACTACGCGATCCTCCTTCAACACGAGGGGGGTGGGTCCCGAATTACCTAAACCTCTTATAACCCGAGCCGAAAACGTATAACGTGAAATGGCCTTGCCGAGTGCTTCAAATCCGGCGCCTCCTCTTACTGCGCGACCCCCCCCCCCCCCCCCACCTACAGCGCGATGACGTCGATGCGCACTGGATTTTAAGATGATTTTGCTAATGGATAATGCCCCCTGCCATCCTGCCTACCTGCAAAATTTCCACCCTCAATGCAATGTTATCGTCTTGCCTCCGAAAACAACATCCTTATCTCCATTTAAAGTGTTATTCCTACAACACGAGGCGCAGTGCCGCCCCTAAACTCACGTTGTAGGAGGATGGACTGTATATATATATATATATATATATATATATATATATATATATATATATAAAATATTCAGTACCGGTGATGCCCTTTTCATCATTTTATGGCAATTATTGGATGATTTTATTCAGCTTAGGAAGGACCTCTAACAACTCGAAGGCTACAAACAGTCTCAATTACTCCTTTTGGCTACCACAGATCCTTCCTAAGCTTTTTTTTTTTTGTTCTATGTACTGTAGATGAGGGAGACAAAAGGCAAAACTGCCTGTGACGAGTGCCTCCCCCAGAGTTAAAAGAGTGACGGGGCCAAAATCAAGGAATGTTCGAGCCAAAATGCCTGGACACACAGAGTTTGAAACAATTTAAGTCATAGGATGAGGGAAAGATGGATTCAGGGAGAGTTCCAGAGCTCAGCTGTTGAATAGAAGAATGTTTGAGAATATTGTTTCACTTTTTTTATTACTTTTTTTAGTTTCCTCCCTAGACCTCCATCAAGCTGAAAGAAACACCCCATGACCCTCCTTCAAGATAAAGTTGTCCATTTTTCGGTATAAAAATGTACTACTACTGTATACCTGTATTACTATATTACCTCTCTTGAGTTGGAGAGTTGCACAGAGTAGGGGTGGGATTGTGTTGCAAGACGGGTATTACGTACCGTACATAGAGGAGGTGGTATACACTGGGAGAGCTCTGAGGAACACTGATTATTGTAGTAGCAAGAGAGAGGCAACATTGCGGCGAAGAGAGACATTGCAGAGAGTTGGTGAGTGGACGGGAGTTAATGATACGAAAGGCTTTCCTTTCTACTTTATCTAGAAGTGCTGAGAGAGGATCCTCCCCACACATGTGAACAATACTTTGTCTAGAAGTGCTGAATAAAGTCGTCTAATGGTTGCCAGAGTACGATGAAAAAGACGCCACCGGTACCGAAGGGGATATGAGTGTATGTAGGTATGTAGGTATGTATGAATGTATATATATATGTATGTAAAGTGGTGTCTGCTTGTAATATAATGTACAGTTGACCACATAAGTTCTGTTCCTCTCCGTGATCTTATACATGGAAATATATTACTGCCCATGATTGAATTGCCGAATTGCGAGTTTCGTTCTGTAAGGAAGTTGGAGCCGTAGACATCGATATTTAGCAGAATTACCAGCTAAAATACGGTCGTAGTCCATTTATAAATACATAAAACCCAATTCAACGTACCCTCTAGCCATCAGCAACTTACATTATTATTGTATTTCTGTTTAATATCCATGTTTACGGCTCCAACTTCCTTATAGCCTGAAACTAGCAAGTGGTCCATTACTAGTGTACAGTAGTTTCTTATGCATCTCGATAGTTGACGGACGCTTTTTTTATGCGTTTTTTTATGCATTTTTTTATAACCAGCTTGCACTCCCTGTCCAAGAGGTCGTGGTGGAAGGGTCAGTAGTTGGATCCCACACCGTACCATTGGTAGACATCAATAGTTTGGACACTCAGGTCTATATTCTATTTTTTTTCCAGCTGATGGTAAATTGAATCCCTTAGTAGCTGATTTCTAGATCTATCTATCTATCTATCTATCTATATGCTCAGGCCCAATCCCCACTTTTCCAATTTTTATTTTTATTTTCTCTACTTAATGGAATTATATGAAACTACTAAGGCTGTGTGCCGTGATAGTGCCAAGTTTTCTTAATTAGCATCATATTCGGCTACAAAAGATAGCTTATAGCTGAGTAACAAAGATAGAAACATGGCAATTTACCCTCAGCTGGCTCAGTTGATAGCGTGCCTGCTTCCCATCTTGCAGGTCTCGCGTTCAATCCCCGCTCAGATTGAAAAGTTTTTCTGAGATATAGCCGGCGGTTACTGTCTCCCCATGAGCAAGGGAGATGGTTACTGGTCTCTGGTTGATTAAAGAAGTGTGAAGCGCTTGAGAATCCTGGAAGGAGGAGATACGGGCATAATATATAAGTAACAAGACCATTATTATTATTATTATTATTATTATTATTATTATTATTATTATTATTATAGTGATTTATGGTAAATGTCCAGTAAGTCCCTGTAACATTAAGGGCACCCCCGAGCACGGCCAATCAAAATTCACTTACTCTGTTTCTGTTCGGGCTCTGTCTGGAGTCGGCCATCCCCATTTATGAGGTACAGGTCTCCCTGGATTTACGATTGGGTTACGTTCCTGAAAACCCAATCTTAAATACATGCTTAGATTGATATGCAGGATTCGAAACTGCATAATAAATTGTAGGCTTGTCCACCATTCTTTAACTGCGCAATGGATAAATGCACTGAATTTCGGTGTGAGCATCCTGGGTTGGAATCCCTGGACTGCCACGTGTATTTGTTGATTTCATTAAATGAGTTTAGGAGTCAAGTCGGTTGGTGGAGGGAACATAATAATAGAAAAATCGTATAGCAAACCCTAAAATTAATGGTGTAAATGGGGCTGCATTCTGGACCAACCCAACCCAAACCCAAACACCTTAAAACCAATAATAATATGGTATATCGGGGCACCGGCTAGTGAGGGAGACCTGTATGTGCCTAAAGCTCGGTTCACACATGCACGAATTAACGTCACGTCCGTCCCCGACCAAGAAAATAGGCAGGACGGCATCAATCTGGAGGCCCCATGTTCCGTTCCAACATTCCAACCGTTCCAACGTTTTTTTTGCCGCCGTTCTCATCCCGTTATATTCGTCGTCTAGACGCCGCCAGGCTGCGCCTAGACGACGATTGCGTCCGTGTGTGTCCCCTGGGTGTCCCCTGGGTGTCCCCGACATAAAAAAATTTCTGGCAGTTGCCCCGACCCATACGGACCATTTTATGCATGCATAAAAAGGACGCCGCCCAGGCACGGCGAATTAATGGTCGGGGACGGACGGGACGTTAATTCGTGCATGTGTGAACCGAGCTTATAAGTATATACATGGTGGTGGCATTGGTATTGGTGCTGGTGCTCATGGAGGCTCTGGCGGTGGTGTTGGTACTGGTGGTGTTGTTCAACCAAAGACATCTCCTATTATATCTTGTAACAAAATATCTTCTTCAACACGAACTGATACCAAAACACCACTCCTTCCCATTAACCATAAAACCACCACCATCATCAACGACAAGAGAAAATCCACATACATACAGTCATGTACAGGCGCGCTAATAAGTCATGTCTCGGCACCAAGTATGTTTTGATCCATAATTGGTTTCAGCAATATCTAAACTTAATTTATTCATTTTGAGGGGGGGTATACAAACCTATTCCTACACTTACCCACCCTATTCAACATCTGACAGACATTATTACAGCACAGAGCAAGCCAAACGTAATGACAGCTGGGACATGACTTATTAGCGCGACTGTACAGTCTCTGTGGTGGGTTTGTGTTCTTTCACTTAAGGGGAGGTTTCTAGTTTGTTTCCTACTCCTCCAGCAATCTTAAAATGTCACCCCTATGACCCCCTTTCAAGATAAATTTGTACATTTTTCGGTAGAAAAATGTCCCGGCCGAAGGCCAGTTACTCTTAAATTACAGGCTCGCTATCGCTCGCCAGGATAAAATCGACACCTAAATGGCACGAAAGGTCTTAAAATTGACAGAATGGGGCGGAAATTCTTAAAATCACCAAACTAATGGGGCAAACGTCTTAAAATCTCAAAAACAATGGGGCTAACCATGAGGGAGAAAGGAGTCAAGAAAAAAAATCCCTGGAGTGGAAATCTGCCCTTGATCACTTTATAAGTTTTGCGTTTATATTGTTCGGGTTTGTTTATCTGGCAAGTTTTACATTTTAACCCCTTGAAGCTCTGACGTGTTTTAGCAGTTTATTTTGGCTATCACTAGACGTTTTGATGCAGCTTGGGAAGGATCTGTGGGTACTAAAAGGGTAAAGACTAGCTCAATCAACCCTTTGACTTCCATAATTTATACCCTTCCTAATCTGAATAAAATCGTCTAATAATTACCAGAAAACAGAAAAGAAATGCGTATTGGAGCTTGAAAGGGTTAATATACCGTGTTCCAAATCAGTAGGCCAAAACTCTTGAGCATTAACCTCTATAATTCCCAAACCACTATAGTAATCCAGCTAACTCCCAAACCACTACAGTAATCCAGCTAATGGTTCTACAAACACCCAATTTGTCAATCAATGGTGTATACCCGGTACTAACTTATAAACTACATCACAATTAGGAACAGAACTTATGTGGCCGACTGTACGCGGTCTATATATATATATATATATATGGTTGGTGTATGTATAAAACGCATAAACAAATATAAGAATTTATGAGGAACTTTATTTTGTTATTTACCAAAACACATACTCCTTAACCCATACCATACCGTAGGATACAGTAATAAAAGCCCCTGCAGTCCCAAGCACTGTGGCAAAAATGGCAGGAGAGACCACCTTTTCACCTCGAGAGATGGAGCATGACTGGCCCAGTCACCCTTCAGCGGGTCTTATATAAGCTGAGAAGTGTTGCCAGACCGGTAGCAGTGCTTAACCTCTGAAGTGCGCATGGGGGTAATTGGAAACGTCCCCCTGTGCTGACGTATTTGAGGTGTTTCCGTCACTAAAATATTCATTGTGCCATTAATAGCATTAATATTTATCCATATGCGCCTATTATGGGTTGATTATAAAGGTATTAACCTGAAACAACAATAAAACGAGTGAAAACAGCGTTTGGATGGTCAAAATCGGAGATATAGCCCGCGAGTTGTATAATGTATGGGTGAGGCAATCTGCTTTCCCGCCAATTTCCCCCAAGGCCACTGAGACACAGTCGATCGATACTCTCTCTCTCTCTCTCTTGCACTCGCTTGCTATCAGTGATGACCACACCCTCCAATCGGATTTCTAATGTTAGCACGAAAATATACCTCAGAATAAGGGAATAACAGGGAAAATAGGTGATAACTGAAGGAGAGGAGGAAAGTGGGGAAGGAGGGGAGGTAGAGGACTGAGATTTTGCATGGCCCCAGGGGCCAAAAAAAATAAAAAATAAAAAAAAAAATATAAAAAAATATTTTTTTTTCGATGTCAAAAGTTGATTTTTATTTTCTCTGACTCTTAAGAGTCTTCCCGCAGTGCGCCGGGGGAACTCTTAAGAGTCTCCCCGCAGCTCCCGGGTTAAACAGTTGTGTTACGAACTACAGGGTTGTACAGGCAGTTACAAGGAAAGTACATTACTGACGAATACACTCGGGCCTGGGACTGTAAGGGTTAATAGAAGGGGAGGTGTGGTTTATCTCCACCCCCTTCTCCCTCATATTTAGCTCCATTAGTAGTAGTAGTTGTTGTTGTTGTTCCCCAGGCTGTCTAACCGAGCAGCCCCAAGGTCCGGAGCAAGGCCAAGGCCCTAACCAAGCGCCCCGACAGAACCTTCCCAGCTTTACCACAAGTTATTCTTAACCCGGTAGCTGAGGGAAGACTCATAAGAGGTTCTACTGGGCGGCTGCGGGAAGACTCTCAAGATCCTAGGCCTAAAAAAAACATTTAAAACACCCCAGTGGTACTTTAAAAAAAGCAATTTGTGTTTAGGCGAGATGATTTCCCTCCATTACTTTCTACCACTCCTACACATGTGTCCCCCCCTCCCCTTTTTTTCCCCCTCCTCAATTATCAGGTATTTTCTTTATTATTCCCGATATTTATCGAGTATTTTCGTAGGAGGACAAGTGGGAGAGAGGGAGGAGGAGTGTAACTCCGACCCTCCAAGCCAGTCCTCTCAGTGTCATGCGAGAGACGAAAGAGAGAGAGAGGGCAGGCTATCTCTCGCCGTTCAAGGTCAGATTACGACTGCGGGGCTAAAATATAGGTTTGATTTCCAAAGGGAAGTAGAGAAAACCTTATACTTAGTAGGGCCCCGTAATCATTGACGACTTCGCCTATTAATAGTAATAGTCTCCATTCAACATCCTGCGCCAGCATTTTGAATAGCCCGCGCGGAAGCATCATGGAGTACTCATCATAAGTGCACGCCTAATTCCCTTATGGAATCGTCATTTTGATTGGATATCCTACAGAAAAAAACTGTAAAAAATAAAAAATAAATTTTAATCTGTAATTATATGACTTGCCATATACGTGGATTTCTTATGCTTTGCTTCCCTGACACCAGGCCCCCTAGCAGCCATCTTCGTTCTTCACTGATATACAGTATCAAGAATAAACTTATAGAAATCAACGAATGGGAAGTTGGATGGTTGGGAGGGCCCGAGTCGTCAATGATTACGGGGCCCTACTAAATATTAGGTTTTCTCTACTTCCCTTTGGAAATCAAACCTATAATTTAATAGGGCCCCTCCATCATTGACGACTTCGCCTGAATATCAAGACTGGAGGCGGGACATTCGTAAAAATATCCTCACCTTAGGGAAGAATGAATCCGGATGGCGATGGGCTGGTCTATCAGAGTGAGACCTGAGCGATCTCTGCCATACCCATAGCTTACTCTGACAGTTCCTTTTCCTTATATATTTTCTAGATCTCAAGTGACGGCGTCTCTTCCGTGGATTGACCTCCCAATCTACCAAGATTGGAAGCTAAAGCGTCACATTATTCCTTTGCCCCTCAAATTTCTCTTCATAATTGCTGAGGGGCACAGGGCCCTGGGTGGGTCTTTGGTTTCCCGGGCGTTTATGCACCGTCTCAGCTCCCCGCCATGGAGTGGCTTCGGTCACCCAGGCTTTATTGTGGTCGGCAGGGAGGGTTCTGTGGGGGCGCTCGTTTATGGCCTTGGCCTTACTCGGGGCCTTGGGGCTGTTCGGCCAGGCAGCTTGGGGAACAACAACAACATTTTCTTCAGATTTATTGTATGTAATACAAATATAAAAAGGTATAAAAGATTTGCTAGCAGTGCGTGGCATTAAGAAACTGCTTGCTCATGGTCAGATCGGTGCACCCGATCATCTGCATGAAAAAAAGTGACACACGCTGTGTCCAATAGAACGATAACTCTGCCGTAGGTATACGTTCTGTTCTTAACTTAATTGTACATTCATCTCAATGTACACTTTGGTAAAACAGACATAGTTGCAACTATACGATAAATTCTTAGGATATAAAAATAAGTCAACTAATCCTGGACTGTAGAACCTGTCCTATCACAATTCTCCAAGGGTATAGGGGGATATGGACTATTCCGCCCCCCCCCCCCCCCCCCCTTTTTAAAACTAAACAATATCATAAGACCTACTGTACCCGTTGCCGTAAAGCTACACAGGTACGCTTTGGTTTATCTAGGGCAACCGACAGGTAGCGTGTTAGGAACGTATGATTGGAAGCCCAAAGTTGGGTTTTAGCAATATCATCAATCAAAATTTTTTGTAAAAATCTGAGGGACACTGCCCATTTCCTAATGTCGTGAGCCCTGCCTATCACGCCGGGATTGCTTTCCCTGATAACGTCGACAAGCAAGGAAGCTAACTTCCGTTTTGTAATGCGCTTACCTAGTCGGTTAACCCATAAAGCACCTAGTTGGCGAGGTTGCGCAATCCTCATAAACTTTGTGAGGGCTTGCACAGGACATAAAATGTGATGAATGAGGCCTCTTTTTAAGGCCGGGACGGAAAATTCAGAAAAAACATGTTCCGAATGTTCGTTCTTAGCAATAAAGGAGGGAGACGGCGCGATTTGAACATTGTCATGTTGTCTCCCAAACCTGGGGTAACATAGGCTTTAAAGTATCCCTAATCGCTCAAAATCGCGTCATATGTCGGAGAGGGTTAAGGCATATCGTCAATGATTCCGGGGCCACTACTAAATTTTAGGTTTTCCTTCTTCCCTTTGGGACTCAAACCTATAGTGTATACCAGTTCCACCAATTCAAGTGTCAAATCAATGTCCCCGAATGCACAACTGATAAGTGCACCTAATATACAAGTTACCACCAGTGCTCCTAGCTCTGTGACTTAAAACAAAGTTGAAATATCTAGCGTGCCCTTGTTGCCCTGGAAGCACCTATCCAGGACAACGCAGGCTAAAGAAACACTATCCACACTGACCAAACCAGAGTCAAGCATTCAGCCTATTGGCTTGAACTTAATTTTTGAATCTGTTCTCAATACTCCTAGGTTAGAAAGGAGGACTACTGATTCTAGACTTAGTGAGAAAACTTACATCCTGGCATCCGTACCCAACCAGCGACTTAGTTGCAGCGGGAATCGGACAGTCAGTGGCGACACTTCCTTATGTGGGCCCGAGATTGAGTCACTAGTCAAGTTGAAAGTAGTTGATAAGTTCCGGAGTTGTCGTGGCGCTAACAGATTGCGATCTACCAGTCCATTGGCCACTCCAAGTGAACTTAGTGCCTTGCACACAAGTCTGCCCAAAACTTCTAAGCACGACTTTGCATTAAGCACCTCTGTTGAGACTCAGGATATTTTTAAAATTAATTGTCCTCCTACGCCTGGAAAGAATTTATTCCAACCAAGTGCAGGGGATACTTTGGATTTATCCCATAGGTCCAGTGTGAATATGTGTACCTAAAGTCCCCCTAAGTCGAAACCGCATAGAAACCTTGCCAAGTGGCTGTTGGAATTGTTTGGGCCTGAACCTAGCTCTGACGTGTGAAAAGTTACCTGACGGCCAATGACTCCAAGTGCGACGTTACGTCCCTGCTACTTGGAAAGATACCGCCCCATGACTAGCTGCTCTTCCACTCCCAAACTCGTTCTACCAGTGCTTCTATAGACTTCCAATTCTTTTAAGTGCCTTTCTAAGTTTTATAATGGTAACAATGATTATCGTGAGGGTTTAGATTCAGGTATGTCAAGATTCTATTTAAACTTAACGTAATATCGTAGAGCTTTCATCTCTTCCCTTCTTTATTTTATTTTCGTTATCCCAATTGTAGGGAAACATTCCACACTCTATCACTCAGGAAAATATATTCATACTTCCTCGAATTCGGGCTCCGGAATTCCTCGCGTAGGAAATATATATATATAATATTTCCTGTTATACATGCACCTTACACGTACGTTTAGAATACTTCGCGCAGACCTGAGTTTATTCATTCCTTATATATTTTTGGGTACAGATCCAATAGCGAAAATCTCGTCGCAGAGTTCAATGCTTTTCAGTCACTTATACTTGACTTATTATTTAATTAATCTTGATGGAGTTTGTTTCCATCCTTGCCACTTGTTGATTCATTTTACATTTATTTTGTTAATCCATTTGCATTAACTAGTTCGTTTAGAACTTTGTATTGTCCTTCTTGTCCATAAATTCAGAGCCACGGCTCTATTGTCGCAGTAACTTGTTATATAGCTTTGTTTGAGTATTTACTCTGTTTATTTGAGGACAATATCTGTGTCATTTTGAGACTTATTATCTGTGTATTTATGATTATACTTATATAATTTATAACTGAGTTTTCCAGAGATCCGTTACGATTGTACCTTAGTGTTTAAGAAATAAAACTTGTGTTTTCTATACTTGTGTTTTGTATCCATTGTGTATTGCTTGTGTGTTGATTTAGAGAAGTAAGGTCTGTCCTCGCCCAGTGGAGAAGTAGGCCTACCCAAGTTGAATATAACTGCTGATCCATAAGTTGGGAATCGCAATCAGAATATATCACGTTTGCTTGAAAAACGTGGCATAACATTGACAAATTTCCCGCATTAGTCCCAGTAGCTGGTCATTATTTTCACCGGGGCTGGTTGGACTCCTATAGGCAGATGTAATCACAAATATTCCAGTAAAATAAAACAAAGAAACATGTCATGATATGCTGAAACAGTAAAATACTCAGGTGAAGGTATTGAGGGATAAGCCTTTACAATGGCACCTCGTAGCTACTTTCTACTTTTCCTATTATTCTGAAGAGTGCAGAGAGGGGAGAAGAGGTGTTGGAGAGAAAGGAAGCTGTTGGAGTGGCTTTGTTGTGTGTGTAGTCTGTATACGTCGTCGAGGTGTCCCTCGACTGGGTGCAAGCATGTGAAACATCAAACATGCTAAGACGTACTACCACACCCACTACTTTTCCGCCATGGCTGGGATCGAACTCGGGTCAAGCAGATTCACACGTGAGCGTGCTCACCACTGGACCGCCGCGGCTCTCCAATCCTAAATATTTGCAGTTTTTTCTTTTGTGATCAGTTAAAGCATCCGAGCATCTGAAACAAGACAGAAAGTAATGTAATGTATGTGTCACAAATATATAATAACATTTATTTCATAAGCTGCCAGACCAGTGTTGACGATAATAGTTGAGAGAAAGATCGGTCTCGTGTGATACTGCCTTTATTCTACCTGGTTTTACCTAAATATATGATAAAATACGCATTGTAATTTATAATTTAGTTACCGATAATTCGACTATTTTCTTATACGTATCTTGAAGAAAACCAAAACTTTTCGATGGGTAACTAAATTATAACAATTAATTGTCCCTAACATTATACATTATTTTCGAGTAAATACAGATAAACCCAGCTAATTTTGTTATTTTTGAAATCGGAATGAATTTACATAAAATAACAACGTTAAGTATCACTTAATGTGGACCAAAATAGCAACAAGTAGTTATGTAGATGTTTTAGGCTACTTGATATATCTGATCGCTCAAGAAAGAGGACTCATTATTGTTCTGTTAACACTGCGACACAGCTGTCTCCAAAGTGCTGTCTCACTCGGTGTTGCAGTGTGCTGGCATAATAATCCAGTAGAGTTGATAGCCTCTGAAGTGCTATTTTAACTATAACAATTAACTTGGTCTATCAAAATGACCAAGGTAACCGTAACCAGGGTTCTTTTCGAGGACGAGTGCAGACAGCTTGGTGTTAAGGTATTGTCCACTGATCAACTTGATGGCTTTTTTAATGAAAACCAAGTTGTACATCTGGGCGAAGGTGCAAACGGCACTTGTTGGTTGATGAAGGGAGACGCCGAGTACTTTGTGGTGAAGAAAAGCCTTGCTGAGTGTTATGCAAGTTTGCTGTTTGAAGTTAAATATTTGAACCAGCTGAAGGGAGTTGACGGGGTGCAGGAATTAGTGTCAGTTTGTCCTGATCAGTGTGTTATCGTGACAAAATTTGCTGGCCTCGATCTGGGCACTTACCTCAACATCCACAAAGGTGCCATTAGTTTGGATCTCATGTTGTCGCTGATCAAGCAGCTTGTGAATATCGTAAGCGCCGTCTCGTCTCGTGGGGTGTTCCACAATGATATTAAGCTGGATAACATTTGTGTGCATGACACCTTTGATGGGCCAAAAGTGAGTCTTATTGACTTTGGCCTAGCCTCTTCATCGAAGCCCAAATATGCGGTGCCTATTCCCCTCGACCAAATTAATGACTACTACTGGATGGCACGGGAAGTATTGGGAGGCCAGGTTAGCTCACTGTCCTCAGATATGTTCAGTGTGGCTTCCGCTGTATACGATATCTTTCACGAGATATTTGACAACTTCAAAGTACCTAGGACCTGTTTTAAGTTGTTGGACTGGGTAAAAGCTGCACTGTCGGCTGACGATCCTAGCAACCGACCCACCGACACTGAGTTGCTCAGCATCATCTCTTCTCTTGAGACTCTCCATGCAGAGAAAGTTGTTAGCAAGACGATGCAATACAACTACCTAGCAGTATTCTGTATGAAACTTGCTGAGTTGTGGTCTAGGCCCATAATCAATGATTAATAATATCTTTTAAATGGGCACTGCCACTATTATTTTATATTATTTTAATCAAATTTGGTCATACTCTATAATATCTAAAAGACTGATTTAGCACCATTATTTTTTATTTACTTTGCCCATTCTTTCGGGGTATCCTACACTTTGGTTTGGTTAGGCCTATGGCCTTCATTGATAATATGATATATAGACTACAGTAGATCTGGACTGGACACGAAAATGGAACTTTGCAGTAAGGGACCCAAAATCGGAGAACAAACCCCCAAATATGAATCTCGAAACCGCGAAATTATCACATTTTCGCGGTTTCGAGGTTCGAACTTGGGGGTTCGTTCTCCGATTTTGGGTCCCTTACTGCAAAGTTCCAGTTTCGTGTCCAGTCCAGATCTACTGTAGTCTATGTATTATAACTTGAAAATTGTGTGGGAGGCATATTTTTTACTTATGTATTGTAGGCTATAGGTAGCGTGCCAACGAACTTGACAAAAATATTGATCCCTTACTTCTTTTTAACTCAAAAGGGCCTAAAGCAAACTGGCTGTAAATATCCACACCTATTTCCTGGTGGGCTCTTTCCAAATTATAGAAATGTCAGCCCGATTGCTTTAATTCATTTTGAGTTATGAGAAGTTAAGGGATCAAGTTCGCTGGCGCTACCTATAGTAATTTATTTTTCTAGCATTGAACTAACAATAACTTAAGGCCTAGCCTATTCGGTAAGGGTAGTGTTAGTGGGCATATTGTCCCTTCTTTACATTACTCGTACGCTCACGGGTATGTTCGCGTCTACATTGAATACAAACTTTTCTGAAATTATCTCACGGCCAGCTGTTATTTGCTCCTTGCTAGCAATATAAATGATGACAGAAACTCCTGGCGGGGTGAGGCGCTGCTCTGCAGTCTGCCCCCCATCCCCCAGGACTTATTGTCATAATCAGTTATATTGCCAGCAAGGGGTAAAAATAATGGCTGGAAGTGGGATGATTTAAGAAATATATAGTCTTCAAAGTAGACGCAAGCGTACGAGTAATGTAAATTTGGGTAAAAGTTGTGTTAGCGGGTGTACCGTCCATTTTGTTTACATTGTTGCACGCTCGCAGTTACATTCACATAAAATTTGACTGCTGTTATTTGCCCCTGCAAGAAATATATATGTTGATGACAATAAGTCATGGGGGGTGATTGGGGCTTCAACCCATTATTATAACCCTCAGCCAGATGTTGGGTAAATTGTTTTGTTACCGGCCATGGGATACATACCCTCACCCCTCTCATGACTTATTGTCATCATCATAATTATATATTACCAACAGGGGCAAATAACAGCAGTCAAATTAGACACAAATGTAACTGCGAGCGTGTGACTATGTAAACAAATCAAACAGTACGCCCGCTAACACAACTTTTACCTAATTTTGTAAACAAAGCAACGATACGCTCGCTAGTACAACCCTTACCGAATAGGCCAAGTGTACTACTGTACAAGGTTATGATGAGCATCTTTAGACTTTCATTAACCTTTGGAGTGCAATAAGCCTTCCAGAAGATTCGGTAAGGATGGTGTTAGCGGGCGTTTGCGCCGCCTTGTTTCCATGAGTCGCATGCTCGCAGTTACGTTCGCGTCCAATTTGACTGATTTTTTTATGAAATTATCCGAGAAGGATGTAGTGTACGGGGATTCCGGGTGTATAGCCAACTTTGTTTACATTACTCGTACACTCATGGTTAAGTTCCTGTCTAGTTTGACTCTTTATTTTCTGTTATTTGCCCCCTGCAGGCAGACTGACGCAGTACATATGATGATGCGTTTTTTTTTACCACCATGCACTCCCTGCTCAAGAGATGGGCTAGGGTGGGTGCCCTGATGATCAGGGACTTGAGTGAATAGTTGCCACAGATTGCTAGACCGGACCGTCCACCAACAGCACTGGCGTCTGCCAATAACACACACTAGCTGGCTGGAGACTCGATCCGTCAACCCTGGATAAGGACCCGTTTGGCAATAATTTCTTGTACCATGACCTCCGCCTCCTGAGACACAGGGGAGTATTTTTGCGGCTGACGCAGTCGAGGCCGCCGGAGCCACCACCAGGTGATTCCCTTGCTCACTGTCTTCCCGGCCCAGGTACGTTTGGGCCAAGCTGAGCGGAACGCACGGAATGAACCCAGGTGCAGCCGGGGTTCGTCCTGCAAGGCAACTCCCCAATCCTGAGCCTTTGAGCTTGGCCTTGGGATGCAGGGAGTGTGAGTGGCTAGTTTTTTGGAGGTGTAGGGTGGTTGGAATCGGACGCTTGACTAGCTGTGGCTGTTGTAGTGCCCTGATGATTTTTATATGGGGCTTTCCCTTTATACCCGTGCTTACCTTGTTTGGGTTTGTACTGATTACCTCCGTGCTAAGGAGGTGGTCTGGGGTCTCTAGGTGATTGTTTAGGATGAGGTTGGTACGGTTTGCTACCGCCCTTTGGTTTATGAAAGGGTTTCTTAGGTGGATCCTTCCTAGCTTGGGAGGTAACCTGCTTCCACCCACTTACCATATTAAAAACTAGACTCCACGTTTCAGTGTCAAGCAAGGTAGGTGTCAGAACCGGGGGGAGGGTTACCCGGCGACCTATGTCCGCCGGCAACTTTCTCACCAGATGTACTCTCAGATCTTGGCGAGCTCGAACCGCCTCCAAAATTGCAATTCTAATGTCCCCTAGGGACTGAATGGCGTTTTGTAGTGAAAGTCTGCGAGAAAGCTCAATGGCTTTTCTTATTTGGGGTTCATTGATGGCCGAGATCGTGCGTGCAAGAGAGGCGGCTATTTGATGACTCACCAAGTACTGCGAGAACATCCGGTAGGCTTTATTGCGTAACTTAAAATCTCGGTCCAAGTGAGTAGCCGGGGGGGGGGGGGAGAGAAAGGTTCATCAAGGGCATGCAATGACACTTTGGGGGCCGCCAGAAATGTTAGTAAGGCTGGGGGCACCCCTTCTGCTTGGGATACTGGTAGGGAAAAATAATTATGATTCTCCGGTGGGATTTGATGTGAAGCTTTGGTGGTGATAGTCTTGGCAAATACCTGAGCTTCGATCGCCCAGTCAACCCAAGGGCCTACTCCCAGCTGCCGCATCTGCAGTACCGGAGTCTGAGCTTGGTCCAAAGCCGGAGTTGTAGCCAACTCCGGCGTAAGAGAATTTAAGGCTTTGACATCATTAATGCCATCAGCCTTCGACCAGTCAGCAAAAAGTCGTGCAGAAGCGGCAGAAGGAACGACCGGCGCTGCAGAATACACAAAATATGCCGGGTTAAGTGAGCTTGGGACACCTTTAATTAGGACATCTAATACCCTCCCTGTCTCGTCTCTGGCCCGAAATTTACGGTTCTTATTAATTTCAATGGACCACTCGCCTGGAACTGGAGGGTCCCTTGATACCGAAGGTTGAGCTATAAGCGGGTTCTCTGGCACTACAGGTACCCAAGAGCAATCTGTGCCATAAAGGAGGGGCATGGGGCCCTTCCTCATAGGCTCCTTATCTAAGGGAGGGGGTTGAACATCAGTAACCACCCTAAAGTTGGACAAAGCGAGTGCCGACGGCCCTGTGGGGCCTGGGGCAGCTGCTACCGACTGAGCTGGACAAGTAGGGGGAACAGCCGGCGACTCTAAAGGTCTAAAAACAGACGTGTTAGGGGGCTGAGCTGAGAGGGTAACTTTGGGATGAGATGAGGCAGGGGTTTGATAATGTTGTATCACATTGTGTAATAACTCTTTTACCTGATCAGAAGTCATCCATTTCCTAGAGGTATCTTTGGATGAGTTTGAACTAGCCTCAGAATAATTACTAGGGAGAGACTGAGGAGCCGGGGAGAACAAACCATCCGCCGGCTCCTCACTCTGCTCTAAGATCTCTTGTGATTCTAGCCCATGTGAGTCTATCTCATTATCTGCCAGGGACCATGATAAATCGGGCACTGACGACGGCAACACGTTGATGTCGCCGGCCTCAGTCCGTTCTGGAATGATATCTAGAGATGGGTCTGAATGGCGCTAGTAACCCCCTGCCGCCATGGGCAGGGAGTCCTGCATCAACTGTGAGCTTAATTGGGCCCCCGGCGGATATCCCCTGAATTGGTCGGCCAGCACCCTACTAGGGCCTGCCGCCTTCAAACCCCGGGGAACTACCGTTAATTTTGGGATTGCAAAAGTCACATTAGGAGGTTCACATATAGCCTGTTCCTGCCTAGATGTAGATGATAAAGATTCAGATCCTATTTCTGACTCCCCAGAATCACGTGTAAATGTATCCGAGGGAGGTTTAGGAGGGAGCGGCTGCGGGGTCTCACGCCGGCTGCTCGGGGTGTCGTATTCTTCTCTGCAGCGCTTGTAAGACTGGGAAGAATCTGAGGTAGAGTGGCGAGCGTGTGTCCTGGGAGACTTCGACCTGGACCTCGACTTCCACCGCGTGGCACGGTCGGAGGAGGGGACCTCGGTGACATCGCTCTCACTACTGCTATTGACAAACTCTTTACTGATAGCTTTAGTTTTGACCTTGGGTCTGACCGCTTTGGAGGGTCCTGGTTTAACTAAGGGGGGCTTGATAATTACCTTGTCCCACAGGACTTCATCGTCACATTGGAGGGCCTTGTGGGCTATGTCTTTAGCATATAAGTTAAACGCAGCCTTCACCTCGTGCAAGGCCGCTAAACAAGACAGGTCTTTCTTAGCCAGCAAAGCGGTTTTTAATTCAGCACAGATGGCGCACTTTTTGGATAACCACACGCCCCTAGAGCGGTCCAGACATTTCACGCATTTGATGCAAAGGGAATGAGCAAAAACTGGTAAAAGGGAACAAGAGGGCGTAGCGCAAAGTTCAAACCTAGGCATAGTGCCGCACGTAAATGAGGTTCCCCCCCCCTCCGCCGGAATCAGAAGTCCAACTCCGCCGAAGAAGCAGCCGGGACCTGGAAAAATGTCCAGGAATCAATGCTCATAAGGATAACCTGCGAGGTATTAAACATCCTAACTCAAATCCGCCGGAAACTTAGCTATAATGCACCACTACGCTAACCATCCGCCGGACTTGTCTAGCTGATTTTCACAAACTCACCTGTGATTTTGCACAGGTCCCGTGACCTTGTTAAGGTGTGATCCTACTGAATAAGTTTGCAAAACTCATCTTATCACTTCGTGTACACTTGACTGGGGGTGCCGCAGGCGGTACGTCTGACGTGTCACTAGGTCAGGCCGGGAGAGTTAACTCGGCGAGCCGAGTTTATATCCTTGCTCGGAATGCAATTCCGCCGGAAGAGTGGTTCAGCCAAACCACGCCGGGATCTTTGAATGTTTCTACCCGTCGAAGACGAATAACCTGGGCCCCACTCACGGGGTCGCCGGAACACACAAAAACTGCCAGAAAAAAAGGGGTTGGCACAGCCCCTTTTGACCGCAGTCCCACACACATAAAATAAATGCAATAATAATAATGATAAGGGACGTCTCCCCTACCCCGAAGGAACAAGACCGCATGCAAGAACCAAAATCAGGAGCATACATTGGTAATAATAACAACAGAAAATTTAGACCACTAAATTACCTGAAACCTACGTTGGAGACCCCTAACAAGGCCGACCACAAGGACTGAAGAACATCCCAGCAGACGACGCCCCAGCAACCAGCAGCCGCACCAAGCAGAGGGAGGCCACCCAAGGGGCCTAAGCAAAACAAGAACCCTGGAAGGTGGAGCACCACGTGCAGACACCCTTAACCAAAGCTTTTGCTGATAATAGAAGAAAATGGCATGTACTACCTCAATATTGACAGTCTGTATCATGCCTCGTAGAGTGGCCGCCTTCTAGCTAAGTAAACACAACAGCTAAGGCATATCACAAAACAAACAACACACGCGGTACACCCATCCGGGACTCGTAGACGCCTGTTACAATGGTACCCTATTTTAACACTTCTTCCTGCGGACCGACCAATCTGGCAGCCGTGCTAGCTAATCTAAACCTTGTTACTGCAACACAGATGTATACAAATGAGTAAGGACTCACTAGAAGCTCTGCGAACGACGAATGAAGCGGACACGGCGCGAGCCCTGTTGTCGGGAGGGACGCGAAAGAAGGAAGAACGAAGATGGCTGCTAGGGGGCCTGGTGTCAGGGAAGCAAAGCATAAGAAATCCACGTATATGGCAAGTCATATAATAACAGATATTAAATTAAGTTTTCTTTGTTATTTTTTACGGAGTTTTTTCTGTAGGGTACCCAATCAAAATGACGATTCCATAAGGGAATTAGGCGTGCACTTATGATGAGTACTCCATGATGCTTCCGCGCGGGCTATTCAAAATGCTGGCGCAGGATGTTGAATGGAAACTATTACTATTAATAGGCGAAGTCGTCAATGATGGAGGGGCCCTATTAAATTATACAATTTTCACCAGCCAATTGCTGTTACCACTTGTTTTAATGCTTTCCCATTTTCATGTTCTTATTAAAAGTAAAATAGGAGCATATGGATAAGTATTAACCCTTTCACGCTTTTATGCTGCAGAGGTTGCCAGATTAGCAATAAGAAATAGTTCTCTCACTCTTTTAATTACCTCTCCAAAATTAGTTTTCTGCCCACAGCTAACTCAAAGACAACTGCAGAGGTTGAAGTAACTAAACTAAAGGTTTCTAAATACCCCTGATGGTAACAAAGGCTTTAAAGTATCCCCAATAGGCTCAACACAGCTAACTCAAAGACAACTGCAGAGGTTGAAGTAACTAAACTAAAGGTTTCTAAATACCCCTGACGGTAACAAAGGCTTTAAAGTATCCCCAATAGGCTCAACACAGCTAACTCAAAGACAACTGCAGAGGTTGAAGTAACTAAACTAAAGGTTTCTAAATACCCCTGATGGTAACAAAGGCTTTAAAGTATCCCCAATAGGCTCAACACAGCTAACTCAAAGACAACTGCAGAGGTTGAAGTAACTAAACTAAAGGTTTCTAAATACCCCTGATGGTAACAAAGGCTTTAAAGTATCCCCAATAGGCTCAACACAGCTAACTCAAAGACAACTGCAGAGGTTGAAGTAACTAAACTAAAGGTTTCTAAATACCCCTGACGGTAACAAAGGCTTTAAAGTATCCCCAATAGGCTCAACACAGCTAACTCAAAGACAACTGCAGAGGTTGAAGTAACTAAACTAAAGGTTTATAAATACCCCTGATGGTAACAAAGGCTTTAAAGTATCCCTAATAGGCTCAACACAGCTAACTCAAAGACAACTGCAGAGGTTGAAGTAACTAAACTAAAGGTTTCTAAATACCCCTGATGGTAACAAAGGCTTTAAAGTATCCCCAATAGGCTCAACACAGCTAACTCAAAGACAACTGCAGAGGTTGAAGTAACTAAACTAAAGGTTTCTAAATACCCCTGACGGTAACAAAGGCTTTAAAGTATCCCCAATAGGCTCAACACAGCTAACTCAAAGACAACTGCAGAGGTTGAAGTAACTAAACTAAAGGTTTCTAAATACCCCTGATGGTAACAAAGGCTTTAAAGTATCCCCAATAGGCTCAACACAGCTAACTCAAAGACAACTGCAGAGGTTGAAGTAACTAAACTAAAGGTTTCTAAATACCCCTGATGGTAACAAAGGCTTTAAAGTATCCCCAATAGGCTCAACACAGCTAACTCAAAGACAACTGCAGAGGTTGAAGTAACTAAACTAAAGGTTTCTAAATACCCCTGACGGTAACAAAGGCTTTAAAGTATCCCCAATAGGCTCAACACAGCTAACTCAAAGACAACTGCAGAGGTTGAAGTAACTAAACTAAAGGTTTATAAATACCCCTGATGGTAACAAAGGCTTTAAAGTATCCCTAATAGGCTCAACACAGCTAACTCAAAGACAACTGCAGAGGTTGAAGTAACTAAACTAAAGGTTTCTAAATACCCCTGATGGTAACAAAGGCTTTAAAGTATCCCCAATAGGCTCAACACAGCTAACTCAAAGACAACTGCAGAGGTTGAAGTAACTAAACTAAAGGTTTCTAAATACCCCTGACGGTAACAAAGGCTTTAAAGTATCCCCAATAGGCTCAACACAGCTAACTCAAAGACAACTGCAGAGGTTGAAGTAACTAAACTAAAGGTTTATAAATACCCCTGATGGTCACAAAGGCTTTAAAGTATCCCCAATAGGCTCAACACAGCTAACTCAAAGACAACTGCAGAGGTTGAAGTAACTAAACTAAAGGTTTCTAAATACCCCTGACGGTAACAAAGGCTTTAAAGTATCCCCAATAGGCTCAACACAGCTAACTCAAAGACAACTGCAGAGGTTGAAGTAACTAAACTAAAGGTTTATAAATACCCCTGATGGTAACAAAGGCTTTAAAGTATCCCCAATAGGCTCAACACAGCTAACTCAAAGACAACTGCAGAGGTTGAAGTAACTAAACTAAAGGTTTCTAAATACCCCTGATGGTAACAAAGGCTTTAAAGTATCCCCAATAGGCTCAACACAGCTAACTCAAAGACAACTGCAGAGGTTGAAGTAACTAAACTAAAGGTTTCTAAATACCCCTGATGGTAACAAAGGCTTTAAAGTATCCCCAATAGGCTCAACACAGCTAACTCAAAGACAACTGCAGAGGTTGAAGTAACTAAACTAAAGGTTTCTAAATACCCCTGATGGTAACAAAGGCTTTAAAGTATCCCCAATAGGCTCAACACAGCTAACTCAAAGACAACTGCAGAGGTTGAAGTAACTAAACTAAAGGTTTATAAATACCCCTGATGGTAACAAAGGCTTTAAAGTATCCCCAATAGGCTCAACACAGCTAACTCAAAGACAACTGCAGAGGTTGAAGTAACTAAACTAAAGGTTTCTAAATACCCCTGACGGTAACAAAGGCTTTAAAGTATCCCCAATAGGCTCAACACAGCTAACTCAAAGACAACTGCAGAGGTTGAAGTAACTAAACTAAAGGTTTATAAATACCCCTGATGGTCACAAAGGCTTTAAAGTATCCCCAATAGGCTCAACACAGCTAACTCAAAGACAACTGCAGAGGTTGAAGTAACTAAACTAAAGGTTTCTAAATACCCCTGACGGTAACAAAGGCTTTAAAGTATCCCCAATAGGCTCAACACAGCTAACTCAAAGACAACTGCAGAGGTTGAAGTAACTAAACTAAAGGTTTATAAATACCCCTGACGGTAACAAAGGCTTTAAAGTATCCCCAATAGGCTCAACACAGCTAACTCAAAGACAACTGCAGAGGTTGAAGTAACTAAACTAAAGGTTTCTAAATACCCCTGATGGTAACAAAGGCTTTAAAGTATCCCCAATAGGCTCAACACAGCTAACTCAAAGACAACTGCAGAGGTTGAAGTAACTAAACTAAAGGTTTCTAAATACCCCTGATGGTAACAAAGGCTTTAAAGTATCCCCAATAGGCTCAACACAGCTAACTCAAAGACAACTGCAGAGGTTGAAGTAACTAAACTAAAGGTTTCTAAATACCCCTGATGGTAACAAAGGCTTTAAAGTATCCCCAATAGGCTCAACACAGCTAACTCAAAGACAACTGCAGAGGTTGAAGTAACTAAACTAAAGGTTTCTAAATACCCCTGATGGTAACAAAGGCTTTAAAGTATCCCCAATAGGCTCAACACAGCTAACTCAAAGACAACTGCAGAGGTTGAAGTAACTAAACTAAAGGTTTCTAAATACCCCTGACGGTAACAAAGGCTTTAAAGTATCCCCAATAGGCTCAACACAGCTAACTCAAAGACAACTGCAGAGGTTGAAGTAACTAAACTAAAGGTTTATAAATACCCCTGATGGTCACAAAGGCTTTAAAGTATCCCCAATAGGCTCAACACAGCTAACTCAAAGACAACTGCAGAGGTTGAAGTAACTAAACTAAAGGTTTCTAAATACCCCCGACGGTAACAAAGGCTTTAAAGTATCCCCAATAGGCTCAACACAGCTAACTCAAAGACAACTGCAGAGGTTGAAGTAACTAAACTAAAGGTTTATAAATACCCCTGATGGTAACAAAGGCTTTAAAGTATCCCCAATAGGCTCAACACAGCTAACTCAAAGACAACTGCAGAGGTTGAAGTAACTAAACTAAAGGTTTCTAAATACCCCTGATGGTAACAAAGGCTTTAAAGTATCCCCAATAGGCTCAACACAGCTAACTCAAAGACAACTGCAGAGGTTGAAGTAACTAAACTAAAGGTTTCTAAATACCCCTGATGGTAACAAAGGCTTTAAAGTATCCCCAATAGGCTCAACACAGCTAACTCAAAGACAACTGCAGAGGTTGAAGTAACTAAACTAAAGGTTTCTAAATACCCCTGATGGTAACAAAGGCTTTAAAGTATCCCCAATAGGCTCAACACAGCTAACTCAAAGACAACTGCAGAGGTTGAAGTAACTAAACTAAAGGTTTATAAATACCCCTGATGGATAAGTATTAATTATATATATGGTAAATTGACAATTTTAGTCGGGAATTAATCAGAATACCTTCGCAGCGCGAGCACTTTCAAATACCACACCTGCGCAGCTTAGAGGTTAAGGGGAGATGGGTCGCTTTTCCAGACCCCCTTCTCCCTCATGTTTAGCCCCATTTATATTGAGATTGAAATACGTTCGCCCCATTCGTTTGGCGATTCTAAGAACTTTCATCCCATTTCTTTGTCAATATAAGGAGCTTTGTCAATATTAGGAGCTTTGTCAATATTAGGAGCTTTGTCAATATAAGGAGCTTTGTCAATATTAGGAGCTTTGTCAATATTAGGAGCTTTGTCAATATAAGGAGCTTTGTCAATATTAGGAGCTTTGTCAATATTAGGAGCTTTGTCAATATAAGGAGCTTTGTCAATATTAGGAGCTTTGTCAATATTAGGAGCTTTGTCAATATAAGGAGCTTTCGTGCCATTTAGGTGTACATTTTTTCCTGGCGAGCGATAACGTGCCTGTAAATTTAGGAGTTTTTCTATCAAAAAGTGTAAAAATTTATCTTGGTGGTGTTATTTTGAGCTCGGTGGAGGTCTGGGTGTGGTGTCCCGAGTTTGAATCCCGGGAGGACCATATGCTTTCACTAGTTTATTCAAGTACATTGGGGTTTGTAATGGATGATTAATGTTAAGGGGAGGTTTTTAGTTCGTTCCCTAGAATTCCATCAATCTTAAAATTACACCCCCTAGATCACCCCCTTTCAAGATAAATTTGTACATTTTTCAGTAGAAAAATGTCCCGGCCAAAGGCTGGTTCCTCTTAAATTGCAGGCTCGCTATCGCTCGCCAGGATAAAATTGACACCTAAATGGGACGAAAGGTCTTAACATTGAGATAGAAAGGGATCTAGAAAAAATCCCTCATGTGGAAATATTCCCTTAACCCCTTCTATACCGGCCACGTCTTTTCATTATATTGTGGCTACTACTAATCGATTTTATTCAGCTTAGGAAGGACCTCTAGCAATGATAAGGCTTCGAACAATCTCAATCAACCCTTTTAGCCACCACAGATCCTTCCTAAGCTGCATAAAATCGTCCTAATATAGGTATAATTAGATACAACAGACGTCGCCGGTACAGAAGGGGTTAAGAACGGGGCGTTACTTAAGGGGAGGTTTCTAGTTTGTTTCCTACTCCTCCAGCAATCTTAAAATTTCACCCCCTTGACCCCCTTTCAAGATAAATTTGTACATTTTTCGGTAGAAAAATTTCCCGGCCAAAGGCCGATTACTCTTAAATTACAGGCTCGCTATCGCTCGCCAGGATAAAATCGACACCTAAATGGCACGAAAGGTCTTAAAATTGACAGAATGGGGCGGTAATTCTTAAAAATCACCAAACTAATGGGGCAAACGTCTTCAAATCTCAAAAGCAATGGGGCTAGACATGAGGGAGAAAGGGGTCAAGAAAAAAGTCCCTCAAGTGGAAATCTCCCCGGGGAGATTTCCACTGGAAGAATTTTGTTCTCGACCCCTTTCTCCCTCATGTTTAGCCCCTTTAGTTTTGAGATTTTAAGACGTTTGCCACGTTAGTTTGTCGATTTTAAGACCTTTTGCCCAATTTCTGTGTCAATATTAAGACCTTTCGTGCCATTTAGGTGTCAATTTTTTTCCTGGCGAGCGAGAGCGAGCCTGTAATTGAGGAGGAATTGGCCTTCAGCCGGGACATTTTTCTACCGAAAAATGTACAAATTTATCTCGAAAGGGGGTCTTTGGGGTATTGTTTTTAAGCTTGATGGAGGTCTAGGGAGCAAACTAAAAATCTCCCCTTAACCTCTTCTACAGGGTTTCCTCAATTTATGATTGGGTTACGTTCCTGAAAACCCGATCTTAACCCTTCCAGCCCGGGTGTCATTATAAAATGACACTGCGGCAGATGGGCCGGAGCCCGGGTGTCATTTTAAAATCCCTGTGCTTGAAAGCGTGCTTTGAAAGCCGCGCGGTGAAAATTTCCTTTGCAGGGGCCAGTACCGATACAAAGGTCAGCCCTGTGGACCTGCGCGGTCTGCGGGCGGGTTCAAAAGAAGAAGAAGAAGAAGAAGGGCGATCACAGCACCACCAAGCGGGTGCCCAACTCCGAAAGGAGTTGAAGTAGGGGAGCTATCCCCCCGCCAAAGGCGGCTTTCTAGGGCCTTTCCTAGCTGATGCTGAGAGGATTGGGTTCTAGTCATGTGGTGATGGGCTGGTCTATCAGAGTGAGAGCTGAGCGATCTCTGCCATACCCATAGCTTACTCTGACTGTTCCTTTTACTTATATATCTTCTAGATCTCAAGTGACGGCGTCTTTTCCGTGGATCGACCTCCCTACTGCCAACCTAAAAGTTGGCAGATTGGGAGCCAAAGCGTCACATTTTTCCCTTGCCCCTCAACTTTCCCTTCATAATTGCTGAGGGGCACAGGGCCTTGGGTGGGGCTTTGGTTTCCCGGGCGTTTCCGCGCCCTCCTCAGCTCCCTGCCTTAGAGTAGCTTCGGTCACCTGGGTTTTGTTAGTGGTAAGCAGGGAGGGTTTTGTGGGGGCGCTCTATGGCCTTGGCCTTGCTCGGGACCGTGGGGCTGTTCGGCCAGGCAGCCTGGGGAACAACAACAACAACAACAACAACAACTACCGTTATCAGTCCGTACGTGCCCGCCATAGCGAGATATTATAGCAAAAATATGTCTTCCGACGCGTCCGATTCTGTGCAACCTACTGCGCGCCCCACTGCTACCCCGCTAGCAACATCGACGCCTACTGCGACCGAGAAAAAGCCTGATCGTAAGAAAGCGAAGGTTTTGTTGAGTGATAGTGCCATCGAAAGACAACTTTTGGCCATAGAAAGTGAAAGTTCTTTCGAAGCAAGCAGTGGTGAAAGCGAAGTCGACAAACTGAAAGACATAATAGTGATATAGAGGATTTTCAGGGTTTTCAGGGTGATGATGCAGTATATTTGTATCATGTATCAGGTAGTAGTGAGGACCCTGATGTTGAAGTGTTCAGTGAAGGTGCGGTGGAAATTCCAAGTGCGCTTGAGCCTAGGCCTACCCCGCCGCCATTGCACCGTGGTCAGCCTAGGCCTACTCATGAACCTTCCCCCTTGCCTGCTCGTACGCCCTTGAAAGTGGGCAAATACTTTTAAAATGCCACAGGAACAAAAGGACCGGCGTCACAGGCCAGGATAGCTATAAGGATCACCACACCAACTTCGTTGTCTCCCTTTCACATAACTACACATATGTATACGTCTCTCCAATCACAGCCTTCTCGTATACAACCCACATTACTTTATTCCTTAACATTTGTATGTACCAACTAAGTATGTATTTAATTAAGGTACTAACCATGCATGCAGACTATAATACTTTCATTGTGTAGGTACGACGGCGATCTGAAGACACCTCAGTAAACCTATGCCCCTCCCCCTGTTTTGGAGTCCACCACGACTGTCCGGTAATACGAACCTCAGCCGTGTGACTCGCCTAGTCATTCTGGGCAATTATTTGTTTCAATACTCCCCAGGTCTCTCAACTTGAGATATTAATTGTTTCTTTGTTGTTAATCCGTCACTTAAGACACTCGACTCATATCGATTGTTATTAGTACTGGCGATTAATACTATATTCATGTTTCACCTTTGTTGCCAGTAATTCACGGAGATTCCTAACCACATTTGCGTAGGATTTATCCTCAACCTATTATGTACCCTATCCCTTGTGTGTTACTATTACTATTGCTTCAGATGAGAAAACATCCCCGACTACGAATCTATATTCGAGAGTTGGAGATCGAAATGATTATGTTGAGACGATTCTCTAACTCCTCAAGAGAGACGTTACCTGAATTAATATACCATCTACATGTATATCTGATTACGTCAGCCCTGTACTTAGTTATGTAACAATTATATGTTCCCAACCTTCCTAATGCAACCTCCATTTCACTAGACAAGATACCTAGGAGTAGTTCCAAGATTTAATTAGGCAATTACTCATTGATTTGGAAAGCCCCCAGACCATCCCCAATTTCGTATGCGGGTCTGTGCTTAGGAAATTGTTGTGCCGGACAATATCGGCGTATTAATTTCGCGTGAATTTGGCTACGGGTCAAACTCGGTACAACCGCCTCAAAAATTGTTACCCCATGAAAACCCGTTTTCTATGTATGCCCCTGATCCACAGAAAACTAACCTAACCCCGTGCTTGTACTAATCCATATCTGTTGATTTATATAATTACTAATATCCAATTTGCATACGATCATCTCCAGAGAAGTGCAGGAAAACTACCTAGTCTCTCTCTCTCCATTATGAGATAGATCGATGTCACTCATGCATGTACCCATTCCTAAGAGTAAGAAAAAGTTTTATCCACAATACTCTGCTTAGTGACCGCGTGCCCAGTGGTAAACTTTTATCCACCCTGTCCTTTTGTCCTCTCCCCGTAGGCCTACCAACCCAACTTCACAAACCTTCCCCTCGCATGACGCCCATCAGGATGTTCTTATATTCCGTGCCGAGTCAGTTCTGACTCGAACCCCAGTATACAGAGAGTGCAAACCTATTCTGGTATCTCTTTCACGATCCTCTAACCTAAGTAAACCACACTCCCCACCTGAACCGTAGGGATAGAACGCCCATGGAAGAGGGTATAGGCCATAAAAATGTCACATCCACCGACCCCAAGCTCAGCTGTTTCGTTTTAGTGCCTAGGATATTTATATGAACCAGAAATTGCCCGATCGATATGATCTGACACAGAGGCACTGCCCATGTCGAATCATATTCCGTGCATTTCAACCAGGGTTCATTCGCTTTATATTAACGACTAATACCGTCATTTTATACCCACATTTCGTTTTCGTAAGTTAAGTATTTCTTTTTCCTTCGTCCTTGTGTTCCTCCTTTTCCGTCTCTTTCCACACCTATTATACATCTAATCAGTCATCCCTTCTAGTCCACAGTCCACACTACTCTGTTTTTCGTATCTCTGTTGTTTTATATAAGATTAATTAACAAATCTAAATACGATCCTCTCAGAGAGCTCTAGGGAAACCACCTAGTTTTTTTTCTCTCCATTTAAGAAGATAAACGTACGTATATTACCCCATGCTCCGGGATTCGTTCTAGCACATAAGTAGTTATACAATTGAACTTGAGTTATTCAACCAGGTTCTATACTTTTATATTAACGACGGCAAAATACCGTCCAATTCATGCATGTCACTTTTTCCTAAGTTAACTCTCATTAATCCACCAATACTTTGCGTAGTAACAAGCATTCTCAGGTAGCCTTTTATCCACCCTGTCGTTTTCCATACCAACCCGAACTTAATAACTCCCTCTAAAAAGGATGCCATCAGGATGTTAAATTGTGCCGAGCAAGTCATTTTCTCAAGCTTCCGTAAGCAGAGAGTACAAACCTACATGGGTACCTCCTTTAACTATCCCCAAACATAACTAACCACCCCTACAACCTGGGGCAGTGAATTAATGCGCGCGAGGCTAACCCCCCCTTTTTCTCCCCTCAAAGAGGCCCAGCATCTCCCCCTCGCGTAGGACTACCTACCCCCTCATGCCCGCCAAATTCTTGCTAGAAACTCTGGGTAATTACAACCCATACCAACCTCCAAGCTTTCGATTCCAGCCTAAATCCTATTCCTATCCCATTCCTATCTAACCCCCAAGTCCCCCTTAAACCATCTTAGACTCCTAATAGCACTTCAGCTAACTCAGAGGAGGATCCTAGGGATAATATTAACGTAGGCTGCCTTACCGCTTGAGTCCAAAGGCGCGGGATAAACTAGTTTTTTGTTTCCCTAACATCCTTCCCTCAACTCCTATTAATAATTTGTCTTAGAGTAAATGTCAGAAAAAGGTAATTCCTATTGCGGCCTACATGCTAACTTTATAATAGACCTTTAATGCTACCCTCTTCAACCAAGGGATTAAATTAACTTGTATTCCCCTCCGACATCCAAAAGTTAGACAAAGGAACCCCCTCCCCATATATAGAGTTCCGCGCCAAAAACACTAGTTCGAGAGGATATAAGCCATGTAACGGAAGCGCCGCGCTCGTGGATATATTACCCAGCTCCACCCTCAGGATATACAGTGATTTGCGGTGTTCGCGATCTAAGTGACTCTGTGAGGGAATGAATCAATCCTTGACAAATATATTGTTGCAACTGAGAAACCAGGGGCAAGATTATATCTTTCAACAACCGATTCATAAATTCTTTTTGATTGTCTCATAGGCGTATTGTCAGCCGGCTCGCCACTACTTTGGGCTTAACCTGACAAGCGCGAAATAGACCTAGGGGCTAGGGTAGTTATTTGTGCATTTCTAGCCTTGGATTCTGACAGAATTCGTTATATTTACAATATAGAGCATTATTTGTTTTCGGTATGCTTTTATTTTACATATATGATGTATATATGAACCTTCAAGAGTGCTAAAATAAGTGGGAAAAGCATTTGGGTGGTGAAAAACGAAGATATTGGCCACCCGGTCATAATCTCAGGCGAGAGAGAGCCACAGGCAACCCTCCTCTCTCGCTGTCTGTGAGGTAACTGAGACGAGCGGGGCGGTGTGGGCCGGTGTCTGGGTGTTGCATAACGATCTTTTCTGCAACCCACTTGTGCTACATTATCGCGGGAGAGAAAAATAAACGATAAATTATGATAATAAGAGGAAAAATAGGTGATATTTGAGGAGGGGAGGGAGGGGGGAATAAGGTGGGGAAGGAGGGGGGGGGGTGGGTGAGATTTACATGGATGAGTACTGGAGGAGAATTATCTCACCTAGAGACAAATTCCTTTGTTTTGATAGGCCCTTTTTTTTTATGGAAGGCTTTTTTTATGGTCTTGCTTTCGTGAGGCCTATCGCGTTCCCTATAGGAAGCCTTCCGTGAGGCCTATCGCGCTTGCCGGGTTAAGAGCAATCATAACTCATAACCGGTCCCAGGTAGAAAGATCTGGTTATGTTAGAAGGGATTACGCGAGTTTAGGAGAAAACTCGACGAGAAGATTCCTGGGCAAACAATTGCCTGTTTGACCGAAAGGCGAAAAGCCGTTTGCACGTCTGAACCTCCTCATAAGGCCAGAATTAGTAAGAAAAGTCGTTCTCCCGATTGTCTTACGTTATTTCGATCCACTGTTTCTCTGGCTATGCCGATGACAGAGGCATTTAAGGCTTTCAGTAGGAGTCCCATAACGACGTGTCATCAATGTCTAGACAAATTAGCCCAACTGTACACTTCTCTACACTCCCGGACAACTTGAACGGCCAAAGAGTCGCTGTTAGCCCCCAACACACCAACTCAAGATAACGAGATACCTAGCCTTGTGATTTAAGTAATCTACGTATCGTTGAGTAATGTGATCAGAAGAATCATTCCTGAACGTTGGAAGTGGGAAGCGAAAGAACTCTATTAAAATCCGCGAGCAGTGCTAAGAGACTATACAAAGGCCCCTACCTTAACCGAGTGCTCCAACATCTATTGTTCGTGCGAATCCTATTGCGTACTCTATACCCGAGTGTTTAGCAGTTTAAATAAAGCTGTATTACAAACCATTTATCCACGATTATTTTTGTCCTCTGTTGATTTCCTTTATGTACTTTGCAATATATCCAATAGCCCAGTCTTGCAGAACTCACCTATACCAAGTTAAACCTGTATAAAATCAGGGCATAACAACTTTTATAAGAAAACTTTAGGGAAAAGTGCAGCCAAAAAAGCACACAAGGAGGCAGAGGAAATAAGGGAAGGCAACATAAGTAGTGACAATGACGCCGACCCTGCTCTAGTCACCACCCGCATTCATTTGTCTCGACGCCTTGACCCGGTACGCTGCGCGGGTCACCCACAGCCCTCAACTTTATCTCTCCCTCAGGATGATCAAAGGGCCTCTACAAGGGCACTTGTACGCATCACCTCGCTAATACTCTTTATACCTAAACGTCTCCTCAGCTCAACATATGTTATTCTATCCTGTAGCCTGGTCCCACACATCCATCTCACCATACTCATCTCATTATGTTCCATTCTGTTGACATCCTCTACTTTAACGGCCCATGTTTCTGAGGCATACGTCATTGCACTTCTAACACATGAGGAATACACCTTTCCCTTCAGGGGAAGAGGCATTCTTTTCATGGTCAGGATTGGCAGCAGTTCTCTGAACTTCCCTGAGCCACATCTAATTCTAGCAACAGTGGCAGCCTCGGTCCCACCACCGGCAGAGATGGTATCTCCTAGGTAACAAAACTTGTTCACCAGCTCCAATGACTCATTTCCAAAATTCACAGCCACAGGATCATCACTTAACACAACCTCGCCTTTGCACACTACGCACTCAAATTTCTCTATTTCTGACTTATCCTTTGGCAGGGGTCCTTTTATTCTACTACAGCGTTCACTCCCATGGTGCACCCAGCGTCGACAGATGGTACATTGAATCTGCGTGTGAGGGTGATTCGGATCGTCTGAGTCTTCCTCCTCTCATCGGGACGCCTGTCCCGCATCTAGTGCCCTGTGACACCTAGCAGCTGCTGTGGTAGGGCGAAAAGTGGATGACCCTCATCTACAACGCCCTTCAAATCCTCAAGATTCAAGAAGATTCAAGAACTACATTGAATCGCGTTAGCGCCAACACCCTTTCCACACACTGCACATGGGTATGCCAAGGTTGATCCCTACCCAGCGGAGAGGTACCTAAGTTGATGATTAGCGCTGATTCCTAAGGTGAAAATCGCAATCAGATTATCTCACGTTTAATTGAAAACGTGGCATAACATTCTGGTTACCATTAGACGATTGTATTTAGTTTATAATCTACCTCTAGGGCTCAAAAGGGTAAAATCGATCTCAAATAACCCTCCGAATAGCATAGGTTCTTCTTAAACTGCATACAATCGTGTATTGTTAGCTAAATTCAAGGTTTAAAAGACGTCATCATGCTGAAGGGGTTAAGATCGGGTTTTCAGGACGTAACCCAATCATAAATCGAGGCAGTACCATATGTATTCTCCAAAGAGGTTTTTAGTTTGTTCCCTAGACATACATACATACATATACTGTACAATGTGTAGCCTACATACAAGTTTAAAGACCGTTTTGTCCACAGAGAATGTGGTTACAGTCTCACGTCCCGAATGCCTTGGATTTTGCAAACTTATATGGTTGTGAACAGCTAATCCAAGGACCTACTCATGTCTGGAAATTGTCATGTTCTATTACTAACAGATATTCCTGGCGTTGTAGAAACTTCCGTTCTTGTACCTGTTGGTACTTCCGACCACAATGCCATCATGTGTAAAATTAATCTTGATTTTTCTGGTTCCTGAAGAGGGACCAGAAAAACAACCCATCTCCCCTTAAAGCCTAGTTCACACAATCCGATTTCCGGCCCGTACAAAATATTGTGACGTCACTTACTGACATGCTGGCCGTACGTAGTGTGAACCGGGAAGCCGTCTACCAAAAACCGGACCGGACAAAAAGATGGATTCGATTTAACTTTTTTGGGTCCGCACAAGAAGTCTGTTCCGTACTTTGAACATTAAAGTGAAATGTGTGTAATATTTGTATGCCAATTTCAATTACATTATAGTTAATATCGCATAACAATATACGCTATATGTAAAGGTCCTGGGGGTAAGGGATTAGAATATGCCCCACGTGCCTTCTGCGTGTCGTAAGAGGCGACTAAAGAGGTTGGGTCGGTGGGCTTGCGACCCCCTCCCGTGAAAAATACGTAACAACGATAAACGAACAATCAGCCTCGGATGCGGACGGACCCTGTGTTGACAAACCCCGACCGACTATGGACAAGCTTACGGACATTCTGAGAATAGCTACATGGAACGTGAGTGGCATGAATGATGGCACACAAGAGAGAGAAGTACTGGAAGTGTTAGTGAATGCCAGGCTGGATGTATATGGAATGATGGAGACCAAATGAAAGGGTACAGATGTGAGAGAGTGGAAGTGTGGAATGGGTGTGTGTGCTGGAGTGAGTGAGGGAGCAGCGAGAGAAGGTGCGTGTTTGTTTGTAAGTAACAAATGGAAGGAGCGTACGTAAGAGAATATGGGTCTGTAGGTTCAAGGATTGTGTGGGTGAGAATGAAAGTAGGAATACAAACGTGGGTGATTATGTGTGTGTATATGCTCCGACAGAGGATAACAAAGTAAGAGAGAAAGAGGAGTTCTGGGTGAATGTGGAGGCGTGCCTGGATAAGTTTGACAAGAACGAAAGAATATTTCTGATTGGGGATATGAATGGTAAGGTGGGTGATAGGAAAGTTGATGGAGTGGTGGGAGGGTGGGGGGTACCGTCAGAGGTAAAGGGGAATGGTAGTGCACTTGTGGACGTATGTGTGGGGAGGAGGTTGTGGATAGCCAACACCTTCCGACACAGAATGATACACAGGTACACATGGAAAGTGGTGTGGACGATGAAGGATAAGACAGTGGTGGAACGAAAGTCACTGATTGATTATATATGTGTGGATGAACGAATGAAGAAATCTGTGCTGGATGCTAGGGTGTATAAGGGTATTGGAGGGGGTCTGTCTGATCATTATGTAGTAGTAGCTATAAGGTTAGGATACAGAAGAAGTGGGTGAGGAGAGCTGGAGGGAGGCGAGAGGAAGGTGAAATGGTGAAGAGTGTGGAGAGGCTACAGGAGGAGGAAATCAGGGAAGAGTACAGGGGAACAGTATAAAGACGACTAGGTGGGTTCGACCTAGAAGATATGGAGGAAGTGGATGAGATAAGCAAGGTGTTTAAGGAAGAAATCTGTGCAGCATGTGAGGAGGTGTGTGGAGTGAGGAGAAGAGGGAGGGAAGTGAAAGGTACAACATGGTGGACAGAAGAGGTAAAAATAGCTGTGGAAGACAAGAAGAAAGCGTATAGAGTGCTTGGATAGTAGAGGGAATGAAGATTTGGAGAGGCGGAAACAAGCGAGGTACGTGGAGAGAAAGAGAGTGCATGGTGAAGAGAGTAGTGAAGGAATATAAGAGAAGAGTAGATGAGGAATATGGAAGGAATCTGAGTGTAAAATGGAGGGAGTGTAAGAAACTGTTCTGGAAAGAAGTCAAGAAAGTTAGGGAAGGTAGCAAAGGAAACAGTAAGGGTGTGAAAGATAGGAATGGGAGAGTGCTAGCCGAGAAGCAAGAGAGAGTCGAAAGATGGAGGGAGTACTTCAACGATCAAGTTGCTAAATGTAAGGAATGAAGAGCCAGCAAACATAGTTGGATATGGTATATGGGAGGGAGAAGAAGAGAAGTAGTGGAGGAGGAGGTGGGGATTAGGAGGTCAGAAGTGTGGGAAGCCATGAAAAGAGTGAAGTTGGGGAAAGCACCATGCAGGAACAGATGGAGTGTGTGTTGAGGTAGTGATGAGATGGGTATGGAAAATGTGCAAACTAGCATGGGAGAAGGGGAGTGCACCCGATGACTGGAAGACTGGCATAATAGTCCCCCTATATAAGGGCAAAGGGGAGAGAGGAGTGTTTGGTAACCACCGAGGAATGTGTCTTCTAAGCGTAGTAGGGAAGGTGTACAGTAGGGTAGTGATTGAGAGAGTGAGAGTGAGAACGGAGAAATGGATAGGCGACGAGCAGGAAGGTTTTAGGAAGGGAAGAGGATGTGTAGATCAGATTTTTACCCTGAATTGTGTTGTGGAAAAGTATCTGGAGAAGCAACAAAAGGTGTATGTTGCCTTTATGGACTTGGAGAAGGCCTATGACAGAGTGGATAGAGAAGGTAACCTATGTGGAAAGTACTTAGAATATACAGAGTAGATGGCAAGTTGCTGAAAGCAGTGAAGAGTATGTATGAGGGTGCAAAGGCGGCAGTACGTGTGGAGAATGAGCAGAGTGAGTTCTTTGACCTGAATGTTGGGTTGAAACAGGGGTATGTGTGTGATGTCCCCGTGGTTGTTTACTGTATAAATTATATGGATGGAGTCATGAAAGAAATACTAGGAAGAGCAGTGGATGTTGGTGTATCGCTGAAAAGGGAGGGAAATGAGTGGAAGCTGCCTATACTGCTGTTTTCGGATGATACAGTTCTGAGGAGCGATAATGAATGGGAGTTGCAGGGTCTGGTAAACGAGTTTCTGTATAGTGATGTGGGAACCGAAATATACAAAAATAAATCGATGTGGGACCCGAAATATACAGAAATATATTGATGTAGGAACCAAAATATACACAAATAAATTTATGTGAGAACCGAAATATATAAAAAAAAAAAAAAAATGTAGGAACCGAAATATACAAAACGCCGAATTTGGAGGAAACTGATTTGCTGTCATCCACGTATTTCTGACATCGAATATTTTTTAGCTTTTCAATTGTTATATTGTATTTATTATTGTTTAAAGTTCCCAATCACGATGAAATATAAACGTATTCTTGGACACGTGGTTTAATATTGTTCAATTATAGGCTAAGTGTATATAAGAAATTGGTGAATATAGGCCTAATAATAAAGGTAGGCTATGGTATATAATTTCAAGGATAAGAGTGCTACTGTATTAAGGTAATTATAGGCCTAGGCTCGCACTCTTATTTTTCATGTTTTTCCCTCCAGATTTTGAGAAATGAGTGTTTTCATGGTCTTAGAGGCTATAATTCCAATGTGGGATAGCCTACATGGTGGGTTTAGGGGGGTGAGGGGGGCTGTGCCGCCCCCCCCCCCCCCCCCCCCCCCCCCCCCCCCCCCATAAATTATTGAAATCGTCATCTATGTTGCCAGCAGGGGGTAAATAACGATTATACTGCATAAAGAAGGCGTTTGTAAACAGTGAGGATGTCCGAAAGAGCTCCGAGATTGATTAGAATGGGCGTTTTTTTTTTTCTATTTAGGCCTAGCTAGGCTAGGCTATATCGGGTTTTATAAATTTGATCAAAATTATTCTCCCACAGTGGATTATACATGAGTAGGCCTAGTAGTGTACAGTATAAGGAGGGATGGATGTACTGTAGATTCCGGGCGTACGGTCGTCATGTTTACATAGGGCGATCGCCACGGTTAAGTTCGCTGTTCGCGTCTATTTTGACGGCGATTTTTTTCGGTAATTTGCCCCCTGCAGCCCTGCTGGCAATATATATATGATGATAAGAATATATCATGGGGGCTTTGACCCCCTTCAACATATTATTGTATCCAAAGGCAGTAAAAATAGACGGGAAAATGATGGCAAAGGTCCAACGCCACTACGTGTAGTGTAAACAAGGCTGGCGGTACGCCCGAACTCTACATTCTACCTTATAAGGATTCCATAGGCTAGACCTAAATTATGTATAATAAGGCTGCGAGCCTATTCCCTATAATTATGTATAATAAGGCTGCGAGCCTATTCCCTATAATTATCCTATTTAATATTGATTCTTTAGTTTTTGAGTTTTAAATGGCAATATTTATGGTCAATATTAAAGAGACGCATCACAGCTATTTTTAAGGATATTTTTTGTTGGTTTTGTTATTTGGGTAAATCTACAGTTAGGCTATACTGTACTAGGCCTAGCTATAGGCCTAGCCTACCCCTATTTTATAATTATTTTCCTTTTGAAACGGAGTCTTTTTTAGTGTTAGGCCTACCACATTCAGGATGCCCTACTGATGTTTGAATTGTGGGAGTCTGGGGAAAGCAGGTTGTCATGTTAGATTAATGCTTCCTTTGAAAATGAGAGTCGGCTAGGGCCGCCGCGAGGTAGACACTCGCGAACCGTAACGTAAACAAACCAACCACTCGGCACCTGCCTCCTCTGATGACAATATTGGCATTAACCTAACCTAACCTGGGGGTTGCCGCCCCCAGACCCCCGCTGCTCTAAATAATGATGTAGAAGACATAAAATCTTTAAAAAAGTACGGCAGGAGAGCGAAAAACACCTTCGAGATCGTGTGTCGTAAGGAAATAGGTTTACAGAAAACAGGAGTTTCGGGGGTACAGTCGTCAAACCGCGGCGAACGAGTCTCACTTTATTGAAGGTTTTTAATACTTGAATATATCTATTTCAAGTCAAATATATATACATTTCTGAACATCATCAAACCATACTAAGTCTACTAGGAATAATATTAACCTATTTAGGACCAACAGAATAGCTACAAAACAGGGGTAGTGAAGGTGTAGACTTATCTAGAAATCCTCACCCAAAAATCCTATTTTGTCATTAACCTAACCTAACCTGAGGGGCCGGGGGGGGTGGAGGGGGAAGGGGGTGGAGTGATGCTACACTTTCTAGGTGAGGGAGTAGAGGATGTGGTATGAAGATATGCCACTACTTTCTATATGTAATAAAAGGTCAAGTTGAGGTCATTTGTTGTAACTGCCTTATTATAGCCTAGCATGGTTAGGCTGGAGTGGTGTGGATTGTCCAGGTACAGTACAAGTGCTTCATGGGGACTTTGTTGAGTCTTGCTGAGGTACTGTTAGCACTATACCAACATTGGTCACTGTGATGACATAATGGTGTTGTGTTGTGGTAAGACTTTATTGTACTGTACTACAGTAAAGAGACTACAACCACCAAGCTCTCTGTGGATGAAGCAGTCTTTAAACTTGTATGTACAGTATCTATGTACAGTCTGTAGGCTACACTATGTATGTATGAGGAGTGGAGGATGAGGTATGGAGAGATGCCACTACTTTCTATATGTTAACCAATTTTGAGACATTTCCCGGCACGATACTGTATTTGGTTTCTTTTTTATCCGTGATCAATCCCAGACATGTCCCCACTGACCCACTCCACAGTACTACCTCCACTAAGTGGATTATGATCCTTAGCACTGAAGGATCAGACCCAGAGAAGTCCCTGACTCGGATGGCATTTCCACTTTTATATTTACCCCAGTGGGGCCCTGGCTGGAAGTATACCAAGCACAGGAATTTTCTGAAGATGGGAACCAGTGGTCCACTGCACTTTTAAATTCCGTTGCAAGCCATGGCATAGTCAGTAGAGCGTCGGCTGCTGATCAAAGGGTCGGCGGATGGAGCCCACACTGTTGAAATGTTATTGGTAGATGTCAAGCCCGGGCAACTTGACCTAGCGATTCGTGACGAATGCTTAATGTTCATGGAATTACAGCGTCTGGCAAAAACATATCAAAAAATATAAAATTACAAAATATATAAAAACTATGCTTTCCGGAAAGCTTATTTCAGTCCATGGGTTAATTATATGTATGTCTCTTTTCAGGACCCCAGCCTAAGATGACTAGCAATGCGTCCAAAACCAAAACCTTCGCCAAAAGCAGCGCGTTGTTAAGAGACCGCCGACAGAAGACTTTTAAGATCATTGTTATTGGTGATAGTAGCGTGGGCAAGACATGTCTAACCTTCAGGTATGGTATCTCCCTCATGTTTAGCCCCTTAATCCCTTCAGTACCGGGTCGTTGTTAAGTGGGGATGGGCATATTTATTAGCTCATTTATGTATGTAAGTAAGAGAAGAGTAGATGAGGAATTTGGAACGAATCTGAGTGTAAAATGGAGGGAGTGTGAGAAACTGTTCTGGAAAGAAGTCAAGAAAGTTAGGGAAGGTAGCAAAGGAAACAGTAAGGGTGTGAAAGATAAGAATGGGAGAGTGCTAGCCGAAAGCAAGAGAGAGTCGAAAGATGGAGGGAGTACTTCAACGAATTGCTAAATATAATGTAAGGAATGAAGCGCCAGCAAACATTGTTGGATATGGTACGGGAGGGAGAAGAAGAGAAGTAGTGGAGGAGAAGGTGGGGATCAGGAGGTCAGAAGTGTGTGAAGCCATAAAAAGAGTGAAGTTGGGGAAAGCACCAGGAACAGATGGAGTGTGTGGGGAAATGCTGAGGTATGGTGGTGAGATAGTGATCGAATGGGTATGGAAAATGTGCAAACTAGCATGGGAGAAGGGGAGTGCATTTGATGACTGGAAGACAGACATAATAGTCCCCCTATATTACGGTAAAGGGGAAAGAGGAGTGTGTGGTAACCACCGAGGAATATGTCTTCTAAGCGTAGAAGGGAAGGTGTGCAGTAGGGTAGTGATTGAGAGAGTGAGAGCGAGAACGAAGAAATGGATAGTTGACGAGCAGGGTGGTTTTAGGAAGGGAAGAGGAGGTGTAGATCAGATTTTTACCTTGAATTGTGTATTGCAGAAATATCTGGAGAAGCAAAAAAAGGTGTATGTTGCCTTTATGGACTTGGAGAAGGCCTATGACAGAGTGGATAGAGAAGGTAGCCTATGTGGAAAGTACTTAAAATATACGGAGTAGATGGCAAGTTGCTGAAAGCAGTGAAGAGCATGTATGAGGGTGCAAAGGCGGCAGTACGTGTGGAGAATGAGCAGAGCAAGTTTTTTGACCTGAGAGTTGAAACAGGGGTGTGTGATGTCCCCGTGGTTGTTTACTGTATATATGGATGGAGTCATGAAAGAAATACTAGGAAGAGCAGTGGATGTTGGTGTATCGCTGAAAAGGGAGGGAAATAGTAGAAGCTACCTATACTGCTGTTTGCGGATGATACAGTTCTGATGAGCGATAATGAATGGGAGTTGCAGGGTCTGGTAAATGAGTTTGAAACAGTGTGCGAAAAACGGAATCTGAAGGTAAATGCGGGGAAGAGCAAGGTTATGGTCTTCGAAAGTGGTGAAGCACAGTGTGCGCAAAACGGAATCTGAAGGTAAATGCGGGGAAGAGCAAAGTTATGGTCTTCGAAATGGGTGAAGCCACAGCGTGTGAGGTGAAGTTGAACGGTCAGGCTATGGAGATGGTCAGCTCATTTAAGTATCTGGGCAGTGTGTTGAGTAAAGATGGGACTATGGAAGAAGAAGTGCGGGAGAGGGTACAACATGGGAAGAGGGTTGTAGGAATGTTGAAAGCAGTAACAAGAAATAGGGTGGTCAGTATGGAAGTGAAGAGGTCCTTGCATGACAGTGTGGTAATCCCGACATTGAACTACGGAAGCGAAGCATGGACGTTGGTGGAGAAACTCAGACCAAGAGTGAGAGGGGTGGAAATGAGTTACTTAAGAAGTGCGTGCGGAGTTACATGGAGGGATAGACATACGAATGAGGAAGTAAGAGGGAGGTGTGGTGGTAGATGTGCTGGAAACACCGTGAACGACCGCAGCAGTGCAAGTACTGGTACTGAGCTGGATACACAGGCATAGTTTGCCTTTTTCCAGAGGATCTACTATAAGAAAAACTGTAAGAAAGTGTGAAAAGAAAAACCTTTAGATGGTTCGGCCATATGGAACGTATGGGAAGAGCCAGAAAATGACTAAGAGGGTGTACGAGAGAGAGGTGGAAGGACAGAGAGGGAGAGGTAGACCGAAAAAGAGGTGGAAGGATAGAATCTATCTATCTATTGCCTGACGCCGTGATCCCCGAAGGGGTGGCCACGAACGAACTGCCCCCATGCACCTCTGTCCCCGGTCAGTCGACGCCCCTCCCCCCAACCAGCACCGCCTTCGTTCATATACTTCCTCACTCCATCCTTCCACCTCTCTTTCGGTCTACCTCTCCCTCTCTGTCGCTCCACCTCGCTCTCGTACACCCTCTTAGTCATTCTCTCGCTTTCCATACGTTCCATATGGCCGAACCATCTCAAGTTGTTCCTTTTCACACTTTCCAGCGCATCTCCCTCCACACCACACCTCCTTCTTACTTCCTCATTAGTCTGTCTATCCCTCCATGTAACTCCGCACGCACTTCTTAGGTAATTCATTTCCACTGCTCTCACTCTTGGTCTTGAGTCTCTCAACCAACGTCCATGCTTCGCTTCCGTAAGTCAGTGTCGGGATTACCACACTGTCATGCAAGGACTTCTTCACTTCCATACTGACCACCCTATTTCTTGTTACTGCTTTCAGCGTTTCTACAACCCTCTTCCCATGTTGTACCCTCTCCTGCACTTCTTCATCCATAGTCCCATCTTTACTCAACACACTGCCCAGATACTTAAAAGAGTTGACGATCTCCATAGCCTGACCGTTCAGCTTCACCTCACACTCTGTGACTTCACCCCTTTCGAAGACCATAACCTTGCTCTTCCCCGCATTTACCTTCAAATTCTGTTTTTCGCACACTGTTCCAAACTCATTTACCAGACCCTGCAACTCCCATTCATTATCACTCATCAGAACTGTATCATCCGCAAACAGCAGTATAGGTAGCTTCCACTCAATTCCCTCCCTTTTCAGCGATACACCAACATCCACTGCTCTTGATAGTATTTCTTTCATGACTCCATCCATATATACAGTAAACAACCACGGGGACATCACACACCCCTGTTTCAACCCAACATTCAGGTCAAAGAACTCGCTCTGCTCACTCTCCACACGTACTGCCGCCTTTGCACCCTCATACATGCTCTTCACTGCTTTCAGCAACTTGCCATCTACTCCGTATATTCTAAGTACTTTCCACAAACCTTCTCTATCCACTCTGTCATAGGCCTTCTCCAAGTCCATAAAGGCAACATACACCACATGTATTCATTAATATCATTGATTTAATTACGTGTGTTTATTTGTAAGTTAATTGGTGGGTTGGTGAATATATATGAATTTATATACTGTACATTAAATATATACCGGTATATATTTTTTGGTATAGGTTTTGTGGCGGGCATTTTCCGGAACGAACGGAAGCAACCATCGGTGTGGACTTCAGAGAGAGGACAGTCAAAATAGACCAAGAAGAAATTATGGTAAGTTGGTGTTTTGTTTATTATTTTCTGGGCCCCCTTCTCCCTCATGTTGTTGTAGTTGGTGTTTTGTGTATTATTTTCTGGGCCCCCTTCTCCCTCATGTTGTTGTAGTTGGTGTTTTGTGTATTATTTTCTGGGCCCCCTTCTCCCTCATGTTGTTGTAGTTGGTGTTTTGTGTATTATTTTCTGGGCCCCCTTCTCCCTCATGTTGTAGTAGTTGGTGTTTTGTTTATTATTTTCTGGACCCCCTTCTCCCTCATGTTGTAGGAATAGGTTTTTACACCACACCCGAAAGAGGAGTTTTGGAGCTCCGTTCTCTTTGAACCATCTTGACAATTTTACCAACACACCTAAACTTTGTTTGATGCAAAAATAGCCTCCCGAAAATTTACCCTGGGCGGCAGTTGAACTCGGGACCCTTGGGCTATGAGGCAGTCACTCTACCAGTTAGACCAATAGAGATATCTCACTTGGCCAGCTGGTCGGCTCAAGTGTATTTCCGCATCTTGTTCATTTTAGGCTAACCTATTTTTACTGACTTTACATCACTTAGCCCCATTAGTTGTTGTTGTTCCCCAGGCTGTCTGACCGAGCAGCCACAAGGTCCCGAGCAAGGCCAAGGCCATAACCGAGAGCCCCCACAGAACCCTCCCTGCTTTACCATAAGAAAGCCCAGGTGACCGAAGCCGCTCCCAGGCGAGGAGCTGAGGAGGGTGCGGAAACGCCCGGGACACCAAAGCCCCACCCAAGGCCCCATTAGTTTTTTATATTTGAAGACGTTCGTCCCTTTAGTTTGGCGATTAAAAGACCACTCGCCCCATTTGTTTGTCAATTTAGAGACCTTTTGTACCTTTTAGGTGTTCCTGGCAAGCGAAAGCGAGCCTGATATTTAGGAGGAACTGGCATTTGGCCGGAATTTTTTTCTATAAAAAAATATGCAAATTTATCTTGAAGGGGGATCATGGGGGTTATTTTATAAAGCTTGATAGAGGTGTTGAGGGGGAAACTAGAGATAATAATAATGAATATATGTATTTACAGTCGCGCTAATAAATGATGTCTCGGCACCAAGTATGTTTTGATCAATAATTGGTATCAGCAATATCTAAGCTTCATTTCTTCATGTCCAGTGAAATATACAAGCATGTTCCTACACTTACCCACCCTATTCAACATCTGACAGACAATAATACAGCACAGAGCGAGCCAAACGTAATGACAGCTGGGACATGACTTATTAGCACGACCGTACACCTACTGTATGTATATACTTAGGCACATACCCCATTGCTGGGGGTGGCCGACACGAGACAGAGCCCGAACAGAAACAACATTTAAACTTCCTATTCTCAGGGTACGGGACCACTTTTGCGTTCCCTCGCCCGTTTCTCTGTCTTGTTGACTAGGAGAATTATACAAGGGGAGGAGGATTCCTAGCCTCCTGCCCCCGGAAGGAAAAGTAGTACAGTAAAAGAGACAGACAGAAACAGCTAAGGTTGAGTAGAGGATGCTAAACCTCACTCTTGATAGGACCAGCCCTTACCCATAAATAAATAAATACTTAGAAATAGCGTTAGTGGACTATTGTGATGTCCCCTCTATAAGGAAGTAAAGTACATACATACATACATACATACATATACATACATACATACATACATACATACACATATATACATACATACATACATTCACATACATACACACATACACATATATACATACATACATACATACATACATACACACATATATACATACATGCACATACATACATACATACATATACATACATACATACACATATATACAAACATGCACATACATACACACATACATACATACATACGTGTACATACATACATACACATATACATACATACATACATACATATACACATACATACACATATACAGTGGGGGCCGAATGTGTTGTCGCGTATGGGGTAGCGACAACTCATACAGCTGTAAGTGGTACAGGGCGATTTTGCCTCGTGGTTTTCGTGGGATTCCCATTTTCGTACGTCTGGCAACTAGACCAGACCTCCCGCGTTGCTGGGAAGATGAGTAATTGTCCCTCAGTCCTTGTCTTACCACCGTGACGAGTTAATGTGCTCCGCGGGTGGGCCCCCTGGATTACCCAAATCTTGTACACCAGCGGTCGGTATTGTGCTTCTATCTACGCTATGCCCGGTGCTAAGAACTTGGAAAGTGCAGACATTGCAGCCATAGGAGCCCTCTACAGGGCTGGGCATTCGAATCCAGAGATTTCTCGCCTGACGGGCGTTAATTTGAGGACTATACAGAGGTGGACTAAGAAGTTTCGCGAGGCTGGCGACGCTGCCGACGTCGGCCATAAGCCGAAGCCTGGTAGGCCCAGAAAAATCAGTGCTAGGACCCTGCTAGTGCTTAAGCGACAGATTGAGGGCAATCCTCGTCTAACTGCACGGCAATTAAAACAAAATAACCCTGATTTGTTGGATAATGTGGCCATTAGGACAATACGCACAGCCCTTGCCACAAAACTCGATTATCGAAGTTTACGGCCCCTCAAGAAACCCCTTATAACTATCCGCCAAGCTAGAAACAGGAGACTTTTTGCCGCCAAGTACCTTCGTTGGCCATTAAGGAAGTGGAAGACGGTGTTGTGGAGCGATGAGTCTACTTTCACGGTCACTAGCAACCGTGGAGGAAATGTGAGGGTGCGCGAGGGTGGCAACAGGTTGGACCGCAAGTACCTGGCAACTACTGTAAAGTACCCAGACAGTCTCATGGTATGGGCTTGTTTCACCTACCATGGTGTTGGTGAGTTAGTAGTGCTACCTAAGAATATCCGTATGAACAGGTATAATTATTTAGAACTATTAAATGACCACTTGCCAAGTTCATACCACAAAACTAGGGCCACCTTTTTCATGCAAGACGGTGCACCTTGCCACACGGCCCGTTATGTCACTGAGTGGATGGATGATGTGGGTGTGAAGTACTTTATGGACTGGCCTGGTAATTCTCCCGACATTAACCCAATTGAAAACCTGTGGGCTATTATGAAACGACGCCTACGGGGGAAGGAAATAACTTCTGTACCGCATCTTGAGCAGCTCATTCGGGATATTTGGAATAATCTGGAGCCATCCGTGCTTCAAAACCTCGCTGCTGACGTCCCAAAGCGCCTTCAAGCACTGAAGAAAGCTAAGGGGTGGAACACAGCATACTAGTGGTGAGGTAAGTACAAAAAAAAATCAACAATGTGCCCAAATAATATGTTCATTCCCCCCATCTTGTTGACACAGGTTCAGACGCGCGCGGTTTGACGGGACGCGACAACACATTCGGCCCCCACTGTACATACACATACATACATACATACATACATACGTGTACATACATACATACATACATACACATATACATACATACATACATATACACATACATACACATATACATACATACATACACATACATACACACATACATACGTGTACATACATACATACATACATACACACATACACATATACATACATACATACATACATATACACATACATACACATATACATACATACATACACATACATACATATACACATACACATATATACATACATACACATACATACATACATACATACATACATACATACACATATACATACATACATACATACATATACACATATATACATACATACACATACATACATATATACATACATACATACACACACATACATACATATACACATACATACACATATACATACATACATACACATACATACATATACACATATATACATAGATACACATACATACATACATACACATATACATACATACATACATACACATACATACATATACACATACACATACATACATACGTGTACATACATACATACACATATACATACATACATACATACATACACATACATACATACATACATACAGTACAGTATACACGTTGCCGGTACAATAGGGGTTAAGGGGAGATGGGCCGGTTTTCTAGATCCCCTTCTCCCTCATGTTTAGCCCCATTAGTTTGACATTTTAAGACATTTGCCCCATTAGTTTGGCGATTTTAAGACCTTTCGCCCCATTTCTTTGTCAATATTAGGACCTTGCGTGCCATTTAGGTGTTGATTTTTTCCTGGCGAGCGATAGCGAGCCTATAATTTAAGAGGAACCGGCCTTTGGCCGGTACATTTTTCTACTGAAAAATGTACAAATTTATCTTAAAAGGGGGTCTAGAGGGTGTTTATCTAAGCTTGTTGGAGGTCTAGGGGGTGTTTATCTAAGCTTGTTGGAGGTCTAGGGAACAAACTGAAAACCTCCCCTTAACCTTGTATGTATATACTCTAACACACACACCCTTTTATTATTATTATTATTATTATTATTATTATTATTATTATTAATATATATATATATATTTATTTTTTTTTTTTTTTTTTTTTTTATTGTGGTTGGGTGACTGGAGACAGAGCCTTAACCATAACTTATTATTTGCAGTTACAGCTCTGGGATACAGCGGGACAGGAGAGGTTCAGACGCTCTATGGTGCAGCATTATTATCGCAATGTTAGCGCTGTGGTCTTTGTCTACGACGTCACCAGGATGCCTTCTTTTACGGTACGCAACTCTCTATAGTTCCTGTTCGGGCTCTGTCTTGAGTCGGCCAGCCCCCAGCTTTAAACAAAAATAATAATAATAATAATTGGGTTATGTGCCAGGCTGTATTTATATATATACTTTACTGTATATATCACCACCCAGAACGAGGGGCGGCGCGCTCATCGGTGCCACTAGAAGTGTGGCGAACACAGTATAAGGTATCACAAGTTATATACCGGTATATATATATATATATTATTATTATTATTATTATTATTATACAAATATAGAAGTCTCTGAGTGGAAAGGACAAGCCTACAAGACCAAGGGTGGCCCCGCTGGCGCTGCGAGACATACCGTACGGGGGGTGGGGGGGGGGGGGGACAAAACAAAGGCAAACAGGCGGGTGCCCAACCCCGAAAAGGGTTGAAATAGGGGAGCTATCCCCCCGCCAAAGGCAGCTTTCTAGGGCCTTTCCTAGCTGATGCTGAGAGGATTGGGTTCTAGTCATGTGGTGATGGGCTGGTCTATCAGAGTGAGAACTGAGCGATCTCTGCCATACCCATAGCTTACTCTGACTGTTCCTTTTACTTATATATTTTCTAGATCTCAAGTGACGGCGTCTCTTGCGTGGATTGACCTCCTAATCTACCAAGATTGGAAGCCAAAGCGTCACATCTTTCCTTTGCCCTTCAACTTTCTCTTCATAATTGCTGAGGGGCACAGGGCCCTGGGTGGGGCTTTGGTTTCCCGGGCGTTTCTGCGCCCTCCTCAGCTCCCCGCCATGGAGTGGCTTCGGTCACCCAGGCTTTATTGTGGTCGGCAGGGAGGGTTCTGTGGGGGCGCTCGGTTATGGCCTTGGCCTTGCTCGGGGCCTTGGGACTGTTCGGCCAGGCAGCTTGGGGAAAAACAACAACAACAACAACAATGAACACAGTTAAGATCTGAATTGATTAAACAATAAGCTTATTTATTTTAGATTTAAATAATGTAATATCAGAAGGTAATACACATTCTTCTGGTAATTCATTCCACTCCTTGTAAATATTAGGAATGAAGCAGCGTGAACACTGGGATGTATTACATCTAACAACAGAAAACGCTTTGCTGTTGCTATTTACAGTAAAAAAAAAAAAAAATTTTTTTTTTTTTTTTTTTTTTTTTTAGCACCAGTGAATTCTGCGGAAAAATTGGCGCTTGTGAAAAATAAGTAACATGCTTATTATTATTATTATTATTATTAAGGCGAGCAGCTGTAAAAGGCTCCGGAAGAGCAGGATCAAGTGGTTGTCCATTATTATTTACAACCTTAAATATAAATGATAGTGACCCAACCAATCTACATTTCTGCAGGTCAATAGTTAAATTGGTCAACAAGAATGTTATGTTATTGATTGCTCTATCAAGTTACCTAAGATGACAATCAGCAGCAGACATCCACATGACAACATTAAGGCCAGGTATTTAGTGTGTTCCCTAGACCTCCATCAAGCTTAAAATTACAACCCCTTGAGTCCCTTTCAAGATAAATTTCTACATTTTTCGGTAGAAAAATTTCCCGGCCGAAGGCCGGTTCCTCTTAAATTACAGGCTCGCTATCGCTCGCCAGGATAAAATCGACACCTGAATTGCACGAAAGGTCTTAATATGGGGTGAAAGTTCTTAAAATCGCTAAACTAATCGGGCAAACGTTTTATAATATCAAAAGCAATGGGGCTAAACATGAGAGAGAAAGGGGTCAAGAAAAAAATCCCTCAAGTGGAGATCTCCCCTTAATGCAAGAACAAACGTAAAACACCACCGTTATTGCCAAACGGTTTTTGGCATTTTCTAACATGAACAATGGACGAAGAAACTGAACCAAGATTAGCTTCAAAAGTAAGCTTACTATCTAAAGTAACATCGAGTAGACTAAGATTATTAGAAGAATCAAGATAAGTATTGTAATGTAAGTGGATGATTGTGATTTAAAGTTCTAATACTGCTAAAGAGAATTGATTGTGAATGGGTTAGGAAGGAAGGAAAAATACAATTATAATGTAAGTTTCTGATGGCTAAAGAGTATGTTGAATTGGGTTTTATGTATTTATATAAGCACTTCCAACATCAATTTAGGTGATAATTCTGTTAATTATCGATGTCTACGGCTCCAACTTCCTTATAGCCTGAAACTCGCAAGTGGTCAGTTGGTAGGTTTGAATAAGTATGAATTCTAATAACCTCTCTGGGTGGTTGGGGGCCGGGGGAGTGCTGGATCCTGGTGATCCTGGTCTCTGGGTGACCTAGATGTGTGTGAATTTGTATTTTGTTTTTGTGTGTTCATTGTTTTCTGTTGTGTTGTCCCTATTCTGGCTCTGTCTTGAGTCGGCCACCCCCAGAAACAAAAAATAGAAAAAAGTGGGGAATGGGCCTCAGTAAATAGAATAGAATAGGGTTTGTAATGGAGGATTAATGTTAAGAATGGGGTGTTCGTTAAATTGTAATAATGTTTTCGTACCGTTGCAGTCACTACCGTCGTGGATAGAAGAATGTAACCAACACCTGCTATCAAACAACCTACCCAGGATATTGATCGGCAACAAGTGTGATTGTAAAGGTGATCTGGCCGTACCTACCAACGTAGCTCAGAGGTTTGCCGATCTTCACTCCATGCCTGTGAGATGCTTTTATTGTGTCTATATTTAAGGGGGGATGTATATGTATGTATATATACTGTATATATACTCAGACCGACTCCAGACAGAGCCCGACTAGGAACAATACAATAAAAAACAAAACAAAAATACAAAAAACAAAAATACAAAACACAAAGGTTCTGATCTCAGTTGGCAGACATGCCGCAGAGCCGTTTCGGCTCTGCGGCATGTCTGTCGACTGAGATCAAGCCCACAATCAAGATCAAGATCAAGATCAAGATCACAAGCCCGCCCACCACACTTGTTGTTCTATAAGAACACATAGATTGTATGGTTGGAACACACTGGCTCAGTCTAGCATTTAACTTTTTGGTAAGTCTGTTCGGGCCCTTAACCCTTCCTGCCCGGACATCATTTTAAAAGGACGCACCTTGCGAAGGCCCGGAGCCCGGGCGTCCTTTTAAAATCTGTATGCTTGAAAGCGTCCTTAACCCTCCAGACCCGGTTGGGCTCAGGCATCCATAACAAACGCGGCCCGCGCAACCCGGACGGGCTCTGAGGCTCCGAGTGCTTGCGTACGTGCTTTCGAATGGCTCGCGTAAATTTTTGGTGTCGTGGGTGGTAGATGACGCCACCACACGTGAACTACACCACAACAACAGTCTCTACCCCGACGCCACCATGGATAGTACGCCAAAAAGTGATTCCGCTGTGTCCGATACCGTGCTCCCTACGACGCCCGCCCAAGCTCGTCGCGTCTTACGCAGACGCCACCGCCTAAATGTGTTATCTCCCGGAGGTATTGAGGAGACATTGAGAATCTATGAGCGTGCTGATGCACAGTATAATGTTGATGATGAAGGTAGTGATAAATCGGCTAATTATCAGTCGAGTGATTATGGCGATGACAGTGACAATGGTACGCAATTTAGGGGATTTGCGAGTGAACATGAGTGATGAAGGTGATGTAGCAGCTTTCGCGGAAGCTGTTTTAGCTGAAGAGAATGAAGTGGGGAAAGTGAGTGAGTGGGAGAGTTCAAGGTCACTCTCCAAGTTTCAGTTGAGTGACACGACTCCAAGCCCTTCGCCAGCTAAATCGCCTTTCAAGCTACACTTCTATAAGAAGCAGGTACTTGAAAAGGCGGCCGCGGCAGCCAGGGAAGAAGCCAAAAGACTTGGTGAGGATGAGGCTGTGAGTGAGGGTGAGCGTGGTGACTCATCTCGCCCGCCATTGTCTCCCTTATCTACCCAAGCCACCCAAGATGACCCGGGCGCCCCGCATTCTTCCCCACCACTGCCAAGGGTTGAGGACCCCCCACTTTCAGCCTATTTGCCTCCTAGGTCCCCCGACAGGAGACATACTGCTGCCGAAAAGGGGAAAGGCAGGAAATATGTCAAAAAGGGACAGAAAACTAGGCGGGCTTTGTTCGAGGCTCCCGCGGCGTCCACCCCTGCCGGCCCCAGCCATACGCCCCCGCAACTTTCCCCACGGTCCTCCCCACCTCTCCAGCCGTCAACATATGTTCCTGACGAAGTCTTTGACCTCGCATCACCAATACCTGGGCCTAGTGACAGTGAAACATTGCTTTCTGCCACTCGTCGCAGGCCAAGGAGCCAAGGACCTCGGGGGGACATAGCCTCACCTGCCACTCCTTCCCCACCTCGCCCCCCCGCATGCCGCCCACGCATCACTCGTTCCCCGCCAAATTATGTGGGGGACACTGATGATGAAGAGCACCTCACATATGACTCTGGCCATGACTATATAGGTCCACCGTCAGGGCAAGATGACCACTCTGACGACGACGAATATATGGACATGGACGACCCTCAACCCATCCGCTCCGTCCGGGGGCGTCGTGCTGTATTTACCTAATTGTATTTACCTAATTGTAGTTTACAGGAGTTGAGCTAAGCTCGTGTTGTCCCGTCTCTCAGTCTACTTTTTATCCAATTTTTTCTTGAAAATATGGATGTTCCTTGCCCCTACCACCTCCTCCTCCAGCCCATTCCATTTGTCAATACATCTATAGGGGAAGCTAAACTTCCTGATATCGTTCTTGCAGGTAGGTCTTTTTACTTGTAGCTGTGGCCTCTAGTTATTCCTGTATCCATAATTAATATATCCTCCCTATCCAGCCTCTCCAGCCCCGGGTACATTTGTACATCATTATCATGTCTCCCCTCTCTCTCCTCTCTTTTAGACTCGGAAGATTTAATTTGTCTAGCCTCCCTTCATATGGCAGTTCTCTGAGACTTGGAACCAATCTAGTGACTGCTCTCTGGATTCTTTCTAACTTGTGAATATGCTTCTTTAGATGCGGGGACCACACCACTGCTGCATACTCCAATCTTGGTCTAATCATACTCTTCATAATTTTCGCTACCATGGTCTCATCCAAATAGTTCAGAGCAACTTTCATATTCCCGGCCATTGCATACATTCCGCTAAAGAGCTTGTTAATATGTTTCTCTGGCGACAAATTATCTTGTATAATCAACCCTAAATCTTTTTCTGTGGCCCGCCCTGGCCGCGCGCCTCCCGAGTTGGCCGTGGGCATGCTGGGCCACCAGCTGGAGCTCCTCGTCAGCGTCGCCAAGACCCATTCTACGTTTTTCAGTGGCAAGACGTGGCTGACGGGGAAGATTACAACCCTGATGTACCAGCTTTTGATGAGGTACAGGAGGGTTCAGGAATTACCCCCAATTTTCCCGCAGGCCCCAATGCTCCACCACATGAGCTTTTTGAGGCCTTTCTTGATGAGGAGGTTACCGGATTTGTCATCAAGGAGACAAACAAGCAGCACCAATTCCAGGTCCACTTTTTTGACAAGGTGACCAAGGGCCACATGAGGCAGTGGACTGACGTGACTCATGACGAGTTCATGGTGTTCCTGGCACTCACCATGCTAATTCCTCATGTCAAGAAGCATAGGTTGCCTGACTATTGGATCACCAATGATCTCATATCCACCCCTGCCTTCGGGAAATATATGTCTCGCGACCGGTACCTTGACATCCTCGCAGCGCTCCATCTTGTCACCAACACCGACATCCACAAGCCAAACAAGCTGTGGAAGATTAGGACGTTGTACGAGATGATGCGACACCGTTTCTCCTCCTACTTCAAGCCCTTCTGCAAGGTCGTCATTGACGAGTCACTTGTGCTGTTCCGGGGAAAGCTCAGCTTCCGGCAGTACATCCCCTCAAAGAGACATCGCTTTGGCATCAAATTCTTTGTGCTGTGCGACTGCCGAACTGGCTATGTCCTGGACTTCCTGGTCTACAGCGGGAAGGAAGGGGACTTGCTTGTGGACCCCCTCATTGGCTTTGGCGGAGCAGTGGTGCAAGCCATGATGGACCGCTATTTCCACAAGAATCACGTCCTCTACACGGACAATTGCTACACGTCCCCCACTCTCTCAAAGTACCTCCATGAGCGCAAGACGGGGACTGTAGGCACAGTACGAGGGAGAAGGAAGGGCATGCCACCTTTCCCTCCAAAGACCAAAAAAGGCGATGTGTTCAGGAAGAAGTCGGGGCCCATTCTGGCTATCCACTGGCACGACCAGCGGAAGGTCAACCTCCTGACCACCGTCCACAAGGGGGAAATGGTGGAGACTGGCAAGGTGGATCGCCGCACCCAGGCCAGGGTGACCAAGCCCGATGCTGTCCTGGACTACAACATCAACATGAGGCTGGTGGACAAGTCCGACATGCAGATAGGCTTCATTGACTGTCTGCGTACCTCATGCAGATGGTACAAAAAGTTCTTTCTGCACATGGTGGACATGTCCATTCTGAACGCTTACAACATCTACAAGCTTCGGAATGAGAACACACCCAGGAAGTTCAATAGCCTGCGGAGGTTCCAAAAGCAGGTGTTGAAGGAGCTCCTGGAGAAGTATGCTACGCCACAGAGGGCAGTGCCACATGCTGGGCCCGCCGCTACTGACCGCTTGCACTGTGCATATTACATGAATATGCACAGGCTAGTTTCCCTGCCTCAGACAGCAGCAAGAAGAAAGCAGCAGAAGCGGTGCCATGTCTGCTACAACACCAGGCTGAGGGCGAGGTCAGATAAAAAGTCCACCCTGGAGTGTGTGGAGTGCAAGGTGGCACTCTGTGCTGAAGGGTGCTTCTTTGATTACCACTCCAAGCAGGAGTTCTAATAATCATAGTGAAAGTGCCAAAGACAGTGCCAATATGTACAGTACTGTATATATATAGGCAAAAAGTGGAAGTAAAACCATTTATTGTTATACAAAAGTCATGTATTATGAGAAAATGTATACAAATACAATTACACCATAATAATATGTGAAAGTGACACATATGTATATAATAAGTGACATTCATATGATTACAACCTATAGAAATATATAAATCAGTGAAAAAAGACACAATAAATTTTATATAAAATGTTTACAAAGCATATAACTAAGTGAAAGTGACACAAGACCTAATATTTGATGGCCAAAGTATAATAAACACCTGTGATAACTAATAATCAGTGCCTAATATAACAATAACCTACCTCAATTACTAATACCCACTAAACTACATGGCAACACACCCACAGACACCAAGAAATATCAAAACAACACCCAGCACACGGTATCACACACAATTATTGTCCTCTCTCCCTCCCTGCCCACCCCGAACCAACTTCCAGAAGCACATCCATACTCATATCTCTCACCGATCCATCCACTCACTCACAGACAACACGCAGCTGCATGCACGACCTCCCGAAATCCATCCTTCCGAATCCTCCCTTCCTCGCGAGGACAGAGTCCACCTGGCCAGGCTGAGATGCGGACACCATCCAGCTCTCCTGAGCTATCAGAAGAGACTGGATGACTCCGTTGTCGACTCCTGCCCGGGATGTAACACAGCACCCCATACCATTAAACACATCATAGAAGACTGCATTTCACACAACCACTTACGCCAACAACACAATCTACACTCAATGAGAGCTCTGTGGGAAAGCCCGATTGTGGCCATGGCCTTCCTCAGGGACTCGGGGCTGTTCGACCAGGCAGCTTAGGGAACAACAACAACAACAACTAATAAAACGTACGGTATCGAGTAAAAATTAGCATTATCAGTGACAGTGACACTCTCTAAAGCATATTTACCAAAGTGAAAGTGACACAAGACCTAATATTTGATGGCCAAAGTATAATAAACACCTGTGATAATGAATAATCAGTGCCTAATATAACAATAACCTACCTCAATTACTAACAAAGCGTACGGTATCGAGTGAAAAAGAGCAATATTAGTGACAGTGATACCCTAATACACATACTTTATATAATTGGCCTCAAAATAACTATAAAAATATCAAATAAACATCAAATTCTCAATATCAAACACTAAAATTGTCTAAGGGAGGTAAACACTCTGGCGCGACGAGTGGCTTGGTGCGTGGTAGCCGTGGCCGGGGCGACGCATCCGAACGCGGGAAGAATTTTCCGCCGAAAATCACTCTACTTCCCGCGCTCGCCATTATGCAACCACTGGGGCTAGAGACCTCTACTAAACGGCATTCTACAGAGGAAGGTTTGTGCAACATTTTATTTTTTTATTCATAACATTACATGCCCTATTCATTGAGTTACAGGTGAGTTAATATAGCCCAATAATCGTCAAAACACCCGGTACCACAGTACAGTCGCGAGCTAGAGGCCCCGAGTCTGGAGGGTTAAGCGTGCTTTGAAAGCTGCGCGGCGAAATGTTTATAAACAAAGCCGATCAAAGCGGCGCCAAGCCTCAACAAGAAGAAGAAGAAGTCCGACCTTGTTCGCCATTGCCAGTTAGAGCAAAAATTATTCTTCCAAAGTGTCCGATATGGCTAAATCCGCGGCGAAACTCTCTCCACGGAAATCGTCATCACAACTGAACCAGTTTACCTAGAGAGCTCTACTCAACGCCAGTCTACAGATACAAGTAAGGGCTATATTTGTGTGAATTCTCTAGCTATTATGTTAACAAAAATAGGCCTATGTTTACATACAACGTTTTTTGGCCAGATCGCCCGGATAGGACTATCGACATCTATAAATGCTGCCCGGGCAAGGAGGGTTAACCCTCCAGCCACGGCTATGTATTATATATATATTCCCCGAAACCCGGGGGTTATGGCCGAAAAACGTCTAGCCTAGGCTACTGTATCTTTGTTATTCTGACTGCTTCCGCATTCCCGCGCATCCCCAAGCGTAGATGTGTGTCTTACCTGTAGAATGGCGTTAAGTAGAGCTCTCTAAGTCAACTGGTTCAGTTGTGATGATGATTTCATTGGAGATAACTTTATGGCAAAAACAGCCACTTTACACTACTTTTCGATACTTAACAACAACATACAGGCACATACGAACAAGCGACGCTCTCCTTCTTGTGGCCAGAGATGCGGGGCGTCGGTCCAGCCGGCTGTTGTTTACATGCGTCGGACCGACGCCTCGCACACCAAGCTCACAGGCTTTCAACCACTGGGCGTTAAAGAGCCCTTCCGGGCAGCTCTGGTATGCTTTTTTATGGGCGTTCAAGAGCCCTTCCGGGAACGAAGGGTTAAGGGTCTTTTAAAAATATTCCGGAAGCTCTCTTGTTTTTGCTTCACCACTTCAAAGCGGGCCAATACACCATCTCCATCTTCTCAGTACCATCTATCATCAGTTGACCATCTTGTATCGCTTGGCTTATTGTGTGAAGGCTAACGATGTGTCGGCAGGCATCAGGATACTGGAGGTGTATCTGTACCAAGGGTGGGCGATGTACTAGGTCCCGGCTCGTCTTGTGTTCAGTAGCGCTCGGTTGCTGGAGGACAGGAACAGGCTTATTTATCTCCCCATGGGTGCCAAGGTGAACGAAAGGGTGTGTTTGCTAAGAGCTCCCCAGTGTGATCCAGGCAGGTGCCTGTGGCTCAGTGAGTCCTGTGGCCTTGCCCACCTCCCTTTATACCCCTCCCTCACGGAATGGAACCCTGTGATTGGCCGAGCCGCGCGCTCGGGAGGAGCTACACCAGCCCGCTTGCTTCAAATTTCAATCTTCTGCTTTACTTCATCTTCGTAATATTTTCCTGGAAGCTTATTAGAGATATTCTGTAGTGGCTGACGGGAGTAAGAGGGTGGCACCATTGTAACAGAACATTTGCGAACCAGGATAAAATATACGGGTGTGAACTGAGAGCGAGTTATGAGGCGAGCGTTTAAAGGGAGACGAGAGTTGATCTTTGTGCTGCGTCATAGGAGGCTGGTGAATTTAAAGGGAGACGAGAGTTGATCTTTGTGCTGCATCATAGGAGGCTGGTGAATTTAAAGGGAGATGAGAGTTGATCTTTGTGCTGCGTCATAGGAGGCTGGTGAATTTAAAGGGAGACGAGAGTTGATCTTTGTGCTGCGTCATAGGAGGCTGGTGAATTTAAAGGGAGACGAGAGTTGATCTTTGTGCTGCATCATAGGAGGCTGGTGAATTTAAAGGGAGATGAGAGTTGATCTTTGTGCTGCGTCATAGGAGGCTGGTGAATTTAAAGGGAGACGAGAGTTGATCTTTGTGCTGCATCATAGGAGGCTGGTGAATTTAAAGGGAGACGAGAGTTGATCTTTGTGCTGCGTCATAGGAGGCTGGTGAATTTAAAGGGAGATGAGAGTTGATCTTTGTGCTGCGTCATAGGAGGCTGGTGAATTTAAAGGGAGATGAGAGTTGATCTTTGTGCTGCGTCATAGGAGGCTGGTGAATTTAAAGGGAGATGAGAGTTGATCTTTGTGCTGCGTCATAGGAGGCTGGTGAATTTTCGAGCCCGGGGGAGTGTCAGGGTGTTTCCTGTGACAACATTTAAAGAGTAAACCTTGCTTATCCACCTGAGCTAATCCCGTCTCCTGATTGGCAGACGGAATTACTCCTTCAGATACATGTAGTTATAATTTACCAGTACTTACCAGTAAAGTATATCACAAAGTTGATGATTTTAATGTTAACGTAATAAACTTTCCTTTCCCTAGTAGTAATACTGTATCGATAGTAAAATAACTTATAATTGTTTTTATTCCCAGTTAATAAGATTTTGTAAAATTTGCACTAAAGTAGATGACTTTTGGGCTAGAGCTAGGTTACTATACAGACTCTCAGTAGACAGAGGTTTTGAGGCGAGTAAATTGTTACATAAATTAAAGCTTTTTAGGGTCAATTATTGTGACTGTATTCTAAAATTTGACATCAATAATATTAATCAAGCATTTTTAACTTGAAGTTTCTTGTATAACCTCTGCTTACTTTTTGTCTGTTTGTATTTATTGCTTTTCTTTTTCTATTATTATTATTGATGATTTTTTTTAATTAATTGTTCTTGTTAAAAGAGTAGGCCTACTCTTTGTTTAAATCTGTTGTTGCTTCTTCATATTTTGCAATTATTTTTCTTTATATTATATGTATTCATTGTCAATTGCTTGCTTTTGCGATTTCCTTAGTTTATTTGTACGATAAATGTAGGTTATTTGTAGGGTAGTTATTGATAGGGGTCACTTGGGGGCGGTTCGTTCGTGGCCACCCCTTCGGGGATCACGGCGTCAGGCAATAGATAGATATATAGATAGATAGTCACTTGAGGCACCTGGAGGCACTGTCTAGAGTTTTTAGAGGCGGACTCCCGTTGGAACTGTTTTATGCAGACGATTTAGTCCTAATAGCTGACAATATGCAAGATGCTGAGGCCAAATTCAGAGAGTGGAGAGAGGGCATGGTGAGCAAGGGTTTATGAGTCAATATTAACAAAACCAAGGTTATGCACTGTAGATTGAGACGAGGCAATGTGGAAAAGAGCGGTGCATACCCATGTGCAGTGTGTGGGAAGGGTATGGGCATTAACGCGATTTAATGTAGCATCCATCGACGCTGGGTGCACCATTGGAATAAGCGCTGTAGTAGAATAAAGGTACCCCTGCCGAAGGATAAGTCAGAAATAGAGAAATTTGAGTTCGTAGTGTGCAAAGGCGAGCTTGTGTTAATTGATGATCCTGTGGCTGTGAATTTTGGAAATGAGTCATTGGAGCTGGTGAACAAGTTTTGTTACCTAGGAGATACCATCTCTGCCGGTGGTGGGGCCGAGGCTGCCACTGTTGCTAGAATTAGATGTGGCTGAGGGAAGTTCAGAGAACTGCTGCCAATCCTGACCATGAAAAGAATGCCTCTCCCCCTGAAGGGAAAGGTGTATGCCTCATGTGTTAGAAGTGCAATGACGTATGCCTCAGAAACATGGGCCGTTAAAGTAGAGGATGTCAACAGAATGGAGCGTAATGAGATGAGAATGGTGAGATGGATGTGTGGGGCCAGGCTACAGGATAGAATAACAAATGTTGAGCTGAGGAGACGTTTAGGTATAAAGAGTATTAGCGAGGTGATGCGTACAAGTAGACTGGGATGGTATGGACATGTGGAGAGAATGGATGAACAAAATTGGGTAAAAAAATGCAGGTCTGTGATTGTGGAGGGAGCTGCACCAAGGGGTGGACCGAGGAAGACCTGGGATCAGACTATACGTGCCGATCTCAAATCCAAGAACTTGACAAGTGAAGCAGCCCTTAACAGGGTTGCCTGGAACGCCGCCATTAGGACAAGAGGCTGAAACTGCACGTATGTGTGGAACACTCAGTCTTAGAATGTTATGTATGTATGTATGTATGCTATGCTTACAGGTACCTACCCGATAGCACTATCGTTAGGAATGCTGTATGTTTTTTGTAATATTATAGATATCTTATCAATATTTGTATTTTGTAATATTGTTAATGTCTTGTCATGTTGCAAATTTTATATTAATAGAACATTTTGACATTTGACATGTAGTTTCTTTATTTATGCAGAGTTTAGTCAAATATACCAGAACGTCCTGGACTTCCCAAATTGACTAATTCCTTGAACGTGACGATAGTGCGTTGTTATGTGTGCGATTAGTTTGCTTGGGAAACAGATTAACTTGTTCATGTAGTGATGTACACCCTATGTGGTGGATTGTGTTCATGTAGTGATGTACACCCTATGTGGTGGATTGTGTTCATGTAGTGATGTACACCCTATGTCGTGGATTGTGTTCATGTAGTGATGTACACCCTATGTGGTGGATTGGGTTCATGTAGTGATGTACACCCTATGTGGTGGATTGTGTTCATGTAGTGATGTACACCCTATGTGGTGGATTGTGTTCATGTAGTGATGTACACCCTATGTGGTGGATTGTGTTCATGTAATAATGTACACCCTATGTGGTGGATTGTGTTCATGTAGTGATGTACACCCTATGTGGTGGATTGTGTTCATGTAGTGATGTACACCCTATGTGGTGGATTGTGTTCATGTAGTAATGTACACCCTATGTGGTGGATTGTGTTCATATGATGTACACCCTATGTGGTGGATTGTGTTCATGTAGTGATGTACACCCTATGTGGTGGATTGTGTTCATGTAGTAATGTACACCCTATGTGGTGGATTGTGTTCATGTAGTGATGTACACCCTATGTGGTGGATTGTGTTCATGTAGTGATGTACACCCTATGTGGTGGATTGTGTTCATGTAGTGATGTACACCTATGTGGTGATTGTGTTCATGTACAGTGTACACCCTATGTGGTGGATTGTGTTCATGTAGTGATGTACACCCTATGTGGTGGATTGTGTTCATGTAGTGATGTACACCCTATGTGGTGGATTGTGTTCATGTAGTGGTGTACACCCTATGTGGTGGATTGTGTTCATGTAGTGATGTACACCCTATGTGGTGGATTGTGTTCTTAGTGATGTACACCCTATGTGGTGGATTGTGTTCATGTAGTGGTGTACACCCTATGTGGTGGATTGTGTTCATGTAGTGATGTACACCCTATGTGGTGGATTGTGTTCATGTAGTGGTGGATTGTGTTCATGTAGTGATGTACACCCTATGTGGTGGATTGTGTTCATGTAGTGGTGTACACCCTATGTGGTGGATTGTGTTCATGTAGTGATGTACACCCTATGTGGTGGATTGTGTTCATGTAGTGATGTACACCCTATGTGGTGGATTGTGTCATGTAGTGATGTACACCCTATGTGGTGGATTGTGTTCATGTAGTGATGTACACCCTATGTGGTGGATTGTGTTCATGTAGTGATGTACACCCTATGTGGTGGATTGTGTTCATGTAGTGGTGTACACCCTATGTGGTGGATTGTGTTCATGTAGTGGTGTACACCCTATGTGGTGGATTGTGTTCATGTAGTGATGTACACCCTATGTGGTGGATTGTGTTCATGTAGTGGTGTACACCCTATGTGGTGGATTGTGTTCATGTAGTAATGTACACCCTATGTGGTGGATTGTGTTCATGTAGTGGTGTACACCCTATGTGGTGGATTGTGTTCATGTAGTGGTGTACACCCTATGTGGTGGATTGTGTTCATGTAGTAATGTATACCCTATGTGGTGGATTGTTCATGTAGTGGTGTACACCCTATGTGGTGGATTGTGTTCATGTAGTGGTGTACACCCTATGTGGTGGATTGTGTTCATGTAGTAATGTACACCCTATGTGGTGGATTGTGTTCATGTAGTGATGTACACCCTATGTGGTGGATTGTGTTCATGTAGTGATGTACACCCTATGTGGATTGTGTTCATGTAGTGGTGTACACCCTATGTGGTGGATTGTGTTCATGTAGTGATGTACACCCTATGTGGTGGATTGTGTTCATGTACACCCTATGTGGTGGATTGTGTTCATGTACACCCTATGTGGTGGATTGTGTTCATGTAGTGATGTACACCCTATGTGGTGGATTGTGTTCATGTAGTGATGTACACCCTATGTGGTGGATTGTGTTCATGTAGTAATGTACACCCTATGTGGTGGATTGTGTTCATGTAGTGATGTACACCCTATGTGGTGGATTGTGTTCATGTAGTGGTGTACACCCTATGTGGTGGATTGTGTTCATGTAGTGATGTACACCCTATGTGGTGGATTGTGTTCATGTAGTGATGTACACCCTATGTGGTGGATTGTGTTATTTTATTTCATTAATTTTATTTTAGTAAGCGTTGTTTCCACAGCGATTTTGATAAGTTAATTTGACTTTATATTGTCTTTGTCCCAGTTTTGGTTTATTTAGTTTGCAAGTTTTACATTTTAATTCAGTTGTTTGAGATGTGGATGGATAGATAGATGGATAGAATTATAATTACCAGTAATTTTTTTGTTTTTTCAGTTGTTTGAGACATCAGCGAAAGACGACAGCGATTGTGACCATGTGGAGGCCATCTTCCTGACCCTCGCCCATAAACTAAAGGCCAGTAAACCCATGATGACCCCTACCAATGCTCCCAACCAAGAGGACCTACACCGAGCACCAGTGTTGTCTGTTAGTAGAGAAACAACCAGTGATAGTTCAGCGGAGGAAGGGTCTTGTTACTGTTAACCAGTACGATACCTGTGACGCCAGAGAGCCGTCACTATATAAATCACTCCCCAATCCCAGCGACAGGTGGGACAGTAATATACGATCCTTGTAACTGCCTGGTACCACAACGTTTGAGCACTGCTCTAAGACCTTAGCAACACTTCTCAGCTTATATCCAAGTCCCCACAGGCTGGGAGAGGCAGTATTCCTCCATCTTTTGAGGTGGGAGGTTGTTATATCTTGCTTCTGAAGCCATTTTGGCCACATTGCTTGGTACTGGGGGGTACATTTATGCTAGTACCCTATGGTGCAGTAGGGTTCAGGGGAGATGGGCCTTTTTTTCTATTAATTCATTTATTTTTGTATTTCTTAGTTTTCTCCCTAGACCTCCATCAAACTTAGAAAAACACCCCCTAGACCCCCCTTCAAGATAAATTTGTACATTTTTTGGTAGAAAGATTTCCCGGCCAAGGCCGGTTCCTCTTAACATTTCAGGGTCGCTATCGCTCGCCAGGCAATAATCGACACCTAAATGGCACGAAAGGTCTTAAAATTGACAATGAAATGGGGCAAAAGGTTTGAAAATCGCCAAACTAATGGGCCGAACGTCTTATAATCTCAAAACAAATGGGGCTTAACACGAGGGAGAAAGGGGACCATAAATAATGCCCCATCTCCCTTAACCCGAACAGTCCCCTTTAACACTGACGACCAAGAGAACCTACACAGAGCACAAGTGTCCTAGGTTAGAATCCTTGGAGGGTCTCATGGATTGGTCGACTCCATTAACCCCTTCGGTACCGGCCACGTGCTTTTAACTTTATTCTGGCTATTAGACCATTTTGTTCAGTTGTAACAGGGTCTTCAGCAATTAAGAGGCTTCCAACTATCTACCTTAAGGGCAGATTTCCACTTGAGGGACTTTTTTCTTGACCCCTTTCTCTCTCATGTCTAGCCCCATTGCTTTTGAGATTTTAAGATGTTTGCCCCGTTAGTTTGGCGATTTTAAGAACTTTCACCCCATTTTAAGACCTTTCGTGCCATTCAGGTGTCGATTTTATCCTGGCGAGCGATAGCGAGCCTGTAATTTAAGAGTAATCGGCCTTCGGCCGGGACATTTTTCTACCGAAAAATGTACAAATTTATCTTGAAAGGGGGTCGAGGGGGTGAAATTTTAAGATTGCTGGAGGAGTAGGAAACAAACTAAAAACCTCCACTTAACCATTTTTACTACTATAGATCCTTCTTAAACTGCTGAAAATAGTCTAAATATAGTAAGAAAAGTAATAGAAAGACGTCACCGGTACCGAAGGGGTTAATTGAGTTTAGATGTGAAGTTGGTTGGTGAAAAAAATCGAATAAAAAACAGTATATTCGCTGTAAGTACTAGGCCAGCAAGCATGACCTCTAAACCTTCTATAACTCAAAAAGGGCTGGAGCAAATGGCCTGTACATTTCCACACCTATTCCTTGACTGACTCTTCCCAAATGGTAGAAATATTAGCTGGATTACTCTAGTGGTGGATTTTGAGTGACAGGATAGAGGTGATGATCTCTGGCCTCCTTCCAGCGAATAGACTATAGCCGGCTGGTCCAGGACCCCTCGGATAATGAGAGAAGGGCGGGGAGGAGGGGATAGTACTCGCTCTTTCTGGACCCCCTTCTCCCTCATGTTTACCATATTAGTGTTGAGGTTTTAAGACGTTCGTTCCGTTAGTTTGGCGATTTTGTGACCTGTCGCCTCATTGTGTGACCTGTCGCCTCATTGTGTGACCTGTCGCCTCATTGTGTGACCTGTCGCCTCATTGTGTGACCTGTCGCCTCATTGTGTGACCTGTCGCCTCATTGTGTGACCTGTCGCCTCATTTTGTTATCAATATTAAGACCTTTTGTGACCTTCAGGTGTCTTTTTCTTTTTTTTCCCTCCTGGCGAGCGATAGAGAGCCTCTAATTTTAGAAGGAACCAGCCTTCGGGGGTACATTTTTCTACCGAAAAATGCACAAATTTATCTTGAAAGAGGGTTTAATTTATCTTGAAAGAGGGTTTAATTTATCTTGAAAGAGGGTTTAATTTATCTTGAAAGAGGGTTTGATTTATCTTGAAAGAGGGTTTGATTTATCTTGAAAGAGGGTTTAATTTATCTTGAAAGAGGGTTTAATTTATCTTGAAAGAGGGTTTGATTTATCTTGAAAGAGGGTTTAATTTATCTTGAAAGAGGGTTTAATTTATCTTGAAAGAGGGTTTAATTTATCTTGAAAGAGGGTTTACTTATCTTGAAAGAGGGTTTAATTTATCTTGAAAGAGGGTTTAATTTATCTTGAAAGAGGGTTTAATTTATCTTGAAAGAGGGTTTAATTTATCTTGAAAGAGGGTTTGATTTATCTTGAAAGAGGGTTTAATTTATCTTGAAAGAGGTTTAATTTATCTTGAAAGAGGGTTTGATTTATCTTGAAAGAGGGTTTAATTTATCTTGAAAGAGGGTTTAATTTATCTTGAAAGAGGGTTTAATTTATCTTGAAAGAGGGTTTAATTTATCTTGAAAGAGGGTTTAATTTATCTTGAAAGAGGGTTTAATTTATCTTGAAAGAGGGTTTAATTTATCTTGAAAGAGGGTTTGATTTATCTTGAAAGAGGGTTTGATTTATCTTGAAAGAGGGTTTGATTTATCTTGAAAGAGGGTTTGATTTATCTTGAAAGAGGGTTTAATTTATCTTGAAAGAGGGTTTTAATATCTTGAAAGAGGGTTTAATTTATCTTGAAAGAGGGTTTAATTTATCTGAAAGAGGGTTAATTTATCTTGAAAGAGGGTTAATTATCTTGAAAGAGGGTTTGATTTATCTTGAAAGAGGGTTTGATTTATCTTGAAAGAGGGTTTGATTTATCTTGAAAGAGGGTTTGATTTATCTTGAAAGAGGGTTTAATTTATCTTGAAAGGGTTTAATTTATCTTGAAAGAGGGTTTAATTTATCTTGAAAGAGGGTTTAATTTATCTTGAAAGAGGGTTTAATTTATCTTGAAAGAGGGTTTAATTATCTTGAAAGAGGGTTTGATTTATCTTGAAAGAGGGTTTAATTTATCTTGAAAGAGGGTTTTAATTTATCTTGAAGAGGGTTTAATTTATCTTGAAAGAGGGTTTAATTTATCTTGAAAGAGGGTTTAATTTATCTTGAAAGAGGGTTTAATTTATCTTGAAAGAGGGTTTAATTTATCTTGAAAGAGGGTTTAATTTATCTTGAAAGAGGGTTTAATTTATCTTGAAAGAGGGTTTAATTTATCTTGAAAGAGGGTCTTGGGGTGTTTTTTTAAGCTTGATGGAGGTCTAGCGAGGAAACTCAAACAGACATTAATAGATTAATATGTCTACCAGCCACCAAGCACTATACCCCTTAAGTGTATGAGAGCCTTAACCCTATCAGGTGCAGGGCGGGACAATTTAGAGCCTCCCAGTTTTACTCCATTAGCTTGGAGATTTTAAGACGTTTCATCTCGTTAGTTTGGCGATTATATGATGCTTCAACCCAATAAGGTGTCGATTTTTCCTGGGCGAGCGACAGCGAGCCTGCAATTTGGAAGAAACCGGCCGTTGGCGGGGACATTTTTCTACCGAAAAATTTATACATTTAGCTTGAAGGGGGTCTAGGGGACGTTTCTTTTTAGTTTGTGAGTTAACCCTATCTGGTGCTGACCACCTCTTTTATACAGTACTCTATTATGGCTATAGTTACACCATTGTCTGCAGCTTAACCCGTCGAGCCCCGGCTAGTTTTGTAATGTTTCATAATGAACTGGAGGAAATTAATAGAAATAAGGAAGCTAGGCCTAACGATGTAATAAGGAAGCTAGGCCTAACGATGTAATAAGGAAGCTAGGCCTAACGATGTAAATAGACAATGGAACTTTCTTAAGCATAGCCTTATCGCTGCCACTGACAAAGTCTGTGGGAAAACAAAGGGTCACCCCAGGAATAAGACCTCTTGGTGGTGGAACGATGAGGTAGAACATGCTGTGAAAGAGAAAAGGAGATGCTTCAAAGCATGGAAGAAAGGAGGCAGCAGGGAGGAATACCAGGCAGCTAAACGAACTGCCAAAAGAGTTATTTACAATGCTAAAAATTGCATTAAGGACCTGGTCCTCGAACAAGTGTGTAACACTGACAATCCCAATGGGATCATCAACCTAGCTAGGTGAGTTAAAAATGACAGTAGGGATATTATAGGTGGACAGTGTGTTAGAAATGATGATGGGAAGATTGTGTATGCAGAAAATGAAATCAGAGAAGCATGGAAGGCAAACTATGAACGATTGCTAAATGTAGAGTTTGAATGGGATAAGGAACAGCTTAGTATCGAAAAACCAATATCTGGGCCCCCTCCTTTGATAGCACCAGCTGTAGTGAGCGACGCAATCACTAAAATGAAGGACGGTAAAGCTCCAGGTTGCTCCGACATTGTCGCTGAGATGATAAAAGCCTCAGGGGAGATTGGTGTAAACTTAGTCACTGAGTTGATAAACACCATTATTAAAGATGAGAACATCCCAGAGGATTGGCTCAAAAGTGTAATAGTAAATATATACAAAGGAAAAGGGGATGCGCTAGATAGAGGAAATTATAGGGGCCTGAAAATGCTTGACCAAATCATGAAGGTCTGTGAGAGAGTCCTTGAGGGTTTGATCAGGCAAAGCATCTCTATTGATGATATGCAGTTTGGTTTTATGCCAGAACGTGGTACAACCGATGCTATCTTCATAGTCAGGCAGATACAGGAAAGATACTTACTAAAAGGCAGGGATCTTTACTTTGTGTTTGTGGACCTGGAGAAGGCCTTTGATAGGGTACCTAGAGATGTTGTGCAGTGGGCTATGAGGAAACTTGGTGTGGAAGAGTGGCTGGTGCGTGTGATAATGAAGATGTATGAGGATTCGCGAAGTTCGGTGAGGGTGAAGGGTGTACTGAGTGATGAGTTCGCAGTCCGTGTTGGAGTCCATCAGGGTTCAGTGTTAAGCCCCCTCCTCTTTATTATGGTCTTGGAGGCGCTGTCTAGAGTTTTTAGAGGCGGACTCCCGTTGGAACTGTTTTATGCAGACGATTTAGTCCTAATAGCTGACAGTATGCAGGATGCTGAGGCCAAATTCAGAGAGTGGAGAGAGGGCATGGCGAGCAAGGGTTTAAGAGTCAATATTAACAAAACCAAGGTTATGCATTGTAGTTTGAGACGAGGCAATGTGGAAAAGAGCGGGTCATACCCATGTGCAGTGTGTGGAAAGGGAGTGGGCGTTAACTCAATTCAATGTAGCATCTGTCGATGTTGGGTACACCATGGGAGTAAGCGCTGTAGTAGAATAAAGGGACCCCTACGAAGGATAAGTCAGAAATAGAGAAATTTGAGTGCGTAGTGTGCAAAGGCGAGCTTGTGTTAAGTGATGATCCTGTGGCTGTGAATTTTGGAAATGAGTCTTTGGAGCTGGTGAACAAGTTTTGTTACCTAGGAGATACCATCTCTGCCGGTGGTGGGGCCGAGGCTGCCACTGTTGCTAGAATTAGGTGTGGCTGGGGGAAGTTCAGAGAATTGATGCCAATCCTGACCATGAAAAGAATGCCTCTCCCCCTGAAGGGAAAGGTGTATGCCTCATGTGTTAGAAGTGCAATGACGTATGCCTCAGAAACATGGGCCGTTAAAGTAGAGGATGTCAACAGAATGGAGCGTAATGAGATGAGAATGGTGAGATGGATGTGTGGGGCCAGGCTACAGGATAGAATAACAAATGTTGAGCTGAGGAGACGTTTAGGTATAAAGAGTATTAGCGAGGTGATGCGTACAAGTAAACTGGGATGGTATGGACATGTGGAGAGAATGGATGAACAAAATTGGGTGAAAAAATGCAGGTCTGTGATTGTGGAGGGAGCTGCACCAAGGGGTGGACCGAGGAAGACCTGGGATCGGACTATACGCGCCGATCTCAAATCCAAGAACTTGACAAGTGAAGCAGCCCTTAACAGGGTTGCCTGGAATGCCGCCATTAGGACAAGAGACTGAAACTGCACTTATGTGTGGAACACTCAGTCTTGAAATTTTGTGTATGTATGTATGTATGTTCACCAGAACCCGGCCGGTTTTCAAAAAATTGTTTTATTCCAGAAACAATAGCGAATGGGTTAGGAATGAAGGAAAAACCACGAAAAAACGCTCAAAAAGCTTAAAAAATGGTCCTACAGAGCCCCCGAAAACGTATTTTACAAGAGTAAAAAATTGAAGGCAATTACCCCAAAAAAACAGGTTATTGCGCGCTCACGCGCACGCACGTGGACTTTGAGAGTTTTCAACCATCGGCACGGTTGCGTGGGATACGTACACAGTTCCCATACAAATCTGAGCCCTCTTGAGTGGCTACACCTGAGGTTACGGTCGGCGCAATTAGGGTGATGCGTCAGGCGCATCTCTGGGGCTGTGCGTTACATACATCGCCGACGCGTCAGACGCGTCGCTGGGGCTGTGCGGGTTAAGAAGGATCTGTGGTAGTAAAATGGGTTAAGTGAGATAGTTGGAAGCCTGTTAATTAGTTGGAATCCCGGTGGATCACATACAGATATGCTTTCATTAATTTCATGGAGGTGTTTGGTGGTGCGGTGAAATTAATTAAATATAGATAATCAGAACCGCAACGGACAAGCTTCTTGGGGTGACCACCAGATGGAGAATGGTCTCTTTGGGGACGAACCACAATATTTTTTAGGACAAAAAGAAATATAGCAAGATTATGTGTTATATACTATTAGCAGCCATGAGTGTGTTATATACTATTAGCAGCCATGAGTGTGTTATATACTATTAGCAGCCATGAGTGTGTTATATACTATTAGCAGCCATGAGTGTGTTATATACTATTAGCAGCCATGAGTGTGTTATATACTATTAGCAGCCATGAGTGGTATATTTAGCAGAGTGTGTTATATATTAGCAGCCATGAGGTGTTATATATTAGCAGCCATGAGTGTATACTATTAGCAGCCATGAGTGTGTTATATACTAAGCAGCATGAGTGTGTTATATACTATTAGCAGCATGAGTACTATTAGCAGTCATGAGTGTGTTATATACTATTAGCAGCCATGAGTGTGTTATATACTATTAGCAGCCATGAGTGTGTTATATACTATTAGCAGCCATGAGTGTGTTATATACTATTAGCAGCCATGATGTGTTATATACTATTAGCAGCCATGAGTGTGTTATATACTATTAGCAGCCATGAGTGTGTTATACTATTAGCAGCCATGAGTGTGTATATACTATTAGCAGCCATGAGTGTGTTATATACTATTAGCAGCCATGAGTGTGTTATACTATTAGCAGCCATGAGTGTGTTATATACTATTAGCAGCCATGAGTGTGTTATATACTATTAGCAGCCATGAGTGTGTTATATACTATTAGCAGCCATGAGTGTGTTATCCACTATTAGCAGCCATGAGTGTGTTATATACTATTAGCAGCCATGAGTGTGTTATATACTATTAGCAGCCATGAGTGTGTTATATACTATTAGCAGCCATGAGTGTGTTATATACTATTAGCAGCCATGAGTATGATTTTTGAAGCAGTTTTTGTTTGTTTAATTTGTAGCATATTGGCCTTTTGTAAATATAAAACTAGATTTCTCTGAATGTCTCATACCTTTGTACAAAATATTTTATCGTTTCAGTTCCTTTATTCAGAGGTTTATGAAGTAAATAATTCATCCAATGTAAGTTGTTTAGAAGTGTTTGACATACATAGCCTACATATATATTTAGTCACAGGCCGTAGCTCGATTGGTAGAGCGTTCGCCTGCTAACCGTGAGGTCGACGGTTCGAGCCTCGGGCCAGCTAGTGAGTTATTGACAGACGTCAGTGCTGTTTGTGAACGGTGCGGTCTAGCAATCTGTGGCAACTATTCACTAAGTCCCTGATTCATCAGGGCACCCACCCTAGCCTTGCTATTCAGCAGGGAGTGTATGGTGGTAAAAACTGCATCATCACAGCGTTAAAACCTCACATAGAGTAAAATATTATAATAGTCCATAAAATAACATAGGCTTTACCAAGACCAATAATGTGGTCTCGGGCTTATCTGTACTGCCACTACGCTACCAAAACCTCTACACGTAAACAGGACTTCTTAATTGGGCTGTCTCTGATTTGGCCATTCCCTTAACCTTTATTACTACAGTATCAGGAGAAGCATCATTACTGTATATTATCATATAATTATACTCTATTAATTGATGCTATGTACTGTATTATCATAATAAGATCAGTTTTACAAGAAATCAACACAAGTTCTGGAAAATTTAGTAAGCTGTCAATATAGTTTTTGTAAATGAAAATGACCCTGGGTTGCTCGTACGTGTGAGTTTGTTTGTGGTTAGAGAGGTGAGGGAGAGGGTGTATCATACGTCGGGCAGTGAGGAGTCATGAGGTGCTGATTAATGTTCTCGTCTATATTCGCATCTATTTTCTGTGAGTTTTAACAATAGTCAAACTTACTGGCAGTAGCTTATTCCACTGTAAATAATTCTACCATAACATGTGTTTATTATACAGTGTATACTAGATGTGTTTATTATACAGTGTATACTAGATGTGTTTATTATACAGTGTATACTAGATGTGTTTATTATACAGTGTATACTAGATATGTTTATTATACAGTGTATACTAGATGTGTTTATTATACAGTATATACTAGATGTGTTTATTATACAGTGTATACTAGATATGTTTATTATACAGTATATACTAGATGTGTTTATTATACAGTATATACTAGATATGTTTATTATACAGTATATACTAGATGTTTTATACAGTATATACTAGATGTGTTTATTATACAGTATATACTAGATATGTTTATTATACAGTATACTAATTAGCTTACCTTTATCTCTATGTTTATTATACAGTATATACTAGATATGTTTATTATACAGTATATACTAGATATGTTTATTATACAGTATATACTAGATATGTTTATTATACAGTATATAGATATGTTTATTATTCAGTATATACTAGATATGTTTATTATACAGTATATACTAGATATGTTTATTATACAGTATATACTAGATATGTTTATTATACAGTGTATACTAGATATGTTTATTATACAGTATATACTAGATATGTTTATTATACAGTATACTAATTATCTCTATGTTTATTATACAGTATACTAATTATCTCTATGTTTATTATACAGTATACTAATTATCTCTATGTTTATTATACAGTATACTGGTTTATTATACAGTATATACTAGATATGTTTATTATACAGTATATACTAGATATGTTTATTATACAGTATATACTAGATATGTTTATTATACAGTGTATACTAGATGTGTTTATTATACAGTGTATACTAGATGTGTTTATTATACAGTGTATACTAGATATGTTTATTATACAGTGTATACTAGATGTGTTTATTATACAGTGTATACTAGATATGGAACGAATATACATTTTTACTATTTACGAATGCGAATTTTTGTTGGGAAAATTCACGAATTCGAATACGAATAGCAAATATTTCAATCTTTCTTGAAGGATGACATTTTCATCCTTCAAGAACTGGTAAATAATAAATTAATAACCGGAAGTTAATGACGATGTGAATGTGTAATTTCTTCAATATCATAAATTAACTGTATGAATTAATTTTGAATATATTGTAAGAGTTCTGGGTGCTTGTTGCTAAGATGGTTTCTCAACCCCGATGTGAATTTTCCTTTCCGAGAAAATTTACTATTGCAAAGCTTAAACTTCATTCCACTTTAGCGGCCCCAACGCACATCTACACTGTTATTTATTCGTTTGTGTTAACTTTAAAATTTAATATTTTACATTTTTGTATATTTTCTAATGGTTTCGTGAAAATATTCGTATATTTGCAAATACTTGTAGCAATGAATGGAAATGCGAATACGAATATTGAAAAACATAGCGAATATTCGCACATACGAATACGAAGCGAATATTCGGTCCATCTCTAATATATAATATTTCTATAATGATTTAGTGCTTAGCAAATTAACATTCCTACTATGCAAGCAATTTGTGGATTCTCATAAAAAAAAAAAAAAATTGCCATGTGTAGGGTAATGATTATAGGGTTATAGTTGATACATACAGTATATTAATTGTGTGCACAAATAGATACCGGTATGTTACTACCAAACTAATACCATTTGTGAATGGAGTGTCTTTTAAACCAAGCTGATTATATTGTTGAGTTGCCAAGTAAATTACCACTTGTCCTAGGGTCCTGCGACAATGCCACAATTTTCCGACTGGTGGTCACCCCAAGAAGCTTGTGTGTAGGGCTCCTAATTGGTGGAGGCCGTTTTTAAGCTGAATAATATGATCTAACAGTAGCCAGAATAAAGTTAAAAGGACGGCAGAGGTACTGAAAGGGTTAAGTATTAATATATATTAATTATATTAGAAGGTGCGTGTTTGTTTGTAAGTAACAAATGGAAGGAGCGTGTAAGAGAATTTGGGTCTGTGGGTTCAAGGATTGTGTGGGTGAGAATGAAAGTAGGAATACAAACGTGGGTAATTATGTGTGTGTATATGTGTGTGTATATGCTCCGACAGAGGATAACAAAGTAAGAGAGAAAGAGGAGTTCTGGGTGAATGTGAAGGCGTGCCTGGATAAGTTTGACAAGAACGAAAGAATATTTCTGATTGGGGATATGAATGGTAAGGTGGGTGATAGGAAAGTGGATGGAGTGGTGGGAGGGTGGGGGGTACCATCAGAGGTGAATACATACATAACATTTTAAGACTGAGTGTTCCACACATAAGTGCAGTTTCAGTCTCTTGTCCTAATGGCGGCATTCCAGGCAACCCTGTTAAGGGCTGCTTCACTTGTCAAGTTCTTGGATTTGAGATCGGCGCGTATAGTCTGATCCCAGGTCTTCCTCGGTCCACCCCTTGGTGCAGTTCCCTCCACAATCACAGACCTGCATTTTTTCACCCAATTTTGTTCATCCATTCTCTCCACATGTCCATACCATCCTAGTCTACTTGTACGCATCACCTCGCTAATACTCTATACCTAAACGTCTCCTCAGCTCAACATTTGTTATTCTATCCTGTAGCCTGGCCCCACACATCCATCTCACCATTCTCATCTCATTACGCTCCATTCTGTTGACATGGGAATGGTAGTGCACTTGTGGACGTATGTGTGGGGAGGAGGTTGTGGATAGCCAACACCTGATACCTGATACACAGGTACACATGGAAAGTGGTGTGGAAGATGAAGGATAAGACAGTGGTGGAACGAAAGTCACCGATTGATTATATATGTGTGGATGAAAGATGAAAGGGGGGGAGGGGCGTCGACTGACTGGGGACAGAGGTGCATGGGGGCGGTTCGTTCGTGGCCACCCCTTCGGGGATCACAGCGTCGGGTAATAGATAGATAGATAGATAGAAAGAATGAACAAATCTGTGATGGATGCTAGGGTGTATAGGGGTATTGGAGGGGGTCTGTCTGATCATTATGTAGTGGTAGCTAAGGTTAGGATATAGAAGAAGTGGGTGAGGAGAGCTGGAGGGAGGCGAGAGGAAGGTGGAATGGTGAAGAGGGTGGAGAGGCTACAGGAGGAGGAAATCAGGGAAGAGTACAGGGGAGCAGTAGAAAGACGACTAGGTTGGTTCGACCTGGAAGATATGGAGGAAGTGGAAGAGATAAGCAAGGTGTTTAAGGAAGAGATCTGTGCAGCATGTGAGGAGGTGTGTGGAGTGAGGAGAAGAGGGAGGGGAGTGAAAGGTACAGCATGGTGGACAGAAGAGGTAAGAATAGCTGTAGAAGAAAAGAAGAAAGCATATAGAGAGTGGTTGGGTAGTAGAGGGAATGAAGATTTGGAGAGGCGGAAACGAGCGAAGTACGTGGAGAGAAAGAGAGTGGTGAAGAGAGTAGTGAAGGAATCTGAGTGTAAAATGGAGGGAGTGTAAGAAACTGTTCTGGAAAGAAGTCAAGAAATTTAGGGAAGGTAGCAAGGGAAACAGTAAGGGTGTGAAAGATAGGAATGGGAGAATGCTAGCCGAGAAGCAAGAGAGAGTCGAAAGATGGAGGGAGTACTTAAACGAGTTGCTAAATGTAAGGAATGAAGAGCCAGCAAACATAGCTGGATATGGTATGGGAGGGAGAAGAAGAGAAGTAGTGGAGGAGGAGGTCAGAAGTGTGGGAAGCCATGAAAAGAGTGAAGTTGGGGAAAGCACCAGGAACAGATGGAGTGTGTGGGGAAATGTTGAGGTATGGTGGTGAGATAGTGATAGAATGGGTATGGAAAATGTGCAAACTAGCATGGGAGAAGGGGAGTGCACCCGATGACTGGAAGACTGGCATAATAGTCCCCCTATATAAGGGCAAAGGGGAAAGAGGAGTGTGTGGTAACCACCGAGGAATATGTCTTCTAAGCGTAGTAGGGAAGGTATACAGTAGGGTAGTGATTGAGAGAGTGAGAGTGAGAACGGAGAAATGGATAGGCGACGAGCAGGGAGGTTTTAGGAAGGGAAGAGGATGTGTAGATCAGATTTTTGCCCTAAACTGTGTTGTGGAGAAATATCTGGAGAAGCAACAAAAGGTGTATGTTGCCTTTATGGACTTGGAGAAGGCCTATGACAGAGTGGATAGAGAAGGTTTGTGGAAAGTACTTAGAATATACGGAGTAGAGGGAAAGTTGTCGTTGTTGTTGTTGTTCCCCAAGCTGCCTGGCCGAACAGCCCCAAGGCCCCGAGCAAGGCCAAGGCCATAACCGAGCGCCCCCACAGAACCCTCCCTGCCGACCACAATAAAGCCTGGGTGACCGAAGCCATTCCATGGCGGGGAGCTGAGGAGGGCGACAGAAACGCCCGGGAAACCAAAGCCCCACCCAGGGCCCTGTGCCCCTCAGCAATTATGAAGAGAAAGCTGAGGGGCAAAGGAATGTGACGCTTTGGCTTCCAATCTTGGTAGATTGGGAGGTCAATCCACGGAAGAGACGCCGTCACTTGAGGTCTAGAAAATATATAAGTAAAAGGAACAGTCAGAGTAAGCTATGGGTATGGCAGAGATCACTCAGTTCTCACTCTGATATACCAGCCCATCACCACATGGCAAGTTGCTGAAAGCAGTGAAGAGCATGTATGAGTGTGCAAAGGCGGCAGTACGTGTGGAGAATGAGCAGAGTGAGTTCTTTGACCTGAATGTTGGGTTGAAACAGGGCTGTGTGATGTCCCCGTGGTTGTTTACTGTATAATTATATGGATAGAGTCATGAAAGAAATACAAGGAAGAGCAGTGGATGTTGGTGTATCGCTGATAAGGGAGGGAAATTAGTTAAAGCTACCTGTACTGCTGTTTGCGGATGATACAGTTCTGATGAGTGATAATGAATGGGAGTTGCAGGGTCTGGTAAATGAGTTTGGAACAGTGTGCGAAAAACGGAATTTGAAGGTAAATGCGGGGAAGAGCAAGGTTATGGTCTTCGAAAAGGGTGAAGTCACAGAGTGTGAGGTGAAGTTGAACGGTCAGGCTATGTAGATAGTCAGCTCTTTTAAGTATTCGGGCAGTGTGTTGAGTAAAGATGGGACTATGGATGAAGAAGTGCGGGAGAGGGTGCAACAGGGGAAGAGGGTTGTAGGAACGTTGAAAGCAGTAACAAGAAATAGGGTGGTCAGTATGGAAGTGAAGAAGTCCTTGCATGACAGTGTGGTAATCCCGACACTAACTTACGGAAGCGAAACATGGACGTTAGGAAAGAGAATCGACCAAGAGTGAGAGGGGTGGAAATGAGTTACTTGAGAAGTGCGTGCGGAGTTATATGGAGGGATAGACAGACGAATGAGGAAGTAAGAAGGAGGTGTGGTGTGGAGGTAGATGTGCTGGAAAGTGTGAAAAGGAACACCTTGAGATGGTTCGGCCATATGGAACGTATGGAAAGCGAGAGAATGACTAAGAGGGTGTACGAGAGCGAGGTGGAAGGACAGAGAGGGAGAGGTGCACCGAAGGAGAGATGGAAGGATGGAGTGAGGAAGTATATGAATGAAGGCGGTGCTGGTTGGGAGGAGGGGTGTCGACTGACTGGGGACAGAGGTGCATGGGGGCGGTTCGTTCGTGGCCACCCCTTCGAGGATCACGGCGTCAGGCAATAGATAGATAGATAGAATATTTTATTAGAGAGATATTTTAAAATTATACATTCCTGTCAAATCACATTCTGTATTAATATATTTTATGGTAATATGTCAGTCTTTTATTATTTCCTTTGTGTTAGACAATGACTTAAGGGGAGGTTTTTAGTTCCTTCCTTAGACATCCATCAAGCTTAAAATTACACCCCATAGACCCCCTTTCAAGACGTTAATGATGAAGTTGAAAATGTTCTTGATATAAATTTAGAGATTAGCATGGAAGTCGCATCTTTCCGGGGGGCAAGGCACGACCTGCATAAAACGAGAAAAGACGTCCACGCAGACTAGCAGGTACGATATATTGTCGTTGTCTTTCTTTAAATGACGCATATCGGCTAAGTCGGCAGCCATGATGATCTTGGGCTTGGGGGAGAGAACTTTCTGACGGGTGAATTTCTTCGGTTGTAGCGTGTAGGTTTTGCTGGTCCTGAGAAACCTCGTCACGTCTCGCGGGGTTATGGAAGGATCAATGCCTCGGGCCTTATTCCATAGTTTCTTTTGAGAAGACAGCCCGTACGGCTGATCGTGACGGCTGTAGAGAACATTTAATAGCTCTCGATGCTTAGATCTCACCATTGGAAAACACGCTCACAGGGCGGTTCACCCACTATATTTGTGCGGAATTGCAGGGCTTCGGGAGTATTTATACCTAAGTCGACGAGGAGATAGCCAAAGGGCTGAGAGAAAACGGCAGATTTGTATATTTCAACAAAATCACTGGCTCGGTCTTTGCCGAATATTTGCCTTCCGAGAAGCTGTATTTGCGATAAGTCACGCTGTCTCAGTAATAGGAAGTGAGAACAGTTGAGGCTAATATTCCTCGCATGTTTGCCACCCATGTATAGGTTTTGGGTTATGAAGATACATGAAATGTTATTATGTCGGCCGTGGGTAAAAGCGTCAACGACTAATTTATTTTTTACAGCCTCCATAAATAGATCGTCAAGGACAAATAAGGTTCCTCTTTGATTGTAAGTATCCTCATCGCTTATAGGGTCCACTATTTCTGGAGACACGGTTACCTTAGACCCTATTTCTTTATCATGCTGTAGGGGATGCGTGGCAAGACCGCATATAACAATCTTTTTAAATTTATTATGGTACTTGGTTATAAGTTTATTGACCAGTTCAGATTTGCCCGAATTGCTGTATCCCGCTACTATTACGCGAGCGGGGTGTTTGAATATGTCGAGAGCATCGGAGGTGAATGCTTGCATCGTGTTGGCTTCTATTTAACTAAGGCCTTTACGAGGTTTGAGTGTATATATACTGGAAAAACACGCATGGTTCATATCGTATGTTTGTGTGTATGCGTATGTATGTATGTATGTATGTATGTGTGGGTGTGTGTGTGTGTGTGTGTGTGTGTGTAACGCACATATAGGACTAGGGTAATCATTATTATTACACAACACTGGAAAAAACCCATGGTTAGGCTAAGCTTCAGAGAGAGAGAACAGGTGTGTGGGTTAGGCGGGTTAAAGCACGTAGACTTAGTTAGGTTACGCCATGTTAGGTAAGGTCGATCCGGCTTCGCCGGATCGGCCTACGATCCGTGGGTTAGGCGGGTTAAAGCGCGTAGACTTAGTTAGGTTACGTCATGTTAGGTAAGGACGATCCGGCAACAGGTCGATCCGGCGACAGGTCGATCCGGCGAAGGACGATCCGGCTCGATTTACCCCTATTAACGTGGTCGTTTGAAGAGGGGGCTAGGCGCCAGTTGGACTAGATAATAGTCCGTCAGACACTTGGCCTGGGGAGCTGGTGTATATGAAGGGTCATGCCTGGATGTGAGGTGGACGGGCATTGTTGTATGGTTCCGCTGCGTGTCTGCCTCCTGGGACCGGAACCTTGCCGGGAGGTCTGGGACCGGGGGTGATGGATGCCCTTAGTGATCCTTGGTCTCTGGGTCTTCTGGGCGACCTAGATGTGTTTGAATTTTATATATACAGTATACGGCCACAGGTCGTAGCGCAATTGGTAGAGCACTCGCCTGCATATTGTGGGTTGACGGATCGAGTCTCCAGCCAGCCAGTGTGTGTTATTGGCAGACGCCAGTGCTGTTGGTGGACGGTCCGGTCTAGCAATCTGTGGCAACTATTCACTGAAGTCCCTGATCATCAGGGCACCCACCCTAGCCCAGCTCTTGAGCAGGGAGTGCATGGTGGTAAAAAAAAACTGCATCATCATATGTACTGCGTCACTCTGCCTGCAGGGGGCAAATAACAGAAAATAAAGAGTCAAACTAGACAGGAACTTAACCATGAGTGTACGAGTAATGTAAACAAAGTTGGCGATACACCCGGAATCCCCGTACACTACATCCTTCTCGGATAATTTCATAAAAAAATCAGTCAAATTGGACGCGAACGTAACTGCGAGCATGCGACTTATGGAAACAAGGCGACGCAAACGCCCGCTAACACCATCCTTACCGAATCTTCTGGAAGGCTTATTGCACTCCAAAGGTTAATGAAAGTCTAAAGATGCTCATCATAACCTTGTACAGTAGTACACTTGGCCTATTCGGTAAGGGTTTTACTAGCGAGCGTATCGTTACTTTGTTTACAAAATTAGGTAAAAGTTGTGTTAGTGGGCGTACTGTTTGATTTGTTTACATAGTCACACGCTCGCAGTTACATTTGTGTCTAATTTGACTGCTGTTATTTGCCCCTGTTGGTAATATATAATTATGATGATGACAATAAGTCATGGGGTGTGAGGGTATGTATCCCATGGCCGGTAACAAAACAATTTACCCAACACCTGGCTGAGGGATATAATAATGGGTTGAAGCCCCAATCACCCCCCATGACTTATTGTCATCAACATATATATTTCCTGCAGGGGCAAATAACAGCAGTCAAATTGTATGTGAATGTAACTGCGAGCGTGCAACAATGTAAACAAAATGGACGGTACACCCGCTAACACAACTTTTACCCAAATTTACATTACTCGTACACTTGCGTCTACTTTGAAGACTATGTATTTCTTAAATCATCCCACTTCCAGCCGTTATTTTTACCCCTTGCTGGCAATATAACTGATTATGACAATAAGTCCTGGGGGATGGGGGGCAGACTGCAGAGCAGCGCCTCACCCCGCCAGGAGTTGCTGTCATCATTTATATTGCTAGCAAGGGGCAAAAAACAGCTGGCCGTGAGATAATTTCAGAAAAGTTTGTATTCAATGTAGACGCGAACATACCCGTGAGCGTACGAGTAATGTAAAGAAGGGACAATATGCCCACTAACACTACCCTTACCGAATAGGCTAGGCCTTAAGTTATTGTTAGTTCAATGCTAGAAAAATAAATTACTATAGGTAGCGCCAGCGAACTTGATCCCTTAACTTCTCATAACTCAAAATTAATTAAAGCAATCGGGCTGACATTTCTATAATTTGGAAAGAGCCCACCAGGAAATAGGTGTGGATATTTACAGCCAGTTTGCTTTAGGCCCTTTTGAGTTAAAAAGAAGTAAGGGATCAATATTTTTGTCAAGTTCGTTGGTGCGCTACCTATAGCCTACAATACATAAGTAAAAAATATGCCTCCCACACAATTTTCAAGTTATCATACATAGACTACAGTAGATCTGGACTGGACACGAAACTGGAACTTTGCAGTAAGGGACCCAAAATCGGAGAACGAACCCCCAAGTTCGAACCTCAAAACCGCGAAAATGTTATAATTTCGCGGTTTCGAGATTCATATTTGGGGGTTTGTTCTCCGATTTTGGGTCCCTTACTGCAAAGTTCCATTTTCGTGTCCAGTCCAGATCTACTGTAGTCTATATATCATATTATCAATGAAGGCCATAGGCCTAACCAAACCAAAGTGTAGGATACCCGAAAGAATGGGCAAAGTAAATAAAAAATAATGGTGCTAAATCAGTCTTTTAGATATTATAGAGTATGACCAAATTTGATTAAAATAATATAAAATAATAGTGGCAGTGCCCATTTAAAAGATATTATTAATCATTGATTATGGGCCTAGACCACAACTCAGCAAGTTTCATACAGAATACTGCTAGGTAGTTGTATTGCATCGTCTTGCTAACAACTTTCTCTGCATGGAGAGTCTCAAGAGAAGAGATGATGCTGAGCAACTCAGTGTCGGTGGGTCGGTTGCTAGGATCGTCAGCCGACAGTGCAGCTTTTACCCAGTCCAACAACTTAAAACAGGTCCTAGGCACTTTGAAGTTGTCAAATATCTCGTGAAAGATATCGTATACAGCGGAGGCCACACTGAACATATCTGAGGACAGTGAGCTAACCTGGCCTCCCAATACTTCCCGTGCCATCCAGTAGTAGTCATTAATTTGGTCGAGGGGAATAGGCACCGCATATTTGGGCTTCGATGAAGAGGCTAGACCAAAGTCAATAAGACTCACTTTTGGCCCATCAAAGGTGTCATGCACACAAATATTATCCAGCTTAATATCATTGTGGAACACCCCACGAGATGAGACGGCGCTTACGATATTCACAAGCTGCTTGATCAGCGACAACATGAGATCCAAACTAATGGCACCTTTGTGGATGTTGAGGTAAGTGCCCAGATCGAGGCCAGCAAATTTTGTCACGATAACACACTGATCAGGACAAACTGACACTAATTCCTGCACCCCGTCAACTCCCTTCAGCTGGTTCAAATATTTAACTTCAAACAGCAAACTTGCATAACACTCAGCAAGGCTTTTCTTCACCACAAAGTACTCGGAGTCTCCCTTCATCAACCAACAAGTGCCGTTTGCGCCTTCGCCCAGATGTACAACTTGGTTTTCATTAAAAAAGCCATCAAGTTGATCAGTGGACAATACCTTAACACCAAGCTGTCTGCACTCGTCCTCGAAAAGAACCCTGGTTACGGTTACCTTGGTCATTTTGATAGATCAAGTTAATTGTTATAGTTAAAATAGCACTTCAGAGGCTGTCAACTCTACTGGATTATTATGCCAGCACACTGCAACACCGAGTGAGACAGCACTTTGGAGACAGCTGTGTCGCAGTGTTAACAGAACAATAATGAGTCCTCTTTCTCGAGCGATCAGATATATCAAGTAGCCTAAAACATCTACATAACTACTTGTTGCTATTTTGGTCCACATTAAGTGATACTTAACGTTGTTATTTTATGTAAATTCATTCTGATTTCAAAAATAACAAAATAAGCTGGTTTTATCTGTTTTTACTCGAATATAATGTATAATGTTAGGGACAATTAATTGTTATAATTTAGTTATCCATCGATTTTCTTTGGTTTTCTTCAAGAAACGTATAAGAAAATAGTCGTATTATCGGTAACTAAATTATAAATTACAATCGGCGTATTTGATCATATATTTAGGTAAAACCAGGTAGAATAAAGGCAGTATCACACGAGACCCGATCTTTCTCTCAACTATTATCGTCAACACTGGTCTGGCAGCTTATGAAATCAATGTTATTATGCAGTATATTTGTGACACATACATTACATTAATTTCTGTCTTGTTTCAGATGCTCGGATGCTTTAACTGATCACAAAAGAAAAAAATGCAAATATTTAGGATTGGAGAGCCGCGGCGGTCCAGTGGTGAGCACGCTCACGTGTGAATCTGCTTGACCCGAGTTCGATCCCAGCCATGGCGGAAAAGTAGTGGGTGGGGGTAGTGCGTCCTAGCATGTTTCACATGCTTGCACCCAGTCGAGGGACACCTCGACGACGTATACAGACTAAACACACATAACAAAGCCACTCCAACAGCTTCCTTTCTCTCCAAAACCCCTTCTCCCTTCTCTGCACTCTTCAGAATAATAGGAAAAGTAGAAAGTAGCTACGAGGTGCTGTTGTAAAGGCTTATCCCTCAATACCTTCACCTGAGTATTTTACTGTTTCAGCATATGATGACATGTTTCTTTGTTTTATTTTACTGGAATATTTGTGATTACATCTGCCTATAGGAGTCCAACCAGCCCCGGTGAAAATAATGACCAGCTACTGGGACTAATGCGGGAAATTTGTCAATGTTATGCCACGTTTTTCAAGCAAACGTGATATATTCTGATTGCGATTCCCAACTTATGGATCAGCAGTTATATTCAACTTGGGTAGGCCTACTTCTCCACTGGGCGAGGACAGACCTTACTTCTCTAAATCAACACACAAGCAATAAACAATGGATACAAAACACAAGTTGGTGATGGGCTGGTCTATCAGAGTGAGAACTGAGCGATCTCTGCCATACCCATAGCTTACTCTGACTGTTTCTTTTACTTATATATTTTCTAGATCTCAAGTGACGGCGTCTCTTGCGTGGATTGACCTCCTAATCTACCAAGATTGGAAGCCAAAGCGTCACATCTTTCCTTTGCCCCTCAACTTTCTCTTCATAATTGCTGAGGGGCACAGGGCCCTGGGTGGGGCTTTGGTTTCCGGGGCGTTTCCGCACCCTCCTCAGCTCCCTGCCGTGGAGTGGCTTCGGTCACCCAGGCTTTATTGTGGTCGGCGGGGAGGGTTCTGTGGGGGCGCTCGGTTGTGGCCTTGGCCTTGCTTGGGGCCTTGGGGCTGTTCGGCCAGGCAGCTTGGGGAAAAACAACAACAACAACAACAAAACACAAGTATAGAAAACACAAGTTTTATTTCTTAAACACTAAGGTACAATCGTAACGGATCTCTGGAAAACTCAGTTATAAATTATATAAGTATAATCATAAATACACAGATAATAAGTCTCAAAATGACACAGATATTGTCCTCAAATAAACAGAGTAAATACTCAAACAAAGCTATATAACAAGTTACTGCGACAATAGAGCCGTGGCTCTGAATTTATGGACAAGAAGGACAATACAAAGTTCTAAACGAACTAGTTAATGCAAATGGATTAACAAAATAAATGTAAAATGAATCAACAAGTGGCAAGGATGGAAACAAACTCCATCAAGATTAATTAAATAATAAGTCAAGTATAAGTGACTGAAAAGCATTGAACTCTGCGACGAGATTTTCGCTATTGGATCTGTACCCAAAAATATATAAGGAATGAATAAACTCAGGTCTGCGCGAAGTATTCTAAACGTACGTGTAAGATGCATGTATAACAGGAAATATTATATATATATATTTCCTACGCGAGGAATTCCGGAGCCCGAATTCGAGGAAGTATGAATATATTTTCCTAAGTGATAGAGTGTGGAATGTTTCCCTACAATTGGGATAACGAAAATAAAATAAAGAAGGGAAGAGATGAAAGCTCTACGATATTACGTTAAGTTTAAATAGAATCTTGACATACCTGAATCTAAACCCTCACGATAATCATTGTTACCATTACAAAACTTAGAAAGGCACTTAAAAGAATTGGAAGTCTATAGAAGCACTGGTAGAACGAGTTTGGGAGTGGAAGGGCAGCTAGTCATGGGGCGGTATCTTTCCAAGTATCAGGGACGTAACGTCGCACTTGGAGTCATTGGCCGTCAGGTAACTTTTCACACGTCAGAGCTAGGTTCAGGCCCAAACAATTCCAACAGCCACTTGGCAAGGTTTCTATGCGGTTTCGACTTAGGGGGACTTTTGGTACACATATTCACACTGGACCTATGGGATAAATCCAAAGTATCCCCTGCACTTGGTTGGAATAAATTCTTTCCAGGCGTAGGAGGACAATTAATTTTAAAAATATCCTGAGTCTCAACAGAGGTGCTTAATGCAAAGTCGTGCTTAGAAGTTTTGGGCAGACTTGTGTGAAAGGCACTAAGTTCACTTGGAGTGGCCAATGGACTGGTAGATCGCAATCTGTTAGCGCCACGACAACTCCGGAACTTATCAACTACTTTCAACTTGACTAGTGACTCAATCTCGGGCCCACATAAGGAAGTGTCGCCACTGACTGTCCGATTCCCGCTGCAACTAAGTCGCTGGTTGGGTACGGATGCCAGGATGTAAGTATTCTCACTAAGTCTAGAATCAGTAGTCCTCCTTTCTAACCTAGGAGTATTGAGAACAGATTCAAAAATGAAGTTCATGCCAATAGGCTGAATGCTTGACTCTGGTTTGGTCAGTGTGGATAGTGTTTCTTTAGCCTGCGTTGTCCTGGATAGGTGCTTCCAGGGCAACAAGGGCACGCTAGATATTTCAGCTTTGTTTTAAGTCACGGAGCTAGGAGCACTGGTGGTAACTTGTATATTAGGTGCACTTATCAGTTGTGCATTCGGGGACATTGATTTGACACTTGAATTGGTGGAACTGGTATACACTATAGGTTTGAGTCCCAAAGGGAAGAAGGAAAACCTAAAATTTAGTAGTGGCCCCGGAATCATTGACGATATGCCTTAAACAGTAATGGCACTCTTTGAACCCCAGAGTCAGCTGTTCAAATCACCCGCCCCGGTTCGCAAGAGACCAAACATCGTAAGCGTATACTCATAATTACTTACGGACTCGTCCTTATGACGCGAATGCCACTACGAAAAAACGAATTAAAAATAATAAAAAAACAAAAAATTAGAACTACTAATCTGCTATGCTTCCCATCGTGTGGATGTTGATAGCGTGGGTATGCCCCAAGACGCTGGCGCGTCATTCGTCCTTCACTGACATATCAAGATAACCTAGAAACTTCAGAAACGAATGGGAAGGGGATGAAAGGGAGGGCCAGAATCGTCAATGATTCTGGGGCCACTACTATATATTAGGTTTTCCTTCTTCCCTTCGGTACTCAAACCTATAATTTATTAGTGGCCCCTCCATCGTTGACTATATGCCTGATATCACAATTCTGGAGGGGGACATTCGTGATAAATATCAAACCACTAACAAAATAACAAAATAGGATGAGAATAAACCCAGTTCATAGAGCTCAAGCTTTCTTTATTTTGTGACAAAATACAGTAAAATTGTAAAGAGGTACAGGTAGTGTACTTAAAAATATACCTGTGTACAATCATTCTTAAATCTTTGGATAGAGATTGCAGAAAAATTGCACTTCATATAAATTATCTATTACATGTACAAACAGATTACTTATATGTATACAACATATGTAACTGTTATAAAAAATAAAATATTTGTCTATGTAAATTCTATTATACCATATACAAAAATATTCTCCAACTCTTGACTATATTTCAAGTGCCTGAGTAACCTTATGATAATGAGTATCACATAAAAAATGTATCTATGTAAAAAAAAAAAAAAAAAAAAAAATCCCCACTCTTGACAATGTTTGAAGTCCTCGAGTAACCTTAGGATAATGAGTATCACAGTGGACACACACTAACCACGTCCCGCGGGGCTGAGGGTCTTTGGCTATCACCCCCCCCCCCCCCACCTCTTTTTATAACTAGCAAATAATAAAAAGCACCGAACCTTCAGACCTGCTGTCTCAATGCGACACAGGTCATTCGTGGTTTACCTAGCGTAACAGACAGGTAACGTGTTAAGAAGGTGTGATTTGATGCCCATAAATGCGTCTGCTGAATATCAGTGACTGAGTAATTCTTTAAGAATCTAAGTGAAACTGCCCACTTTCTTATATCATGAGCTCGCCCAACGGCTCCCGGATTACTTTCCCGTATCACATCGACTAATAAAGCTGCCAATTGCCGCTTCGTAAGACATTTACCTGTCTGATTTACCCGAAGAGCTCACGGTTGGTTAGGCCGGGATACTCTAATATAGGTCAATAGAGATTTCATCGGACATAACTTGTGGTGAGCATCTCCTCTTTTGAGCGTCGGAACCTCAAATTCGATAACCACATGTTCATTGTGCTCGTTTTTGGCAATGAAAGTAGGCAACGGCGCAATTTGAACATTGACATTGCGCCGTGCGAACCTAAGACAATTGGGTTCGTTGCTCATCGCCGCCAGCTCAGATACCCGGTTTCCTGTAGCCAAGGCCATAAGGAACACAGCCTTCTTTAAGATTGAATCAAAAGTAGAATTGTGACTATATTTCTGAGAATGAAGCAACAACAAGGCTTTGTCAAGTGACCAGGTAGGCGAAGCTTGAAGCATGCACGCATGAATGCCTTCTCCTCCGCCTGCAGCACTGAGATTCCTGTTAAATAATAAAAATGGAACTCTGATGGCCGTCATGTGATTCTTTAGCGTAATGACTGACAATCCTTTACGTTCAAATAAGTAGTCTAGGTATTTGAAAATTAAGGACACCGAGGCCACGGTCTGGTCAGTTTCTACGATAGAAAGAATAAAGGCTTTCCAGTGTGATTGGTACTGATGTTGACTAGAGAGAGTATATTGATTGATCAATTTATTGGTTACACTATCACCATAGTGGGCTAACCATTTGGCCTTCTGAATATCCACAAGTCATAAGTCAGCGAGGTCTTTAGGCTGCCAATTGTCTCTTAAGTGGAAATACGAGATCGGGAGCGACACCGGGTTCTCGCACCACGTCTTCAATTGGGAGTACCACACCTGAGCCGGCCACAGGGGTGCGATCATCGAGACTACGCCCCGATAATCCCGTAGTTTGTGAACTACTTGACACATGAGTGAAACGTCTGGTGGCGGAAATAGATAAATGGAATTCCACTTGTTCCAGTTCGTCAGCAGTGCGTCTAGTCCTTCCGCCGGGGTTTGCGCAAGCGCGTGAGGAAGAGAGGAAGTCTGTGGTTCTCCTCGGACGCGAATAAGTCCACTTGTGGACGGTATGGCTCTGCAATCATCCATTGAAAGAAGATTTGCTTGAGCGCCCATTCTACTTGTGTGCTCTGTCTCTGTGACAGAGCATCTGCCCACACATTGGCTATGCCCGGCAGATAAATTATCTGCCGGGCATATTATCATATTATGATGCGTGTAGATAAATGTTTAGCTTTTCCGCCAACACAAAGATCTTTTCCGACAACTCTAGCAACACTCGAGACCTCGTTGACCCCTGCTTCTGAATGCATGTGACTGCATTCAGGTTGTCCATTCGAAAGGCTATTAATTTTCCAACTAGAGTTGAACCGTGAGCCTGAAGGAAAAATAGGGGAACTAGTAACTCTTTTGCATTGATTGAAACTCCTTGAACCGGGACCAAAGACCCTGACCTTGGTGACCGAGGTTTGCTTGATACCCCAACCCATTGTCCCCGAAGCGTCGGTGTCAACCCACACCGTAGGCAGAGGAGAAGTCCATGTCATAATTGAATGCAATGTTTCTGGCCTTGCCCAGACCGCTAGTAAGTTGTGGATAAATTTTGGGATATGCCATGACTTGTCCGAGGCGGGACGAGAATTCGTCATCATGATTTTTATTTTAAAGATAGTGTAGTATGTAAGGTGTTTGTAGTATAATGTATTGATAGGTGGAGAAAGTGTTTTGGAGGGCAGGCTGGGGTTGCCCTCAATATTGATGAGGCACAGAAAGGATCAGCTAAGGAGGCCAGATGGTGAAACAGGAGTTCCAGCTGTCCTTATCAACCACCTAGCACTCCCCGGGAGTACCGCCCTGTTCGGCTGGTGCCTACAGCCTACTCCTATGGAAGATATTGCTGTAGAGTGTATTAAGAAGGGTGGAGATGTGATAATAGATTGACTATGCTTTGTTGTGTCAATGGTACCACTAGGACTGCATGTATTGTGCCGTTGTACAAGGGGAAGGGAGATCGGCAGGAGTGTTCAAATTATAGAGGTATTAGTTTATTGTCAGTTGTTGAAAAGTTGTATGGCAGAGTGTTGATAAAGAGGATAATAAAGGGTAGCCTACAGAAGGTGCATTGGAGAAGAGCAGTGCAGTTTCAGGAGGAGAAGAGGTATGGATCAGATATTTTCAGTAAGACAGCTATGCAAGAAGTATTTAGAGAAACATAAGGAGATTTTTTGGGCTCTTATGGATTTGGTAAAAGCCTATGATCGTGTGGATCGAGAAGCAATGTGGAAGGTGCTAAGGATTTATGAAATTGGAGTTAATTTATTAAAAGGAGTCAAGAGTTTCTATGAAGAGACAGAGCGTGTGTTAGAGTATGAAATGAGTTGAGTGAAGGATTTGAGGTAAATGAAGGTCTGAGACAGGGTGTGTAATGTTACCGTGGTTCTTTAATGTATATATGGATGATGTGGTGAAGGAGGTAAAAATGAGACCTATGGGTAGAGGATTGGGTTTAGTAGGAAAGAATGGTGGAGATTGGGAGTTGATTCAGTTGCTGTTTGTTGATGACACAGCATTGGTGGTGGATTCTGAGGAGACTCTGCAGCGAGTAGTCAAAGAGTTTGGTGTGGTATGTGGTAAGAGGAAGCTGAGGGTGAATGTCAATAAAAGTAAAGTGATGGTGTGTAATAGAGATGGTCATAAGGTGAATCTAAATGTGCGGTTGGATGGGGAAATATTGGAGTGTTTAAATATCTAGGAGTTATGAGCAGGGACGCAGAAGTGGAAATGGAGGTAAGACAGCATGAGTATGTGAAGAAAGGAAAGTTTTCAGAGCAATAGGAAATATGTGGAAGGTGAGAAATCTCGGAATGAAAGCTAAAAGTGCAATGTATCAAGGGATAGTTGTACCAGCAGTGATGTATGGGGCTGAGACATGGGCTCTGAAGGCACAAGAGAGAAGAAATTTGGATGTGATGGAGATGAACTACTTGAGGAGTATGTGTTGAGTAAGGCATAGAGTCAGATTGAGGAATGAAGATGAATGTAAGAGAGTGGGACAGCAGGAACCCTTGTCGGCCAGATTGGACAGAAGGGTGCTGTGCTGGTATGGACATGTTGAGCGAATGGGAGATGAAAGGCTTACAAAGAGAGTATATGAGTCAGATACAAGGGGAGGTAGATGGAGAGGAAGACCTCGGTTGAGATGGAGAGATGGTGTAGTACAAGCGTTGAAAGGTAGAGGGATGACTGTAGAACAGGCAAGAGAAGTAGTAATGAATAGGAATGAATGGAGAATGCTTGTGAATAGATGAGTGATAACGTGGTCGTTTGAAGAGGGGGCTGGGCGCCAGTTGGACTAGATAATAGTCCGTCACACGCTTGGCCCGGGGAGCTGGTGTATATGAAGGGTCATGCCTGGATGTGAGGTGGACGGGCATTGTTGTATGGTTCCGCTGCGTGTCTGCCTCCTGGGACCGGAACCTCGCCGGGAGGTCTGGGACCGGGGGTGATGGATGCCCTTAGTGATCCTTGGTCTCTGGGTCTTCTGGGCGACCTAGATGTGTGTGAATTTTATATATACAGTATACGGCCACAGGTCCTAGCGCAATTGGTAGAGCACTCGCCTGCATATTGTGGGTTGACGGATCGAGTCTCCAGCCAGCCAGTGTGTGTTATTGGCAGACGCCAGTGCTGTTGGTGGACGGTCCGGTCTAGCAATCTGTGGCAACTATTCACTGAAGTCCCTGATCATCAGGGCACCCATCCTAGCCCAGCTCTTGAGCAGGGAGTGCATGGTGGTAAAAAAAACTGCATCATCATTAAAATACCACAGGAACGAAAAACCTGAGAGCGAAACCTCCAACCCTAATGAGCCACAGGAACGAAAATCCTGAGAGCGAAACTCCCATCCCCAACGAGATCCCAGGCCCCTTTTCCATTCCCGATTTGGTCTCTCTCTCTCTCTCTCTCTCAATTCATTCCACATATTATACGTCTCTCAATCACAGTCTTCTAATATACAAACCACATTACTTTACTCACTGATATTCTTGATGTACCACCTAAGTATGTATTTAATTATGTAACCACCATACAGACTATAATACCTTCATTGTGTAGGTTCGAGGCGATCTAAGACACCTTAGCTTCTATTTCACACCAAGTCAGATCGTGATTACGTCAGCCCTGTATTTAGTTATATAACAATCATAGCGCCCCCCCCCCCAATTCTAGCAATTTTATGTCTCTAACCTTCCGCGGTTTAATCCACTAACTATATATTCCCAACCTTTAACCACGACTCTATACACCCGATAACCCTATGCCAGTTATTGTATTGATTTAGGCCTGTTAATTCGGATAAACTCACTATGACCAATCTGCAGACGATTATCAGGAGAGATGCAGGAAAGCTACCTCGTATCTCTCTCTCCATGACGAGTATAGATATATGTACCCCCGTGCTCAGTCACCCCCCTTGCCTTGTTCTTCTAGTAATTAAGTGTATATAATATTAACCGGAGATGCCACCAGTATTGATACGACATAGCGGCACTGTCCTTGTGTCGTATTGTGCCACATGCATACCAACCCGGTTTCATCATCTTATTAGGACGACGGCTATAATGTCGTCATTCATGCATGTATTCAATCCTTAGGTTAATTATCTTTTATCCGCTATTGTGTTCCTCTCTTCCATTTACTTTTCCACAATTGTTATACGTCTTCCAATCACCTCCTTCGTATCCACAATCCACACTACTCTATTTTGCTTCGTGACCCTATGCTCAGTGGTACCCTGTTTTGGGTCATCCTGTCCGCTTATCCTTCACGCCCCGCTGCACACACCACCCTACCTGTTCGATCGTAGGGAAATGCCACCCCTATGTCCAGCGCATTAAGGGTCACTACCCTAGGTCACGAGCGGCGCGGCGCCTAGCCTCAAACCACCCCCTTTACAATTCACAACCCTCCCCCTATAAAGACGCCATAAGAACGTTATAACATGCCAACTCAGTTCGTTCACTAACCTCAACAAATAGAAGGGAAGGACCTATCCTTGTACCCCCCTTAACTATCCTCTAACTCCCTAGCCACACTCACAACCTGAACCAGAACAATAGCCGGCGCGAGACTAGGAATACCCCCTAAAATACCCCTTCCCCTACCTCGCGTATCCACTACCCCTCGTGTCCTACACCTCTTACCCGCCAGACTCTACCTACATGATGATGAACATGAATACACCTTAATTTAATACACCCATGCCCTGTCCCTAAGTTAAGATATCAATATCAACATACCCTAAAATACCTTGTCTTGCCAGACTAAGTTTCTGAAGACCAACCGCCCCCATAAATCTATGTATGTTCTTCCATCCGAGAAGTAATATGTTAACCCCTGTCTTGCCAGACTAAGTTTCTGAAGACCAACTGCCCCCATAAATCTATGTATGTTCTTCCATCCGAGAAGTAATATGTTAACCCCCTAAAATACCTTGTCTTGCCAGACTAAGTTTCTGAAGACCAACCCCCCCCATAAATCTATGTATGTTCTTCCATCCGAGAAGTAATATGTTAACCCCCATGTCATAATTGATAAGAAACTATGATACCCACGGGTACACCATTGTATATATAACCATTATTCCTGTAAGACCTAGACAGAGATAATGACTGAAGAGGTTAGCAACCATGCAGTAACTCTAATTCTTACCCCAACCAGAGATTGTATAGATAACCCTCTTTTACCATTGTCTCGACGCATATCTACCACGAAACAATAACGAAGCTACCCCTACGAACTGCCGCTTTCTTTGGTCTATATTTCATAGAAAACGCAGTTCCCAGGGACAACTAGATCAGCAAGAAATCGTGTCAAATAATAGTGTCCATAACCCCTCGTATTGACGAGTAATAGTACACTATGTTTTTCTCTACTTTTATCCACAGTCAAGCACACACCTACAGCTAACCTCATCTTCCCCACAGTCCACATGATTCTATAATTTCCAGACTCATATACCACCACCTATTGCTCATCCCCCGGTAGCGTTTGATTACCCTACCCTCCCTGTCGGTAACCCCCAGTCTAAGATACCAACTGTAGCCTAATGCCACCCCTACGCCCAGAGACCTTAGGGTCAAACTTCCACGTAGCCCCCCTTAACCCTCTCCCTCTCGTTAACCCCCACGCTCCTCCACTCCCTCCTAACCTAGCCTCTCCACCATACCCCCTGAATATCCTTAACTTTTCCGTTACTAACATTCTCAAACCTTTTGTATATATACTCCTATCCAGCCTACCTTCCCCAGTAGGAAGGAACACCATTAGAACTTTACTAACCCTTTGCATGCCATCTATTCCCTCACAACCCATTCACAACCCTGTACCAAATGATCGTCAGTGCGAGGCTAGCCGCCTCGCCAGTGACTAACTTCTATTGCCATACTTCCAGATAAATGTGGCAGAGTTAGCAACCCAGTCTCCACCACATCCAACAAACCATGCAATTAACAACCCAACCGATTAAACCAGCTAGTCAAGGCACCTTCGGTTTTGGTATTACGAACACCCACATCTGTCTCATAAACAGAGGGTTATTACAAACACTTGTGATATGGCAAGCCCCTAGCCACAGCCGCCGGACGACCATCACAGAGAGAGGGCGCGCACCTACCCTTTTTTACCCACCCGAGGAGGGAGAACCCCACCCCTGCGGAGGTATACCTGACCCCTGTTTTGACTTTCGGGTCATTGCCAGGTAGCACAGGAATTCTTCCTATCATTGAACTAACCATGCATGACTAACCCCTTTACTAACCTCTATTAACCCACAATAACCCATTCACCTTTCTTGCATACTCTGATAACCAAATTAGCACCTCCGCTATACCATAGAATGAAGACTGAGCAATGTAAGAGAGACGCTCCTATCACAGCTGTCCCAGTCCTCCTCGCAAAGTAGATCCAGTCTCTCTCCCCTCAATACTTCCAGTATAGCCAAAATAGAACCTCTTACTAAGGCTCAGTTATATCACATTATGAAGGCCCCCTACAGCCATGTGCCACAACAGTAATCACCACCTTACCTAGTTCCCGTATCTATTGAGAGCTCAAATAATTCCATAAGACTCGAGATCCCTATGGCCTACAGGGTCCAAAACCGAGCCTATAAACCCAGCTCCAGCCCCCAGTAAAATCAGTTGAAAGATAGACACCAACCAGTGGCTGGCCCCCTTAAGTTGACCTCTAGCTCTGCCCTTGTGTTGTTCCTGAGAATTGAGTTCCAGAGCCGGCAGACTCCGTGGCAGATTTGAGATAGAAGCATCTGTCCACGTACAAGAAATCTACATGCACCTTATAACCTTCACACACCAGTGGGTATATAAGCGTGTAGCCAGCAACGATCGCCAAGAGATCCGTCTTGAGAACTTCCTACATATGGACCCCCTGGACGGCCGCGGAACCAGTCGTTAGCCCCCAACATTACGGACGCAAGACAACCAGGACCAGACCAACCAAATACTACCCAAGATTCACTTTATTAGTACTACAGTGTTACAGTACTATTTAGAGACTCACTTATTAATATTTCTATGAAGTGGCTATATCTTTGCCCCAGTATAATTCATATATAACCATTCCATTAGGAAGTGCTAAGCGTATCAGTGTTCATTAATTAACAGGCGACATTAACTCTCGTAATTACCCCGATCCAGATATTATTACATAGAAGTAAAACCCTAGTGATATCTAACGTTCGCCCACTGATTTGCGTTCTACGTATTTCTGCTATAAGAATATAAAACTTAGATCAGTACCCCCCTGAGGTTACTAGAATTCTCGTGCTCTAAATATACGCGTGTCTAATCTGGTCTGTGAACTACTACTCGTGCACCAGAACTGCCAGTAATAAATCTAAATAGTGAAATTGAATCTATAAGTAACATTGATGGTCTCCAGTATATAAACTTGCGAACAAAGCCAGTGATCAGAAGAGTATACCTGAATGTTGGAAGTGGGAGACTAGGCTCCATCCAGATCCACTAATGCTAGTTGTTCAATTCTATCATTTGTCTTGTACGAGTATTCATACCTTCTTATGCTTCCTATTAATCATCCTCAATAAACGTGATCGTGTGTCTTGTTACCGTGTGTTTATTTTGTGTTCTCTATTCCTCATACCTTGTTTTGTGCATGCAGCCTTATATACCCAGTCAGTTAGAACTCACATTACCCAAGTTAATCCTGTAGAAAAACAGGGCATAACAACTTGTAATATGGCAAGCCCCCAGCCACAGCCACCCGGACGACCATCACCGAGAGAGGACGCGCACCTACCCCTTTGCTTTCACCCACCCGAGGAGGGAGACCCCTACCCCTGCGGAGGTATACCTGACCCCTGTTTTGACTTCCGGGTCATTGCCAGGTAGCACAGGAATTCTTCCTATCAATGAACTAACCATGTATGACTAACACCTTTACTAACCTCTATTAACCCACAATAACCCACTAACCTTTCTTGCATACTCCGATAACCAAATTAGCACCTCGGCTATACCATAGAATGAAGACTGAGCAATCTAAGAGAGACGCTCCTATCAAAGATGTCCCAAACCACTTCGCAAAGTAGATCCAGTCTCTCTCCCCTAAATACTTCCAGTATAGCCAAAATAGTACCTCTTACTAAGGCTCAGTTATATCACATTATGAAGGCTCCATACAGCCATGTGCCACAACAGTAATCACCACCTTACCTAGTTCCCGTATCCATTGAGAGCTCAAATAAGTCCATCAAAACTCGAGATCCCTATTGCCTACAGGGTCCAAAACCGAACCTATAAACCAAGCTCCAGCCCCCAGTTGAAAGATAGACACCAACCAGTGGTTGGTCACCAGAGTTGACCTCGAGCTCTATCATTGTTTGTTGCTGAGAATTGAGTTCCAGAGCCGGCAGACTCCGTGGCAGATTTAGATAGAAGGATCTGTCCACGTACAAGAAATCTATGTGCAACTTATAACCTTCATACAGGCCGGGAAGCTGAGCGATCGACGTGAGATGCGCTTGGCGTTAATTCCGATCCAGATTGACAGGAATATCCCAATATCTGTGATTTAGGTCTAGAAACCAGTAGGTATATAAGAGTGTAACCAGCAACGATCGCCAAGAGATCCGTCTTGAGAACTTCCTACATATGGACCATCTGGACGGCCGCGGAACCAGTCGTTAGCCCCCAACATCACGGACGCAAGATAACCAGGACCAGACCAATCAAATACTACCCAAGATTCACTCTATCAGTGCTACAGTGTTACAGTACTATTTAGAGACTCACTTATTAATATTTCTATGAAGTGGCTATATCTTTGCCCCAGTATAATTCATATATAACCATTCCATTAGGAAGTGCTAAGCGTATCAGTGTTTATTAATTAACAGGTGATATTAACTCTCGTAATTATCCATATATCCAGATATTATTACATAGAAGTGAAACCCTAGTGATATCTGATGTTCGCCCACTGATTTGCGTTCTATGTGTTTCTGATATAAGAATAAAAAACTTAGATCAGTACCCCCCTGAGGTTACTAGAATTCCTGTGCTCTAAAATACGCGTGTCTAATCTAGTCTGTGAACTACTACTTGTACACCAGAGCTACCAGTAATAAATATAACAGTGAATATGAATCTATAAGTAACATTGATGGTCTCCAGTATATAAACTTGTGAATAAAACCAGTGATCAGAAGATTAATACCTGAACGTTGGAAGTGGGAGACTAGGCTCCATCCAGATCCACTTAATGTTAGTGTTGTTCAATTCTATCATTTGTCTTGTACGAGTATTCATACCTTCTTATGCTTCATATTAATCATCATCAAGGAAACTATAGAAGTGTGTACATCAATAAAAGTGATCGTGTGTCTTGTTACCGTGTACTTATTTTGTGTTCTCTGTTTCTCATACCTTGTTTTGTACATGCAGCCTTCTATACCCAGTCAGTTAGAACTCACATTACCCAAGTTAATCCTGTAGAAAAACAGGGCATAACAATCATATGTACTGCGTCAGTCTGCCTGCAGGGGGCAAATAACAGAAAATAAAGAGTCAAACTAGACAGGAACTTAACCATGAGTGTACGAGTAATGTAAACAAAGTTGGCGATACACCCGGAATCCCCGTACACTACATCCTTCTCGGATAATTTCATAACAAAATCAGTCAAATTGGACGCGAACGTAACTGCGAGCATGCGACTTATGGAAACAAGGCGACGCAAACGCCCGCTAACACCATCCTTACCGAATCTTCTGGAAGGCTTATTGCACTCCAAAGGTTAATGAAAGTCTAAAGATGCTCATCATAACCTTGTACAGTAGTACACTTGGCCTATTCGGTAAGAGTTTTACTAGCGAGCGTATCGTTACTTTGTTTACAAAATTAGGTAAAAGTTGTGTTAGCGGGCGTACTGTTTGATTTGTTTACATAGTCACACGCTCGCAGTTACATTTGTGTCTAATTTGACTGCTGTTATTTGCCCCTGTTGGTAATATATAATTATGATGATGACAATAAGTCATGAGAGGGGTGAGGGTATGTATCCCATGGCCGGTAACAAAACAATTTACCCAACATCTGGCTGAGGGATATAATAATGGGTTGAAGCCCCAATCACCCCCCATGACTTATTGTCATCAACATATATATTTCCTGCAGGGGCAAATAACAGCAGTCAAATTTTATGTGAATGTAACTGCGAGCGTGCAACAATGTAAACAAAATGGACGGTACACCCGCTAACACAACTTTTACCCAAATTTACATTACTCGTACACTTGCGTCTACTTTGAAGACTATATATTTCTTAAATCATCCCACTTCCAGCCGTTATTTTTACCCCTTGCTGGCAATATAACTGATTATGACAATAAGTCCTGGGGGATGGGGGGCAGACTGCAGAGCAGCACCTCACCCCGCCAGGAGTTGCTGTCATCATTTATATTGCTAGCAAGGAGCAAATAACAGCTGGCCGTGAGATAATTTCAGAAAAGTTTGTATTCAATGTAGACGCGAACATACCCGTGAGCGTACGAGTAATGTAAAGAAGGGACAATATGCCCACTAACACTACCCTTACCGAATAGGCTAGGCCTTAAGTTATTGTTAGTTCAATGCTAGAAAAATAAATTACTATAGGTACCGTAGCGCCAGCGAACTTGATCCCTTAACTTCTCATAACTCAAAATGAATTAAAGCAATCGGGCTGATATTTCTATAACTTGGAAAGAGCCCACCAGGAAATAGGTGTGGATATTTACAGCCAGTTTGCTTTAGGCCCTTTTGAGTTAAAAAGAAGTAAGGGATCAATATTTTTGTCAAGTTCGTTGGCGCGCTACCTATAGCCTACAATACATAAGTAAAAAATATGCCTCCCACACAATTTTCAAGTTATAATACATAGACTACAGTAGATCTGGACTGGACACGAAACTGTAACTTTGCAGTAAGGGACCCAAAATCGGAGAACGAACCCCCAAGTTCGAACCTCAAAACCGCGAAAATGTGATAATTTCGCGGTTTCGAGATTCATATTTGGGGGTTTGTTCTCCGATTTTGGGTCCCTTACTGCAAAGTTCCATTTTCGTGTCCAGTCCAGATATACTGTAGTCTATATCATATTATCAATGAAGGCCATAGGCCTAACCAAACCAAAGTGTAGGATATCCCGAAAGAATGGGCAAAATAAATAAAAAATAATGGTGCTAAATCAGTCTTTTAGATATTATAGAGTATGACCAAATTTGATTAAAATAATATAAAATAATAGTGGCAGTGCCCATTTAAAAGATATTATTAATCATTGATTATGGGCCTAGACCACAACTCAGCAAGTTTCATACAGAATACTGCTAGGTAGTTGTATTGCATCGTCTTGCTAACAACTTTCTCTGCATGGAGAGTCTCAAGAGAAGAGATGATGCTGAGCAACTCAGTGTCGGTGGGTCGGTTGCTAGGATCGTCAGCCGACAGTGCAGCTTTTACCCAGTCCAACAACTTAAAACAGGTCCTAGGCACTTTGAAGTTGTCAAATATCTCGTGAAAGATATCGTATACAGCGGAGGCCACACTGAACATATCTGAGGACAGTGAGCTAACCTGGCCTCCCAATACTTCCCGTGCCATCCAGTAGTAGTCATTAATTTGGTCGAGGGGAATAGGCACCGCATATTTGGGCTTCGATGAAGAGGCTAGACCAAAGTCAATAAGACTCACTTTTGGCCCATCAAAGGTGTCATGCACACAAATATTATCCAGCTTAATATCATTGTGGAACACCCCACGAGATGAGACGGCGCTTACGATAGTCACAAGCTGCTTGATCAGCGACAACATGAGATCCAAACTAATGGCACCTTTGTGGATGTTGAGGTAAGTGCCCAGATCGAGGCCAGCAAATTTTGTCACGATGACACACTGCTCAGGACAAACTGACACTAATTCCTGCACCCCGTCAACTCCCTTCAGCTGGTTCAAATATTTAACTTCAAACAGCAAACTTGCATAACACTCAGCAAGGCTTTTCTTCACCACAAAGTACTCGGCGTCTCCCTTCATCAACCAACAAGTGCCATTTGCGCCTTCGCCCAGATGTACAACTTGGTTTTCATTAAAAAAGCCATCAAGTTGATCAGTGGACAATACCTTAACACCAAGCTGTCTGCACTCGTCCTCGAAAAGAACCCTGGTTACGGTTACCTTGGTCATTTTGATAGATCAAGTTAATTGTTATAGTTAAAATAGCACTTCAGAGGCTATCAACTCTACTGGATTATTATGCCAGCACACTGCAACACCGAGTGAGACAGCACTTTGGAGACAGCTGTGTCGCAGTGTTAACAGAACAATAATGAGTCCTCTTTCTCAAGCGATCAGATATATCAAGTAGCCTAAAATATCTACATAACTACTTGTTGCTATTTTGGTCCACATTAAGTGATACTTAACGTTGTTATTTTATGTAAATTCATTCTGATTTCAAAAATAACAAAATAAGCTGGTTTTATCTGTTTTTACTCGAAAATAATGTATAATGTTAGGGACAATTAATTGTTATAATTTAGTTACCCATCGATTTTCTTTGGTTTTCTTCAAGAAACGTATAAGAAAATAGTCGTATTATCGGTAACTAAATTATAAATTACAATCGGCGTATTTGATCATATATTTAGGTAAAACCAGGTAGAATAAAGGCAGTATCACACGAGACCCGATCTTTCTCTCAACTATTATCGTCAACACTGGTCTGGCAGCTTATGAAATAAATGTTTTTATGCAGTATATTTGTGACACATAAATTACATTAATTTCTGTCTTGTTTCAGATGCTCGGATGCTTTAACTGATCACGAAAGAAAAAACTGCAAATATTTAGGATTGGAGAGCCGCGGCGGTCCAGTGGTGAGCACGCTCACGTGTGAATCTGCTTGACCCGAGTTCGATCCCAGCCATGGCGGAAAAGTAGTGGGTGTGGTAGTACGTCCTAGCATGTTTCACATGCTTGCACCCAGTCGAGGGACACCTCGACGACGTATACAGACTAAACACACATAACAAAGCCACTCCAACAGCTTCCTTTCTCTCCAAAACCCCTTCTCCCTTCTCTGCACTCTTCAGAATAATAGGAAAAGTAGAAAGTAGCTACGAGGTGCTGTTGTAAAGGCTTATCCCTCAATACCTTCACCTGAGTATTTTACTGTTTCAGCATATCATGACATGTTTCTTTGTTTTATTTTACTGGAATATTTGTGATTACATCTGCCTATAGGAGTCCAACCAGCCCCGGTGAAAATAATGACCAGCTACTGGGACTAATGCGGGAAATTTGTCAATGTTATGCCACGTTTTTCAAGCAAACGTGATATATTCTGATTGCGATTCCCAACTTATGGATCAGCAGTTATATTCAACTTGGGTAGGCCTACTTCTCCACTGGGCGAGGACAGACCTTACTTCTCTAAATCAACACACAAGCAATAAACAATGGATACAAAACACAAGTATAGAAAACACAAGTTTTATTTCTTAAACACTAAGGTACAATCGTAACGGATCTCTGGAAAACTCAGTTATAAATTATATAAGTATAATCATAAATACACAGATAATAAGTCTCAAAATGACACAGATATTGTCCTCAAATAAACAGAGTAAATACTCAAACAAAGCTATATAACAAGTTACTGCGACAATAGAGCCGTGGCTCTGAATTTATGGACAAGAAGGACAATACAAAGTTCTAAACGAACTAGTTAATGCAAATGGATTAACAAAATAAATGTAAAATGAATCAACAAGTGGCAAGGATGGAAACAAACTCCATCAAGATTAATTAAATAATAAGTCAAGTATAAGTGACTGAAAAGCATTGAACTCTGCGACGAGATTTTCGCTATTGGATCTGTACCCAAAAATATATAAGGAATTAATAAACTCAGGTCTGTGCGAAGTATTCTAAATGTACGTGTAAGGTGCATGTATAACAGGAAATATTATATATATATATATTTCCTACGCGAGGAATTCCGGAGCCCGAATTCGAGGAAGTATGAATATATTTTCCTAAGTGATAGAGTGTGGAATGTTTCCCTACAATTGGGATAACGAAAATAAAATAAAGAAGGGAAGAGATGAAAGCTCTACGATATTACGTTAAGTTTAAATAGAATCTTGACATACCTGAATCTAAACCCTCACGATAATCATTGTTACCATTACAAAACTTAGAAAGGCACTTAAAAGAATTGGAAGTCTATAGAAGCACTGGTAGAACGAGTTTGGGAGTGGAAGAGCGGTATCTTTCCAAGTAGCAGGGACGTAACGTCGCACTTGGAGTCATTAGCCGTCAGGTAACTTTTCACACGTCAGAGCTAGGTTCAGGCCCAAACAATTCCAACAGCCACTTGGCAAGGTTTCTATGCGGTTTTGACTTAGGGGGACTTTAGGTACACATATTCACACTGGAGCTATGGGATAAATCCAAAGTATCCCCTGCACTTGGTTGGAATAAATTCTTTCCAGGCATAGGAGGACAATTAATTTTAAAAATATCCTGAGTCTCAACAGAGGTGCTTAACCTCTGAAGTGCGCATGGGGGTAATTGGAAACGTCCCCCTGTGCTGACGTATTTGAGGTGTTTCCGTCACTAAAATATTCATTGTGCCATTAATAGCATTAATACTTATCCATATGCGCCTATTATGGGTTGATTATAAAGGTATTAACCTGAAACAACAATAAAACGAGTGAAAACAGCGTTTGGATGGTCAAAATCGGAGATATAGCCCGCGAGTTGTATAATGTATGGGTGAGGCAATCTGCTTTCCCCGCCAATTTCCCCCAAGGCCACTGAGACACAGTCGATCGATACTCTCTCTCTCTCTCTTGCACTCGCTTGCTATCAGTGATGACCACACCCTCCAATCGGATTTCTAATGTTAGCACGAAAATATACCTCAGAATAAGGGAATAACAGGGAAAATAGGTGATAACTGAAGGAGAGGAGGAAAGTGGGGAAGGAGGGGAGGTAGAGGACTGAGATTTTGCATGGCCCAGGGGCCAAAAAAAAAAAAAAAAAAAAAAAAAAAAAAAAATAACAAAATATTTTTTTTCGATGTCAAAAGTTGATTTTTTTTTTCTCTGACTCTTAAGAGTCTCCCCGCAGTGCGCCGGGGGAACTCTTAAGAGTCTCCCCGCAGCTCCCGGGTTAATGCAAAGTCGTGCTTAGAAATTTTGGGCAGACTTGTGTGCAAGGCACTAAGTTCACTTGGAGTGGCCAATGGACTGGTAGATCGCAATCTGTTAGCGCCACGACAACTCTGGAACTTATCAACTACTTTCAACTTGACTAGTGACTCAATCTCGGGCCCACATAAGGAAGTGTCGCCACTGACTGTCCGATTCCCGCTGCAACTAAGTCGCGGTTGGGTACGGATGCCAGGATGTAAGTTTTCTCACTAAGTCTAGAATCAGTAGTCCTCCTTTCTAACCTAGGAGTATTGAGAACAGATTAAAAAATGAAGTTCATTCCAATAGGCTGAATGCTTGACTCTGGTTTGGTCAGTGTGGATAGTGTTTCTCTAGTCTGCGTTGTCCTGGATAGGTGATTCCAGGGCAACAAGGGCACGCTAGATATTTCAGCTTTGTTTTAAGTCACGGAGCTAGGAGCACTGGTGGTAACTTGTATATTAGGTGCACTTATCAGTTGTGCATTCGGGGACATTGATTTGACACTTGAATTGGTGGAACTGGTATACACTATAGGTTTGAGTCCCAAAGGGAAGAAGGAAAACCTAAAATTTAGTAGTGGCCCCGGAATCATTGACGATATGCCTTAAACAGTAATGGCACTCTTTGAACCCCAGAGTCAGCTGTTCAAATCACCCGCCCTGGAGCGCAAGAGACCACACATCGTAAGCGTATACTCATAAGTACTTACGGACTCGTCCTTATGACGCGAATGCCACTACGAAAAAACTAATTACAAATAATAAAAAAAAACAAAAAAACAAAAATACTAATCTGCTATGCTTCCCATCGTGTGGATGTTGATAGCGTGGGTATGCCCCAAGACGCTGGCACGTCATTCGTCCTTCACTGACATATCAAGAAAACCTAGAAACTTCAGAAACGAATAGGAAGGGGATGGAAGGGAGGGCCAGAATCGTCAATGATTCCGGGGCCACTACTAAATATTAGGTTTTCCTTCTTCCCTTCGGTACTCAAACCTATAATTTATTAGTGGCCCCTCCAATTGACTATATGCCTGATATCACAAGTGAAGTAGCAACAACGGCCAAGGAAAACAACAACAGCAAACAACCATATCAGTGCCCCTGCGGGGAGGTACAGGTAGGGGTGGGGGTGGGTCAAGGAGTATACCAAGGCGCAACCTGTCCCCTGCCCTCGCTCACACCTCGGCACCGCTCAGCTATCGGCCTGGGCCAAACCACACCTCCAGACATACGATAAACAGTAAGAGGAAATTATGTATAGTCTGTGTTATTGGATTCAACAATAGGAGTAGGCCTACACTTTCACAATGTAACAGTTGTAATGAAATTGTACAGTTGGTCAAAGTTCCAGCTGACCCACCCTCGCTCTGGGGCTCGCAGAATTAGCTGGCAATACTGGTGTAGTTGCCAATCAGTGGATATAATAACTTGAATTTTTAAGCAAATCTACGAATTTTGGGTGAATGTTCGGTATCATACATAGCGATGTATGCAATTTTATTTGAGATAGGCTTACTTTCCCTTGTTTAGTATATGTTCTAACAATGATATAGCCGAAATCAGATCTATACCAATCCCAATATTTGTAAGACACACCTCCTTCCTACACCAGTATTGCCATATAATTCTGCAAGCCCCAGAGCGAGGGTGGGTCAGCTGGAACTTTGACCTACTGTAGGCTACATAACCGATGTACTTACGTTAACAGTAGAAACGAAGTGGAATGCGTTAAATGTGGGACATCAGCTGTACGAAATCATAAAAAACATTTGTGATATATGTGAATCACCCATAACACGACGACAGAGGATCCAAAACTGTGTTAAGTGTAAAGCTGTAGCACACATGAAGTGCATTTCTAAGAAGACCGACAGTAAAGAACATGAGTTTTTATGCAATAAGTGTGCCTTGCATTTATTACCGAATGTTAATGTAAATTAAGCAAGTAACAACTCAGAATCCACTGTCCAGCCAGGACACATTCAAAGATGAATATAGAGTTTGTTTCACCAACAAAGGGCTCAATCTTATCCACATCAACGCCAGATCAATGTATCATAAATTGTCAGAAATAAACTTGTTAGCTAATAAGACCAAAGCTTCAATAATTGCAATTACAGAAACCTGGCTGGTCTCGAGTATAAACGATGGTGAAATAAACATTCAAGGTTTCAATATGTGTTATGCCCTGTTTTTCTACAGGTTTAACTTGGGTAATGTGAGTTCTGAATGACTGGGTATAGAAGGCTGCATGCACAATACAAGGTATGAGGAATAGAGAACACAAAATAAACACAGTAACACGACACAAGTTCACGTTTATTGAAATAAAGAGCATAGAAAGATAGTTATATTTGCACAAAACAAATGATAGAAGGGAACTGCTAGCATTTGCGGATTTGGATGGAGCCTAGTCTCCCACTTCCAACGTTCAGGTATATTCTTCTGATCACGGGTTTAATTAAAAGTTTATAGTTTACTGGAAGACCTCAATATATTCGTATAATTCACTGTCACTGATTTTACCTCTTGCTGGCTGGTCGCGTGCCCACGTAGCAACTCACAGTTAGGATTAGACGCGTATATTATAGAACACGGAAATCTCTAGCAACCTCATGGGGGTACTGAACTAAGTTTGTTATTCTTAATGCAGAAATATATGTAGAACACGAATCAGTGGGCGAACGTTAGATATCACTAGAGTTTTAATATCTGAATAAGGTAATTACGAGAGTCAAGGTCGCCTGTAAATAAAAAACACTGATCGCTTAGTACGTCCCAAATGGAATGGTTAAATATGAATTACACTGGGCAAGGTCTTAGCCACTTTATAGAAAGTTAATAGGTGCGTATCAAGCTAGTACTATAACACTTAGTACTAGTAACATGAATCTTGAATAGTATGGGTAGATCTGGTCCTGGTTATCTTGCTTCCGGTGATGTTGGGGGCTAACGACTGGTTCCTCGGCCGTCCAGATGGTCCAAAATGTAGGAAGTTCTCAAGTCGGATCTCTTGATGATCGTTGCTGGCTACACACTTATATACCCACGAATTTGTGTGAAGGTTATAAGGTGCACGTTAGGACTTGTACATGGACAGATGCTTCTATCAGTCTTCTCTGCCACGGAGTCTGCCGGATCTGGAATCTCTCAACTCCGGAACAACACAAGGGCAGAGCTAGAGGTAAACTGCAGGGTAGTGACCACTGGTTGGTGTCTAGCTTTCAACTGATTTGACTGGGGGCGGGAGGTAGATTTATAGGCTCGGTTCTGGACCCTGCAGACAGTAGGGATCTCGAGTCTTATGGACTTAATTGAGCTCTCAATAGATATGGGGACTAGGTAAGATGGTATTTACTGTTGTGGCACAGGGCGATAGGAAGCCTTTATATTTTCATATAACTGAGCCTTAGTAAGAGGTACTATTTTGGCTATACTGGACGTATTTAGGGGAGAGAGACTGGATCTACTTTGCGAGGAGGATGGGGACAGCTGTGATAGGAGTGTCTCTCTAGATTGTTCAATCTTCATTCTATGGTATAGCTGAGGTGCTAATTTAGTGATCAGAGCATGCAAGAAAGGTAAATGGTTTATTGTGAGGTAATAGAGGTTAGTAAAGGTGTTAGTCATTCATGGTTAGTTCATTGATAGGAAGAATTCCTGTGCTACCTGGCAATGACTCGAGAGTCAAACAGGGGCCAGGTATACCTCCGCGGGGGTGGGGGTCTCCCTCCTCGGGTGGGCAAAAAGGGGGAGCTGGGCGCCCTCTCTGATATAGTCGTCCGGCGGCTGTGGCTAGGGGCTTGCCATATCACCAGTGTTTGTAATAACCCTCTGTGTATGAGACAGATGTGAGTGTCTTTAATACCAAAACCGAAGGTGCCTTAGCTAGCTGGTTTTACTCGGCTGGTTGTTAATTGTAGGGTTTGCTGGATATGGTGGAGACTGGGTTGCTAACTCTGCCACATTTATCTGGAAGTATGACAATAGAAGTTAGTTACTGGCGGGGCGGCTAGCCTCGCACCGACGACCATTGGGTGCAGGGTTGTGAATGTGTTGTAAGAGAATAGATGGCATGCAAGGGGCTAGTAAAGTTCTAATGTTGTTCTGGCCTACTAAGTGAAGGTAGGCTGGATAGGAGTATATATAAAAGGTTGGAGAGCGTTAGTAACGGACAATTCAAGGATCTTCAAGAGGTATGAGAGAGAGGCTAGGTCGGACAAGAGTCGAGAAGCGCGGGTGTCTTAATGAGGGGGGGGGAGAGTTCAAGGGCTACAGGGAAATTTTGCCCCTAAGGTCCCTGGGCGTGGGGGTGGCATTAGGCTACAATTGATATGGAAGTTTGAAAAGGCAGTAGAATACGTTAGCCAAATGCTACCGGGGAATGCAACTATGGGGTGGTATATGAGTCTGGAAAAGATAGAGTTATGTGATCAGTCAGAGGGTTATGGATACTATTAGTTGGCCCTGGGAACTGCGTTTTTCTATTAAATATAAAATACCAACCACAGTGGCAGTTCGTAGGGGTACTTAGTTATTGTTTCGGGGTACTTATGACAGATACTGATAACCAGGTTATCTTATATAATCTCTGGTTGGGGTAAGAGGTGTAAGACACGAAGTAAATTGGCGTAGTGTGGACTGTGGATACGAAGGAGGCAAGGGGAAGACGTATGACAATTGTGGAAAGTAAATGGAAAAAGGTGAACACAATGGCGGATAAAAATACTTAACCTAAGGGTTGCATACATAATTTATGGGGGGATGGGTCTTCAGAAGCTTAGTCTGGCAAGACAAGATGTTAGGGAATGTTAATATTAATACTTAGTTACTAGAGGAGCAATGCAAGGGGCGACTGAGCACGGGTTACATATATCTATACTCGTCATGGAAAATGATATAAGAGATCTAGGGACAGCGTGGGTGCTTTAACTTCTAAGATATATAACATCTACTTCTCGGATGCAAGAACATACATAGATATAATTATGGCTGTCTGATGTGTTGGCATTGGCTCAACGTCGGGACAGGCATGGGTGTTTTTAATATGAATGTATATTCCTGTTCATCATCTTTGTAGTTAATAAGTGTAGGACACGAGGGGTTAGTGTACGTGAGGTGTGGAAAATGGTCGGTTTTAGAAAAGGTAAATGGGTGTGTCCTGGAGCTGTTTAGCCCTGCGGGCTTGGGCCTGCCTGGAATGGCGGGCTCGGTCAGCTGGTCCTTTCGTTCTGTGGACCTTTCTTCCGGGTGTTTCTGTGTGGTGTTCGCTCGTGGCTTCTGTGGTGGGCTTCTTGTTCTGGGGCATTTTACTTCCCTCTCCTTCATTATAGGCTCGTCCTCGAGCCTCAAGGGTGAAGTTAAAAGAATCATAGTAATGGTGGGTCATTTTCAGGGTATTTAGAAAGTTCCACCAAACACGAGAGCGACGGTCAGGTTTCTTTTGCAGGTCAATGTATACCTGTAAGAATGTGTCCTCTGTGTTGTGGCGGGCGGCTGCCCGGGCTTGGTGTGGGTGTGGTACACGGGCCAAGTGTCCAGTGGGGTCTTTACTTTAACCTTTCGTATGAATGGTTTGTAGCTTTCCCCCGTGGGGGTCGGAGTGAGGTGTGGGGTTGACAGGAAGTCTGTTTAGTGTGGTGAATGGGTTACTAACCGAAAGGGGATTCGCGCGTGACAACAGGGCTGGGGACGAAGGGGGAATGTGAGTCTGGGTTGTATTTGGTTTTCTTAGGCGGTGTTGTAGGTTGGGAATATATAGTGAGGCAATGCGCAAAATCGGTGTAGGTAAGGTGGGTGAAGGAGGGGTGTGGGAAGGAGGGGGTGTGTGTGTTGTGTGGCTTGGGTCCTTAGTGTCAGAACGGGGTGTTATTTTTGTATCGCTGTCTTTAAATCTGATGGGTCTGTTGATTATTCTACCTCTGGCGGTCCTGGTGGGAAGGTAGATGTTTGTCGTGGGACTTGAGTCGCTCGACGATGTTTTATAGTGAGGGGAAGCATGTTTTATAGGTAAATGACATGTGGGAGTTTTCTCGGGTGACTTTGTGGGGGGTTTCTTAGGGGTTTGGTTGGTTGGGGGTTCGGTGAGATGAGGAGGTTGGTCGGTGTGGGGGGGGTGGTGGGGATCGTGGAGGGGAAAGGGGCGGATGCGGGGGGGGCTAGACGGGTGGGTAAGGAGTGTAGATTTAAGTTGGAGGGTTGGGGGTAGGGGCGTGTGTTGTTTGATGAGGTTGGTGATTTGCTGGTGATTATTCGTCTTCTTTCCCTTTGTGGGGGAGAATTCGACGAAGAAGAAGAAGAGGAGGAGGAGGAGGAGGAGGGTAGTGGTCTGGCAGCCCTACGGAACTTGGTTAGTAGGGTGTGTTTTCTGGAGGTTTTAAACGATGTTTGTCGTGGGCGTAAGTTGTAGCGTGAGGTTACTGAGGTAGATTGTGTGGTGCGGTTGGGTGTGTACTTGGTTTGGGGTGGCGGTGGTGGTTTTCTCACTGTGGTGCCTGGTGGAGGTATGTCAGGGCTAGACGGGAGGGTTTCTGTTGTGGTCGGGGTTGTGGGTGGAGGTTTTTGTACTTGGATAAGTTGGGGAGGAACTTGACTATCAGAAGTGAAAGAAGGTGTCATGGTGGAAGAGGGTGTGATATTGGGGGCTTGGGGTTTGTGGAGGTTAGTTGGGGGGGTATGGTGAGAAAAGATTTGTCGGTTCGGTGCTGGAGGGCTTAGGTCCTTAGGGGTTTGTATGGGAATATTCGTAGCGTGAGTGAGGGGGTGAGTAGGGGTATTTACTTTAGGGTCGGACGTGTGGGGTGGGGTAATGTCTTGTGGCTTTAGAGGTTTAAACGCTCGGACGAATCTAGTTCGGAGCGTGCGAGTTACGCCGTGATAGTCGATGGTGACTTGAAAGGCATTTGGGACTTGTATTACGGTGTAGGGTCCGACATAGCGAGGGCCTAACTTGTTGGTGATAGGGAGGTTGGCTACCATTACGGTGTCATGGATGGCGAAAGGGTTTTTTTCATCGATGTTGTCAGTTTTGGTGTCTTGACAGATCTGGGCGGTATGGAGGGTGTTTTGCAGATGTTGCAATGGGTCAATTGTGGAGGTGGTGGAGGGAAGGTGAGCGTGGTGGTGGAATGGCAGTAACAGGGGGGGTACACCGTAAACACGTTCATGAGGGGAAATACCGTCTTCCCGAGGACAGGTGTTCATACCCCACTGTATCATTTTTAGTTGTGATGGCCAGTCTGAGGTATTAAGAGCAATCATTCTTGTACGTAACTGGTTGTTGATGGTGCGATGGCTGCGTTCGCAGATAGCATTTCCTTGAGGCCAGTACGGGGATGAGTGTTTAATCCTGATACCGCATTGTTGGGTGAATTGTTTCCAAACGTGTCCACTAAACTCGGGGGCATTGTCCGATAGAAGAGCAAGGGGAAGGCCGAATATAGGGAACACTTCGGTGGCAAGCAGTGTGGCGACTGTGGTGGCTGTGTGGTCTTTAACTGGGCAGGCTATTAGAAATTTTGAATATACGTCTACAAATGTGACGATATAGCGGTTGCCAGCGTAAGAAGGGAACGGGCCCATGATGTCGAGGGATAGGACTTGGAACGGTTTGTTGGCAGAAATGGTACCAGCTGGGCCTGGGGTGCGTGATCTATCCTTTCCCAATAAACACGGTTTGCAGGATTCTGTCACTCGTTGTGCAATTTTGGAGGGGTTGGGGGTCCAGTATTGGTCTGTGAAGATCTTTAACATTTTCTTTTGTCCAAGGTGTATGCCGTTTCCCTCGTGGATGGCAATCATGTAGTCGTGGGCTATGGTGGGGTCCAAGATTATGTGACCAGTGTCTGTGGCAAGTTGATCTCCCCAGCGAGTCAGTCTCCTGAAGACGTTTAACGGTATCCAGGGGGGTCTGATTCGTGCTTCCCAAGATTGAATTAGGGAGGGGCTGGGGGGGCATTCTGTCGGGAGGTGGGGGTAGATACCAATTGAGTGTTTTGTAAGGCGGCTAGGTTGGTGGGGGGGTCTTTTGGTACTGGCAAACGTGACAGGGCGTCTGCATTAGTATGGAGTTTGCCGGGACGATATTGTATTGTAAAGTCGTAGTCCTCTAGTGTCTCTCTCCAACGTACCAAAATGGCTGAGTTGGTTTCGCACCTACGCAGCCATTGTAAAGATTGATGGTCGGTAATTATTTCGAGTTTTGCGCCTAACACAAATGACCGGAAGTGGTTGAGTGCCCAAATGATCCCTAAGCACTCTCTCTTGGTGGCTGCGTAATTCTGTTGGGGTGGGGTGAGTGTGCAGCTGGCATACGCTATCACATGTTCCTTTCCATCTCTGAATTGAGCTAATACTGCACCTATGGCGTACAGAGATACGTCGGTATAAAGACGGAAAGGTTTCTGGTAGTCAGGGAAAACGACAATAGGGGCTTGGATTAGCTTTTGCTTCAAAGTGTTAAACGCGAGGTCTCTTTCAGGTGTCCAGGCGAACGGGGTGTCTTTGTGGGTAAGTTGGTGGAGGGGTCTGGCTATGGTGGCAAAGTGGTGGACGAAACGTCTGTAGTACGTGCTAAACCTAGAAACGAACGTACTCCTTTAACCGTGGTGGGTGGGGTTTGGTTTTGTATGGCTTGAAGTTTCTTTGGGTCTGGCGCAATACCATGTTCAGATATCACGTGTCCGAGAAAATCTACCTTATTCCGGGCAATCACGCACTTTGAGGGTTTTAATTTCAACCCGGAGGCTCGGATTCTTTGCAGGACTTGTCTCAACCTGAGGAGGTGTTCTTCCCAGGTTGGAGAGTACACAATAATATCGTCCAGATAGGCTAGGCAGGTTTCCCAGGTTAGGCCATGCAATACCGTTTCCATCAAACGGGAGAAAGTGGCGGGTCCGTTACAGAGGCCAAAAGGTAGGACGTTAAATTCATAGTGATGGCCACCACTAGTGGAAAATGCTGTTTTCTTTTGGTCCTCGGCCTTGATAGGCACTTGCCAATACCCTGCTTGCAAGTCGAGGGTAGTGAACCATTTGGATCCGTATAGGGAGTCAAGGGAATCGTCTATTCGGGGTAAGGGCGTAGCGTCTTTAATGGTTATGTCATTTAACCTCCTGTAGTCGACGCAAAAACGGGTTGTCCCATCTTTCTTTTTGACTAAGACAACAGGGGAAGACCAGGGGCTAATGGACGGGGTGGCAATCCCGGCCTCTAACATTTCCTGGACTTGGCGTTCCTCTTCCTGACGTTGTATGGGGTTCTTTCTACGGGATGGTTGTCGTATGGGGGGGCCTGTGGTGTTAATGATGTGTTGTTCTACATCCGTCTGTCCGATTTCGGTGGGTTGTTGGGCAAAGACGTCACTGAATTCCATCAGTAGGTCGTACATGCCGTTCTTTTGGTGGTCAGATAGTGTCTCAGGAAGAGGGGGCAATTGGAGGCTGGTAGGGGTGTCGTTACAATGTATGGGGAGGTCATCGAAAGTTTCGAGATCTCCTATAATGAGACCTTTCGGTAATGTCAGGGGTTCCTCTGAGATATTAGCCACGAGAATGTGGTTGATACGAGCGGGAATGATGGCGGGTTGTAAGAGGCAGCGATGGGGGTTGGGGGATGTGTTAGTGGGGGAAAATACCATGTGAGTTTGGGGTATGGGCCGCAGGTTCACCCATTTTTGATGGTGGGGGGGAATTTGGCATTTATCCTGAACTACCGCTGGGCTAATGATGGTGGGGGATTGACTGGCGAGCAGGTGCTTGGTACTTATAAGGGGAGCAAGGTCACTTTGGTGGGGGTCACGCGTGAGGGGGGGATTAACGGCGCGTGTGAGAGGATCAGTGGGGCGCGGTGTGAGGGGGTTAGAAAACGGGATTTGTTGGAGGGACTGCGGAGGGTTGGTGGGGGAAGCGTTGTCGGTGGCAGTAACAGTTTGTTTAGAGGTTATCTGGGGTTGGTGGGTTTGTCTGTCATGAGGGGGTGAGTAAGGTGTGGGGTTTTGAAGTTTATTGGGGGTGTGAATTGTGGGGGGGTGGAAGGGAGCTACTGACGAAAAACTGTCACAAGGGGGATTGGGGGGGTGGTGGAATAGCTGGGCATTTCTGGGGGCATGGTGGGAACATGGTTGTGTCCCTCGGTCAGCACGCGTGAGGGGGGGATTAACGGCGCGTGCGGGTGGTTCAGAAGGGTGCGAGGTGAGCGAGTTAGAAAACGGGATTTGCTGGGGGGACTGCGGAGGGTTGGTGGGGAAAAAGTTAGGTGTAGAACATGGGTTATTGGTGTAGGACTGGTGTATTGATTTGGGGTTGTTAACATTTCTGGGGGCATGGGGGAAACATTGTTGGGTACATTGGTCGGCATTTTCTCTGGAAACATGTGTACATAAACATTGGATAGAATTAGGGTTACATATATCAGAGTCTGTCCTGAAAACATGGGAGGATTTATTCTGGGCAGAGTTACGAGAATTGAGGGGATTACCGAGGGGGAGTTGCTTGGACTTGTCTTCTTTCGTTTGTTGAGGCATTTTTTTACTGAATTGAGTGAGGTTTTGAGAGATCTCGGGGCAAGGGGGGTTTTAGGAGTAACCTTAGTGCTAGCTGCAACTTGGTAACCCTGAATCAGGTTGGTTGAGGGGGAGGTTGTTTTTTCTTTTTGGGAATGGGTTTCTGCGTGATTGGTTTGTCAGAGGCTTTGGGCTGGAATTTGTTTTTGAATGAGATCAGCCTTTGGCCGCAGTCAATCTGGGCCTCTAGTTTTGAAGGAGGTCAAGTCCAAGGAAACCATCATAATGTTTACAGTTGGAGGAAAATACTGTAAATGTGTGATAACAACGAGCATGGGGGCCAGGAGTGGTTACTGATAGGGGTAAAGTGTCTCCTAGGAGATTTAAGTAAGTATCAGCAGCTGAGATGAGTTCTGTTTTGGTGTTTAACAAAGGGCCAAATCGTCGGGGATGTTTTTCATAGTAAGATTTGAACAAACATGACTTGGCAGCTCCCGTGTCGATTAGCAAGCGGACAGGAATGTCCTTGATTTTGGCCATGTAATAAATGGGGGCAGTGCGACTAGTTATGGCGTCCCCCGCCGAGCCCATCGTGGGCGGGGGATACTTTAAAAATCCTGGGGGTCGGTATCTACCTCTTCCAGGGTTTCCTCGGTATCATCTGAGGTCATGGTATGGGGGGCAATTTCTTCCTCTTGTCCCCACTCCTCTTCATTTACAGAAATGCGAGGAGTAGAGGGGCGGGGTTTGGCAGAGTCACGAATTTGGTGGAGGGCACACTGAGCATTACAGGCAGGGAATTCATAGGGGTTGATAATGACTAAGGTAGGATTTTTACTTTGGTAGGTGTTGTAGTTGCTGTTCCGGTTGAAGATTCTGCGTGGCTGGGACGGTTGGAACCGGGGTCTACTGGGTTGGGGCTTGCCGGAAGGGTAGGTGGGTCTGTTGTTGAAAGATGAGGCTGGGTAGGCATTCTTGGGGTTTTGGTGGTTGGTTTGCTGCGGGTGCGTGGGAAACCTCTTGATTGCAGCGATTTGGGTGGGTGCTTCTGTGCGCACGGCCAAAATACGTCGGATCGTGATGAGGTCTTTTTTGTATTCGACGAAATCGTGCACCCGGAAATGGTCTTTTACTGCTGAGGGCAATATTGACACAAGGTTGACCAGAATTTGCTGTTCTTGTTGGATTTTGGTCAACGTGGGGAAAGAATTTTTTATGTGTTGGGCAAGCTTACTGACTGTGGCATCTAGATCGCCTTCGAATTTCGTGTCTAGGATACGGGTGTGGGCCACGAAAACGCCCAACGAAGGTTTAATGGCTTCTATCACTATTGTGCGAAATTCGTTCCAGGTGAGATCAGGGCGCACTTGATAGGCCACCAGGGAAACGGCTTTTCCCAGGTGTGGTAATGTTACGGCTATTTTATGTGCGTCCGTGGTATAAGTAATGTCAACTAAGGATTTCACTATGTCCATGAATACTTCGATCCCATAATTTGTTTCCTCATACTTTGGGATGAAAACGTAGTTAGGTTGCGCCATGATGTTCTCGTGTTCTAGCTGTTCCAAACTTGCAATGTAATGCAACCTTTTATCCGAATCAAGAACCACCGCTGTCGCCAATGTTATGCCCTGTTTTTCTACAGGTTTAACTTGGGTAATGTGAGTTCTGAATGACTGGGTATAGAAGGCTGCATGCACAATACAAGGTATGAGGAATAGAGAACACAAAATAAACACAGTAACACGACACACAAGTTCACGTTTATTGAAATAAAGAGCATAGAAAGATAGTTATATTTGCACAAAACAAATGATAGAAGGGAACTGCTAGCATTTGCGGATTTGGATGGAGCCTAGTCTCCCACTTCCAACGTTCAGGTATATTCTTCTGATCACGGGTTTAATTAGCAAGTTTATATTTTACTGGAAGACCTCAATATATTCGTATAATTCACTGTCACTGATTTTACCTCTTGCTGGCTGGTCGCGTGCCCACGTAGCAACTCACAGTTAGGATTAGACGCGTATATTATAGAACACGGAAATCTCTAGCAACCTCATGGGGGTACTGAACTAAGTTTGATATTCTTAATGCAGAAATATGTAGAACACGAATCAGTGGGCGAACGTTAGATATCACTAGAGTTTTAATATCTGAATAAGGTAATTACGAGAGTCAAGGTCGCCTGTAAATAAAAACACTGATCGCTTAGTACGTCCCAAATGGAATGGTTAAATATGAATTACACTGGGCAAGGTCTTAGCCACTTTATAGAAAGTTAATAGGTGCGTATCAAGCTAGTACTATAACACTTAGTACTAGTAACATGAATCTTGAATAGTATGGGTAGATCTGGTCCTGGTTATCTTGCTTCCGGTGATGTTGGGGGCTAACGACTGGTTCCTCGGCCGTCCAGATGGTCCAAAATGTAGGAAGTTCTCAAGTCGGATCTCTTGATGATCGTTGCTGGCTACACACTTATATACCCACGAATTTGTGTGAAGGTTATAAGGTGCACGTTAGGACTTGTACATGGACAGATGCTTCTATCAGTCTTCTCTGCCACGGAGTCTGCCGGATCTGGAATCTCTCAACTCCGGAACAACACAAGGGCAGAGCTAGAGGTAACTGCAGGGTAGTGACCACTGGTTGGTGTCTAGCTTTCAACTGATTTGACTGGGGGCGGGAGGTAGATTTATAGGCTCGGTTCTGGACCCTGCAGACAGTAGGGATCTCGAGTCTTATGGACTTAATTGAGCTCTCAATAGATATGGGGACTAGGTAAGATGGTATTTACTGTTGTGGCACAGGGCGATAGGAAGCCTTTATATTTTCATATAACTGAGCCTTAGTAAGAGGTACTATTTTGGCTATACTGGACGTATTTAGGGGAGAGAGATCGGATCTACTTTGCGAGGAGGATGGGGACAGCTGTGATAGGAGTGTCTCTCTAGATTGTTCAATCTTCATTCTATGGTATAGCTGAGGTGCTAATTTAGTGATCAGAGCATGCAAGAAAGGTAAATGGTTTATTGTGAGGTAATAGAGGTTAGTAAAGGTGTTAGTCATTCATGGTTAGTTCATTGATAGGAAGAATTCCTGTGCTACCTGGCAATGACTCGAGAGTCAAAACAGGGGCCAGGTATACCTCCGCGGGGGTGGGGGTCTCCCTCCTCGGGTGGGCAAAAAGGGGGAGCTGGGCGCCCTCTCTGATATAGTCTTCCGGCGGCTGTGGCTAGGGGCTTGCCATATCACCAGTGTTTGTAATAACCCTCTGTGTATGAGACAGATGTGAGTGTCTTTAATACCAAAACCGAAGGTGCCTTAGCTAGCTGGTTTTACTCGGCTGGTTGTTAATTGTAGGGTTTGCTGGATATGGTGGAGACTGGGTTGCTAACTCTGCCACATTTATCTGGAAGTATGACAATAGAAGTTAGTTACTGGCGGGGCGGCTAGCCTCGCACCGACGACCATTGGGTGCAGGGTTGTGAATGTGTTGTAAGAGAATAGATGGCATGCAAGGGGCTAGTAAAGTTCTAATGTTGTTCTGGCCTACTAAGTGAAGGTAGGCTGGATAGGAGTATATATATAAAAGGTTGGAGAGCGTTAGTAACGGACAATTCAAGGATCTTCAAGAGGTATGAGAGAGAGGCTAGGTCGGACAAGAGTCGAGAAGCGCGGGTGTCTTAATGAGAGGGGGGGGAGAGTTCAAGGGCTACAGGGAAATTTTGCCCCTAAGGTCCCTGGGCGTGGGGGTGGCATTAGGCTACAATTGATATGGAAGTTTGAAAAGGCAGTAGAATACGTTAGCCAAATGCTACCGGGGAATGCAACTATGGGGTGGTATATGAGTCTGGAAAAGATAGAGTTATGTGATCAGTCAGAGGGTTATGGATACTATTAGTTGGCCCTGGGAACTGCGTTTTCTATTAAATATAAAATACCAACCACAGTGGCAGTTCGTAGGGGTACTTAGTTATTGTTTCGGGGTACTTATGACAGATACTGATAACCAGGTTATCTTATAATCTCTGGTTGGGGTAAGAGGTGTAAGACACGAAGTAATTGGCGTAGTGTGGACTGTGGATACGAAGGAGGCAAGGGGAAGACGTATGACAATTGTGGAAAGTAAATGGAAAAAGGTGAACACAATGGCGGATAAAAATACTTAACCTAAGGGTTGCATACATAGATTTATGGGGGGATGGGTCTTCAGAAGCTTAGTCTGGCAAGACAAGATGTTAGGGAATGTTAATATTAATACTTAGTTACTAGAGGAGCAATGCAAGGGGCGACTGAGCACGGGTTACATATATCTATACTCGTCATGGAAAATGATATAAGAGATCTAGGGACAGCGTGGGTGCTTTAACTTCTAAGATATATAACATCTACTTCTCGGATGCAAGAACATACATAGATATAATTATGGCTGTCTGATGTGTTGGCATTGGCTCAACGTCGGGACAGGCATGGGTGTTTTTAATATGAATGTATATTCCTGTTCATCATCTTTGTAGTTAATAAGTGTAGGACACGAGGGGTTAGTGTACGTGAGGTGTGGAAAATGGTCGGTTTAGAAAAGGTAAATGGGTGTGTCCTGGAGCTGTTTAGCCCTGCGGGCTTGGGCCTGCCTGGAATGGCGGGCTCGGTCAGCTGGTCCTTTCGTTCTGTGGACCTTTCTTCCGGGTGTTTCTGTGTGGTGTTCGCTCGTGGCTTCTGTGGTGGGCTTCTTGTTCTGGGGCATTTTAATATGGTTCGTAATGATCGTAATAGACAAGGGGGAGAAGTATGTCTGTATGTAAAAAATAACCTCACACACAATTAGGAACGACCTCCATGTAGAAAACCACGAAGCTCTTTGGATTGACTTACACCTGCCTAGGACAAAACCCATCACAATAGGAGTGTGCTATAGGCCACCAGACGACACACAATTCTTAAACAAATTTGAACGAACTTTGTCAGTACTAGACCCCCGGAATGAATCTATTATACTAGGGGATTTTAACTTGTATTACAAACAACGAAATAATAGGCTTGTACGAGAATACAGGCACATACTGACAATGCACAATCACAAACAACTCATCACAACCCCCACACGTATCTCTGATAACACTGCTACAATATTAGACCATGTAAATTGTAACAGAGAGGTCAAAATATCACAGTCAGGGGTTATACAGACTGGGATAAGTGATCACTTTGTCACATATTGCACACGTAAAACTCCAAAAATTACCCTAGAGAATCAAAAGGTCATTAGAACAAGGTCACTCAGAAACTACAACAAAGATTTTTTTTTGGACATGTTATGGAATACAGATTGGTCTCCAGTGTTTGGAAATACAAACGTTAATGACGCATGGGTTGGCTTCAGAACCATCATCACAAACATCCTAGACGAAATAGCTCCTCTGAAAGACATACGAATTAAAGCAAGATCAGACCCATGGATCAACAATGACATACTACACCATCTAGAACATAGAGACAATCTGTTAAAAAGGCTAGTGAAACATAGACAGGATCAAGGTCTAAAACATGAGTTCAACAGGGCTAGGAATAAACTAAGCAGGAAAATTAAATCAGCGAAATCTAATTATTTCCACAGTAAGGCAGAGGAATACCAGAGTAACCCCAAAAAATCTGTGGAGGCACTTACGGTTAAAAACAACGGGCTACAGCAACAAGGCAAGGGATTCATCTAACACTAATATTGCTCTCAAAATTAATGATCAGGTTTGCCATGATAAACGACAAATTTCAACCTACTTCAACTTCTTCTTCACCTCCATAGCAAACATACTTGCACAGAACCTACCGCAACCTCTCGATAAATACACGACAACACATGCCACCTTTCACAATTTCTACAGGGATAAAGGCATACACCCGAACACTTTTGGATTGCAAAATGTTACATCAAAATACATATTTGAGGAGCTCTCTAACCTAAATGTACATAAAAGCACAGGACCAGACAAAATTCCTGCCAAATTTCTACGAAATGGAGCCATTAATTGGTATAGCAGGTCCCCTAACCCACATCATCAACCTGTCAATTAACACCAACACTGTACCTGCTGAACTGAAGGAAGCTATTGTAACCCCTCTATTCAAGAAAGGAAATAAATTAGATGTTAGCAACTACAGACCAGTTAGCATATTATGCATTGTATCAAAAATCCTTGAAAGAGCTGTATACACACAAATTGAACACTACCTCAAAGAAAATTATCTATTCTATAAGTTTCAATCAGGTTTCAGAGGCATGTACTCGACAGACTCCTGTCTCATCCACTTAACAGATCACATTCGTAAAGAAATGTCTAAAGGTAACTACACCGGTATGGTTCTTCTTGATCTACAAAAAGCATTTGATACAGTAGACCATGATATCCTCTGTAATAAACTACAAGCAATGGGCATGGGGTCAGTGAACTGGTTTAAATCTTATCTTAGTGGTAGAACACAAGGAGTCAAAATTTATGATAATCTATCATATCCTATGCCAATTAACTGTGGGGTCCCGCAGGGAAGCATATCCTTGGTGCCTTACTCTTTCTCTGTTATGTGAACGACATGGACCTGAGCGTCTCGTGTAAATTATTACTGTATGCTGACGACAGTGTGCTTTTGGTTTCAGGAAAAGACCCAATAAGTATTGCCGCCTCACTTTCCAAAGAACTAGAATCGTGTAGTGGTTGGTAATTGCGGCTTGTCTCGTCAATAAACTTTTATAAACCATACATATATAATTATATATGTTTCTGTTCTATAATATAAGTACCTCCAGTAGAGTTGAAAACCCCCCCTATATGCTATAATGTTAATTGTGTGCTGTATACCTAATCAAAAGACGATTATAAGTAGGCCTAGGCCTATATACTGTACCTCTTTAGCAACTTTTGCTAACTTAACATAGTAGGAAATAATAGTATTGGGGGTTCTCTTTAGCGACTTTTGCTAACCTAACCTAGCGAGTAATATTGAAATGGCATCATATTTTTTGGCGGCATTATTGCATATGTGAGGTCACTTTAATTTGTGCCTCACATAAAAAGGAGACTGCCCAAACCTCTCCACCTGCCCGGGTCCTCTTCAGCGACTAATGCTGGAAATATAGCGACTTTTGCTAACCTTACCTAGCAAGTAATGTAGCGTTGGCAATACTGGTTTTGGCGCCCTTTATTGTTTACTAACGTCAGTTCAATTTGTGCTTCACATAACAAGGAGACTGCCCAAACCTGTCCACCTTCCCGGGTCCTCTTTAGGGACTTTTGCTGAAAATATAGCGACTATTACTGGAAATACAGCGACGTTAGCTGGATATATAGCGAATTTTGCTAACCTTACCTAGCGAGTACCATAGGGTTGGCAACACTGTTTTTGCCGCCATTATTGTTTACATGACGTCACTTCCTTAACGTCATCTCCTTCACCCGCCATCTTGGCCGGTAACACGCGGGATTTTGGTCATTTTTAGCTTTTTTTGAGGGCCTGGGGGACTCCTCAAGCCACCAACTAGGCCAGCAAGGATCAAATAAGCCATGGATCCTAAAAAACAGCAGCTCCCACCGAAGGAAAATGCGCTATTTAAGAGAATTTTGGTGAGTTTGAAAACGCATGGCTTCCTGTACAAGTTCGTCTGCATAATAACAACACCCCAACAGAGCTAGGTGGGGGGAGATGGAGACGTTTCACCCCATCTGGTTGATGATAATAAAACGCTTTACCCCATTTAGGTGTCAGGGTTTTTTTCTGAGGGAGCGATAGCGAGCCTGTAACGTAAAAGAAATCGGCTTTAAGCCGGGGCATTTTTCTATCGAAAATTTTACAAATTTAGCTTAAAAGGGGTGTGGGTGGGCATGTTTTAGTTTGAAGGAAGTCTGGGAAGGTGTTTTTGTTAACTTAGAGGACAAACTAAATTACGTATATCCAAAATTACAAAAGCTAGGCCTAGGCCTAACAAAATCCTCAATAGCCTAGGCCTAGGCTAGACAAATTATTTATTTATACTGGGCCTAGGCTACTAATATTGGGAAGGATATAGGGCTAGTATCCGGGCGTACGATCATCATGTTTACATTGGTTGGTCGCTCGCGGTTAAGTTCCCGTCCATTTTTACAGCTAGCCTAGGCTATTTTTTTTTATTTGCCCCCTTCTGGCAATAGGCCTAGGCTAGGCCTAAATATGAAATTATGATGACAATAACCTAAGTCATGGTGGGGTGACGGTGGACAAAGCCCCCCTCAAACTATTATTGTATCCCAAAGCAGTCAAAATAGGTTGGAACTAGATCGCGAGCGTCTGTGTAGTATAAACAAGGTGGATGGTACGCTTGAATGCTAGCCTGGGGGGGGGGGGGGGGGGTAGGAGTGGATTAGTTAAGGATTATCTGTATAGGCTAACAACAACTCGATTACGGGATTCTTATCTTTAGTCTTAGGGTAGCCTATGTAGCCTAGGCCTAGGCCTAATTATTTTTTTTCGCTCTTACCTTAGGCTACTTGGGGGTCCGGGCCTCCGGGGGACCTTACTGATGCGCGGATAGCCTAAGTGCTACTTTGGAATTTATCCAGTTTAACACGGTCGAAACCATTGATGATAAATCTACAGTTATACTACCCCTATTTTGTCGCTATTCTGTTGGTACTAGGCCTAATGGGTTAATATTATTAGTAGTAGGCCTAGACTTATTATGGTTTGATGATGTGCGGAAATTTATATTTTACTTGAAATAGATACATTGAAGTATTACAAACCTTCGCAAACCCATAAACAGGGAACGAGAGCAGGGTTTAGACCGTCGCGCACCCATAAACAGGGAACGTGAGGGGGAGTTTAGACCGTCGCGGAGACAGGTTACTTTTCGGTTAGGTTAGGCTAATGTTAAAAGTACTGAAATGCGACGGTCCTCGGTATTAAACAACACTCTATATCAAAGAAAAAATTAAAAACAACGACAAATTACCTGAAAAACTCTTTTCTGGTTGGTGATAATTTGTTATCAAAATACGTTTTTTTCCAGTTTCCATGTCTGCTGAACCATCCAAAAACACGCTAAAAGGCGTGTTTTGAAGGGGGGAGAGGTAGTATAACTGTAGATTTACCCCATCGATATATTATTTAGGCCATAGACTACAAAAATATCTGGACTGGACACGAAAATGGAGCTTTGCAGTAAGGGACCCAAAATTGGAGAACGAACCCCCAAGTTCGAACCTCGAAACCACGAAAATATCACATTTTTGCGGTTTCGAGGTTCGAACTTGGGGTTTCGTGCTCCGATTTTGGGTCCCTTACTGCAAAGTTCCATTTTCGTGTCCAGTCCAGATCTACTGTAGACTCCGTAGTCTATGTTTAGGCAAATATATTAGTTGTGTAATGTACCGGTACTTCATTGGGCAAGAGTTGTGCTATCGGGCGTATCACCTACCTCTGACCGGGTATATCCTAGTATTTACTAGCCTATACCCCTTTGAAAGGACATTAGGTATTAGTTTATGACCAACCAGTTACGGGCCCCATCGATGATTATCAGTGTTTTATCACTTTCATGAACGATACTTTGTTGGTGTACATGTAATTACCGTCGCAAAATAACTAAGTGAAATACGAGAAACTCTTGGATTGTTCACCCATAACACAGGGAACGTGAGCTGGGTTTAGACCGTCGCGAACCCATAAACAGGGAACGTGAGCTGGGTTTAGACCGTCGCGCACCCATAAACAGGGAACGTGAGCTGGGTTTAGACCATCGCAGAGACAGGTTAATTTTCGGTTAGGTTAGGTTAGGTTAAGTTAAGGGATACAGTTGACTTCGGTCCAGTGATCTCGGACCACTATCCTCGATGACCTCGGCCCATTTTGGTGACTTCGGACCAATATATTTTTGGTCCGAAGTCACCGATCTTAAACTAGGCCTACCGCTTTCTTGCGAGATTCGGCAATAGGCAAACAAATGGAAACTTATTATAGCTGTATTATTCCTCCTCCACACCAATTCCTTCTCTATTTATAAATGATGTCGGGATTTATTGATAAAGTTCTAGTGAACTTATACGCTCGGTGCATGCAGCGCATATCCTACTATCGAGTGTGTGTGTTTGTGTGTATGTATAGTCTTAACCATAGACAAATCGTATATATCTTGGTGCATTTTGGAACTGTTCATTATGGATTTGTGTAGGCTATAGTCTTACTTCAGCCTGGTTCACATTTCTCACAGATCCTCTAATATTAAAAGAGCTTTCGACCTTCGTAAAGTACGGTGTAGCCTATCTTATAATATATATTGCATTTCTTTAACTAACTAAATAGGACTCCTTATAATGAAACAATAGGATAAATCAAACAAAGGAAACATTTGATATGACACAGTGAAGCAACAGAATGAGATCATACAATGGTGAATCATTATGAATGAATCTTTATTGATATATAGATTAGTAGCTGCATTGTGGAAATCATGAATCCAAAATCATAATATGTTGCAGGTTCGAATACAGCCTAATCCAGTTATAATCTATGATCTGTCCTGGTAGGTTGGTTGTAGCGATTGGACATTTTGAATGGATACGGTATATTGTGAAATGGAGACATAGCTACAGTGACTAGATATTTCAAATAGCGTTGAGTTTAGGATTGACATTCACGCATATATACGACAACCCCACAGAGACACACAGCTGGTTATGGCCTCCACCAGCTTTTGCGTTCGTTGCTGCCTTGAAGTACGGGGCCAACAGGAGGCACTGCAGTGTGATCGCTGCAACGAATGGCAAAATGTGGTACCGGAATTTCACAGCATTTTTACCGCAAAATGGTGAACGGAGTAGCACACCTTGATGACTGGCAGTGCTGGAGATGTGAAGCAGAGGCAAACAGCTGTGAAGAATCTAATATGCAGCATAGTTCGTCCCTTAATCCAGAAACTACGTCTGTACTTGATCCATCAGAGTTTAATGAATCTTCTATATTGGATCCTGAACCGGTAATTCCAGATGAACCTCAACCCTGTGACAACGCTTACAAGATAATTAAAGGCTCTTCAATACGTGGTGGAGATAAATTGTTTGACCTTCACGGCTATTCGTACACAGTAAAACGGAAATCTACAAAGACGGTAACATGGAGATGTTCAAATAGATCTCGGTCAACAAACTGTCTTGCTACTGTGCGCCAGATGGATGCACATACACTTATTCACGGACCTCAAGATCATGTTCACAAAGCTCAATCGGGGACTGAAGTAGCAGCATGTGTTGGACGAATGCATTTTAGTAAGAGATTTTATGCGGTTATAATCCAATAACCCCTGATAAGCCAGTCTATCTTGGTATTATGGATTAGACTCCTATAGGTGCGTGTCGTATGCGATTTTAATTTTGACGAGTGTGTTTTAATGAGATTTTATGCTGTTACATTACAATATCCCCTGATAAGCCAAGACTATCTCGATTGCTATTCTTATCTCTAAAATAAATACCAGACAAGTGTAATACTTCGATTAGAAGGCGGTCCACAATACTCGCCTAGATATTGCATAGGATAACCCAGTCTTACGAGTCACGTAGGAGCCTCGTACGTGCACCTGTTATTGTTGTTCTTTACCGCTTATTCTAGACTTACGTATGCAATATCTTTGTGCCAATAAATGTAATATGAATGTAAATCTTGTTTTAATTATCCTCTATTACTTTCTGTGTCAGTGTTCAAACTATTTTGACTTCTCCAGTTAGGAAGAACCCACTTATTTAAACCAATAAAACCCCAGTAAAAACCTGGCATAACAATAAGGTACAACGTAATTTATGAAGGTCGAAAGCTCTTTTAATATTAGTGGATCTGTGAGAAATGTGAACCAGGCTGAAGTAAGACTATAGCCTACACAAATCCATAATGAACAGTTCCAAAATACACCAAGATATATACGATTTGTCTATGGTTAAGACTATACATACACACAAACACACACACTCGATAGTAGGATATGCGCTGCATGCACCGAGCGTATAAGTTCACTAGAACTTTATCAATAAATCCCGACATCATTTATAAATAGAGAAGGAATAATATAGCTACTGTATAATAAGTTCCCATTTGTTTGCCTATTGCCGAATCTCGCAAGAAAGCGGTAGTTTAAGATCGGTGACTTCGGACCAAAAATATATTGGTCCGAAGTCACCAAAATGGGCCGAGGTCACCGAGGATAGTGGTCCGAGATCACTGGCACCCAAGTTAAGTTAGGTTAGGTTAGGCTAATGTTGAAAATACTAAAATGCGACGGTCCTCGGTATTAACCCTTTAGACCCGGAATGGCTCTTAAACACCCATAAAAAACACACCCGAGCAACCCGGAAGGGCTCTGAGGCCCCCAGTGCTTGAAAGCCTGTGATCTTGGTGTGCGAGGCGTCCGTCCGACGCATGTAAACAACAGCCGGCTGGACCGACGCCCCGCATCTCCCGCCACAAGAAGGAGTGCGTCGCTTATTCGTGTGTGCCTGTATGTTATTGTTAAGTATCGAAAAGTAGTGTAAAGTGGCTGTTTTTGCCATAAAGTTATCTTCAATGAAATCATCATCACAACTGAACCAGTTGACTTAGAGAGCTCTACTTAACGCTATTCTACAGGTACGAAACACATCTACGCTTTGGGATGCGCGGGAATGCGGAAGCAAGCCAAATAACAAAGATGCGGTAGCCTAGGCGTAGACGTTTTTCGGCAAAACCCCCGGGTGTCGGGGAATATATATATATAATACATAGCCGGGGCTGGAGGGTTAACCCTCCTGGCCCGGTTGTCATTTTAAAATGACACCACGAATTAAGGGCAGGAGCCCGGGTGTCATTTTAAAATCTGTAAGCTTGAAAGCCTATTCAGCTTGGTCTGAACGCCGTGCGTCCGACGCATGTAAACAAAGCCGATCGTTACGTCACTGCACCTCCGAAAACAAGAAAGAGAAGACTCGTTTGTTATTGTATGTCTGTATGTCGTTGTTTTAGTAGTGAAAAGATCGTCATATTGCTAGCATCGCCTGCAAGTGCTCTCCACTGAAATCGTCATCACAACTGAACCAGTTGACATAGAGAGCTCTATTCAACGCCAGTCTACAGATTGGAAACCGCACTACATTTATAGATGCGTGGGAAATTTCTAGCAGTTAAACTAAACAAAAATACGGTAGCCTAGGCCTAGACGTTTTTCGGTCAGATCGCCCGGGTAGCCCACACTGTCATTTTGAGAGCCTGCCCGGGCCAGGAGGGTTAAACAACACTGTATATCAAATAAAAAATAAAAAACAACAACAAATTACTTGAAAAACTCGTAAATGGTTGGTGATAAACTTTTACTGGACATTAGCCTAACCTAACAACCTTACCTAACCTATCCTAGTATTATGGGTGCACACCCCTGCTATTTGATATCAACTCCCGTGTTTATCCTACACGATGTACGCCCGGTAACACAACTCATTCCCTTCGTTGCCATATGCTATATGTCCAAATTGTCGGTAATTCATTATAATATACAGTACACCCTATATAACTAAAACAAATCTAAGGATGTAGTATCCAGGCTATGGTCGTCATGTTTACATAGGGCGATTGCCGCGCTTAACGCGTCTAGGCTATTTTGACGGTGATTTTTTCAGTTGGTTGCCCCCTGCTGGCAATATATATGATGACAATATGTCATGGGGGAGTGAAGGGGGGCCCTCAACATATTATTGTATCCAAAGGCAGTCAAAATAGACGGGAACGATGGCAAGCGTCTGACGCCGCTTTGCGTAGTATAAACAAGGCTGGCGGTACGCCCGAATTCTACATTCTACCCCATATATGATGATGACAATAAGTCATGGGGGGGGGTGAGTGGGGGCAAAGCCCCCCTCAACTGATTTTTGTATCCCACGGCAGTCAAAATTGCCAGAAATGTGATCACGAGCGAGCGAATATGTTTTGTTGCTTTGGTGTCTTATGATTAATGGATAATTTTTGTTTTGTGTTTTGCAATTTCGACGGGGTTCATAAAATAACACGCCTAAAAAAACCCCAAAAAAACAAGGAAAACAAATAAAAAATACTTGTAAAAATAGTCCCCGGTGTTAAACAGGATATTTACTCACAGATGTCCTTCTGGAAGAGGCTTATGCCTGTGACTCCAGCTCTATAGCCAGGTCATTACTATCGTGACTTTGGCTGCGTGTGGTGGTTATTTGTGCTCTATAATTTAATTTTCTTTCCTGGCCTTTCCATACTTTATCAAGTCGGGACTCGAACTGCACGATGGTATCAGCATTCACCACCCACTACATACATACACGAACTGCACGATGGTATCAGCATTCACCACCCATCATACATACACGAACAGCACGATGGTATCAGCATTCACCACCCACTACATACATACATGAACTGCACGATGGTATCAGCATTCACCACCCACTACATACATACACGAACTGCACGATGGTATCAGCATTCACCACCCACTACATACATACACGAACAGCACGATGGTATCAGCATTCACCACCCACTACATACATACACGAACTGCACGATGGTATCAGCATTCACCACCCACTACATACATACACGAACTGCACGATGGTATCAGCATTCACCACCCACTACATACATACATGAACTGCACGATGGTATCAGCATTCACCACCCACTACATACATACAGGAACTGCACGATGGTATCAGCATTCACCACCCACTACATACATACACGAACTGCACGATGGTATCAGCATTCACCACCCACTACATACATACACGAACTGCACGATGGTATCAGGATTCACCACCCACTACATACATGCACGAACTGCACGATGGTATCAGCATTCACCACCCACTACATACATACACGAACTGCACGATGGTATCAGCATTCACCACCCACTACATATACACGAACTGCACGATGGTATCAGCATTCACCACCCACTACATACATACACGAACTGCACGATGGTATCAGCATTCACCACCCACTACATACATACACGAACTGCACGATGGTATCAGCATTCACCACCCACTACATACATACACGAACTGCACGATGGTATCAGCATTCACCACCCACTACATACATACACGAACTGCACGATGGTATCAGCATTCACCACCCACTACATACATACACGAACTGCACGATGGTATCAGCATTCACCACCCACTACATACATACACGAACTGCACGATGGTATCAGCATTCACCACCCACTACATACATACACGAACTGCACGATGGTATCAGCATTCACCACCCACTACATACATACACGAACTGCACGATGGTATCAGCATTCACCACCCACTACATACATACACGAACTGCACGATGGTATCAGCATTCACCACCCACTACATACATACACGAACTGCACGATGGTATCAGCATTCACCACCCACTACATACATACACGAACTGCACGATGGTATCAGCATTCACCACCCACTACATACATACACGAACTGCACGATGGTATCAGCATTCACCACCCACTACATACATACACGAACTGCACGATGGTATCAGCATTTACCACCCACTACATACATACACGAACTGCACGATGGTATCAGCATTCACCACCCACTACATACATACACGAACTGCACGATGGTATCAGCATTCACCACCCACTACATACATACACGAACTGCACGATGGTATCAGCATTCACCACCCACTACATACATACACGAACTGCACGATGGTATCAGCATTCACCACCCACTACATACATACACGAACTGCACGATGGTATCAGCATTCACCACCCACTACATACATACACGAACTGCACGATGGTATCAGCATTCACCACCCACTACATACATACACGAACTGCACGATGGTATCAGCATTCACCACCCACTACATACATACACGAACTGCACGATGGTATCAGCATTCACCACCCACTACATACATACAGGAACTGCACGATGGTATCAGCATTCACCACCCACTACATACATACAGGAACTGCACGATGGTATCAGCATTCACCACCCACTACATACATACAGGAACTGCACTGCACGATGGTATCAGCATTCACCACCCACTACATACATACACGAACTGCACGATGGTATCAGCATTCACCACCCACTACATACATACACGAACTGCACGATGGTATCAGCATTCACCACCCACTACATACATACACGAACTGCACGATGGTATCAGCATTCACCACCCACTACATACATACTCGAACTGCACGATGGTATCAGCATTCACCACCCACTACATACATACAGGAACTGCACGATGGTATCAGCATTCACCACCCACTACATACATACACAAACTGCACGATGGTATCAGCATTCACCACCCACTACATACATACACGAACTGCACGATGATATCAGCATTCACCACCCACTACATACATACACGAACTGCACGATGGTATCAGCATTCACCACCCACTACATACATACATGAACTGCACGATGGTATCAGCATTCACCACCCACTACATACATACAGGAACTGCACGATGGTATCAGCATTCACCACCCACTACATACATACACGAACTGCACGATGATATCAGCATTCACCACCCACTACATACATACAGGAACTGCACGATGGTATCAGCATTCACCACCCACTACATACATACATGAACTGCACGATGGTATCAGCATTCACCACCCACTACATACATACAGGAACTGCACGATGGTATCAGCATTCACCACCCACTACATACATACATGAACTGCACGATGGTATCAGCATTCACCACCCACTACATACATAAACGAACTGCACGATGGTATCAGCATTCACCACCCACTACATACATACATGAACTGCACGATGGTATCAGCATTCACCACCCACTACATACATACATGAACTGCACGATGGTATCAGCATTCACCACCCACTACATACATACATGAACTGCACGATGGTATCAGCATTCACCACCCACTACATACATACATGAACTACACGATGGTATCAGCATTCACCACCCACTACATACATACATGAACTGCACGATGGTATCAGCATTCACCACCCACTACATACATACACGAACTGCACGATGGTATCAACATTCACCACCCACTACATACATACATGAACTGCACGATGGTATCAGCATTCACCACCCACTACATACATACATGAACTGCACGATGGTATCAGCATTCACCACCCACTACATACATACATGAACTGCACGATGGTATCAGCATTCACCACCCACTACATACATACTCGAACTGCACGATGGTATGCCGCTGCCAAAGGCGGCTTTCTAGGGCCTTTCCTAGCTGATGCTGAGAGGATTGGGTTCTAGTCATGTGGTGATGGGCTGGTCTATCAGAGTGAGAACTGAGCGATCTCTGCCATACCCATAGCTTACTCTGACTGTTCCTTTAACTTATATATTTTCTAGATCTCGAGTGACGGCGTCTTTTCCGTGGATTGACATCCCAATCTACCAAGATTGGAAGCCAAAGTGTCACATTTTTCCCTTGCCCCTCAACTTTCTCTTCATAATTGCTGAGGGGCACAGGGCCCTGGGTGGGGCTTTGGTTTCCCGGGCGTTTCCGCACCCTCCTCAGCTCCCCGCCATGGAGTGGCTTCGGTCACCCAGGCTTTATTGTGGTCGGCAGGGAGGGTTCTGTGGGGGCGCTCGGTTATGGCCTTGGAATTGCTCGGGGCCTTGGGGCTGTTCGGCCAGGCAGCTTGGGGAACAACAACAACAACAACAGAAAACGGAGGACTGAAAGTAAATTTGTGGGCAATATCGTCGATGGACGTCATGAAATATTGTTTAAAAATAGTAAATCTTGTTAAAAGCTAATAAAACTTCCAAACACACCCATAAATATGCCGTACTTTGAGTAGAATGGGTGATTACAGTATTTGGGTATTGTGTAAGCGGTTTATATATGAGGCGGTGAGTGTTAGTGCTACTATTACCTAGAGGCTAGCATTGCTTAGGACATTTTATGGCAAGAGTTGTGTAATCGGGCGTATCACCTACCTCTGACCGGTGTTTACTATACCCCTTTGAAAGGACATTAGCCTAACCTAACCTAGAATTATGGGTGGGGGCTGCCGCCCACACCCCCGCTGTTTGACATCAACTTACGTGTTTACACGACGTATGCCCGGTAACACAATTCATTCCCATTTTATCAACTGGGTGTCAAACAAAAGCCTATTCCTTTATTTATAATATATAGTCTTTATTATTATTGTACAGTATATGCAAAGATATTATTGTGGTTTATAGTTCGGAATTATCTCTTTGGAAGGAATAAAATTAACCCCTTATTGGCGGCGCTCGACTTAAGTCGTGGACCAATTTGCAGCAAGTTAGGAGCATTATTAAGGCTTTTAAAGGGTTAAAATCGAAGGCAAATGGCCGGGAGAGCAGCGGGCCAGACAGCCGACTCCCAGGGCTTACCGCCACCCATTAACTCATGTTCCCTGTGTTCTCGAGAGGCCGGCAGTGTAGCCAGTAGTGAGCATAGCTGGGAAAAATATACCGATATATGCTAAACTTCCATGTTCGTGGCACCACTGCAAGAGAACCACGAGTGCTACGTAGCTCGTTCTGGTCTCATTTTGAAGCTTTTAGTGCCTAGTTTTCTGCTAATTTTTTTTTTTTTTCATGCAGGAGGGCCTGAATATGCCCAAATGAACCCAAAACACCCCGCTAGACAACGGTTAAGGGGAAATTTGTTCTCTCTCACTGGGTTGTATCTATTCGGCCCCATTCAGCCTATTGTTTTAAGACGTTTATCCCCATCCAGGTGTCGATTTTTTCCTGGCGAGCGAAAGCGAGCCAGTATATTGTTTATAACATTTTTGACAGCAAAGCCAGTACTGTATATTGTTTATAACGTTTTTGACAGCAAAGCCAGTATATTGTTTATAACATTTTTGACAGCAAAGCCAGTATATTGTTTATAACGTTTTTGACAGCAAAGCCGGTATTTTGTTTATAACGTTTTTGACAGCAAAGCCAGTATATTGTTTATAACGTTTTTGACAGCAAGCTAAATTTGTATATTTTTCGATAGAAAAATGACTCCGGTAAAACCAGATTTCTCCATACAATGCTGGCTCGCTATCTCTCGCCAGGAATAAATCGACACCTGGATATATTAATGATTTAGATTTATTATTCTCTATCTATCTATTGCCTGACGCCGTGATCCCCGAAGGGGTGGCCACGAACGAACCGCCCCCATGCACCTCTGTCCCCAGTCAGTCGACGCCCCTCCCCCCAACCAGCACCGCCTTCATTCATGTAGTTCCTCACTCCATCCTTCCACCTCATATTCGGTCTACCTCTCCCCCTCTGTCCCTAAATTTGTACATTTATTATTAATTAGATTAATTATAATATTTTATTATATTATATTAGATGATATTATTAGATTATATTATTAATGATTTAGATTTATTATAAATTAAATTGATTAGGCCTATTGTACAGTGTATTATTTTCTTGTTATTTCTCTTCCCCAGAAATGCTACGAACAGAAACAGTATAAAAATGGGCTGAAATTTGCAAAGCAGATTTTGGCCAACTTCTCCGATCATGGAGGTAAGTGTGTGTTGATTATATTATTAGTATTGTTATTATTATTATTTTTTTTTTTGTGTTTGTTTTTGTGTTCATTGTTTCTGTAAGTGCATGTGTTTTTATTTATTGCTATACATTACTGTATAATGTATATAGATATATATTTACCTGTATGTAGATAGATATCCTGTATTTACAGTACATTGGGTTGTTTGCAAAGGGGATAACAGGTAAAATGGGAAGGTGGATATACAACTTCCTTGTGAACCAAAAACAATCAGTAGCAGTAAATCAAATCACCCCAAAGGGGTGGCCACGAACGAACCGCCCCCATGCACCTCTGTCCCCGGTCAGTCGACGCCCCTCCTCCCAACCAGCACCGCCTTCATTCATATACTTCCTCACTCCACCCTTCCACCTCGCTCTCGTACACCCTCTTAGTCAATCTCTCGCTTCCCATACGTTCCATATGGCCGAACTATCTCAAGTTGTTCCTATTCACACTTTCCAGCACATCTACCTCCACACAGCCCATAGCCTAGTAGGTAGAGCTCTCGTCTCACACACGAGGGGTCGGGGGTTCAATCCCCGGCCGGGCGGAGACAAATTGGGCTTGTCTCCTTTCATGTGTTGCCTCAGTTCACCTAGCTGTAAATATGTACCTGGAATAAGTGGACGACATTGTGACGTCCCATCTGGGGTTGGCAAAAATGGTACAAGGCGAGATGGGTATCATATGGTTCACCTAAGCTGATGGCTACCTAAGCCTTCGGGCGAGACGGTACCGTCTATAGTGAGAATGGTACCATACAGATCCACCCTAAGCCTTCATTTCCGATGTCGCCAATTGGCTAAAAATACAGACTACACACACATCCACAGCCATTCCAACGATACATATAACACCTACACATATAGGAGGCGGGAAATAACGAGCATGCTCACTCCCGCAATACAACTAGAGTAAGTACCACACCTCCTTACTTCCTCATTCGTCTGTCTATCCCTCCATGTAACTCCGCACGCACTTATCAAGTAACTCATTTCCACCGCTCTCACTCTTGGTCTGAGTCTCTCCACGAACGTCCATGTTTCTATTCCGTAAGTTAGTGTCGGGATTACCACACTGTCATGCAAGGACTTCTTCACTTCCATACTGACCACTCTATTTCTTGTTACTGCTTTCAACGTTCCTACAACCCTCTTCCCCTGTTGCACCCTCTCCCGCACTTCTTCATCCACAGTCCCATCTTTACTCAACACACTGCCCAGATACTTAAAAGAGCTGACGATCTCCATAGCCTGACCGTTCAACTTCACCTCACACTCTGTGACTTCACCTCTTTCGAAGACCATAACCTTGCTTTTCCCCACATTCACCTTCAAATTCCGTTTTTCGCACACTGTTCCAAACTCATTTACCAGACCCTGCAACTCCCATTCATTATCGCTCATCAGAACTGTGTCATCCGCAAACAGCAGTATAGGCAGCTTCCACTCATTTCCCTCCCTTTTCAGCGATACACCAACTTCCACTGCTCTTCCTATTCTTTCATGACTCCATCCATATATACAGTAAACTACCACGGGGATATCACACACCCCTGTTTCAACGCAGAACTCGCTCTGCTCATTCTCCACACGTACTGCCGCCTTTGCACTTAATTATGTACAGTAAACTTCCGTTAATCCGAAGGGCAGCGGACCGGCTCTCGTTCGGATTAGTGGATTTTTCGGATTATCGGACTTTACCCCTATGAACCTGTGTATGACGAAAACATTGAGACATTAGGCCACCCAAATGACACAATGGTGCACACACACATATCATATGTTCATGAAATCACTTCAAAAGTTTACCATTGTCATTGTAGCCTATTAACTACTTCAAAACATTCAGATTAATGGTCAAAGGAATCTGCTGATATAAACGTCTTCTTCTTCTTCCGTCTACTAGCAAGTTTGTCTTGCTCTTGAAGATCAGATGTGGTTCGGGAAGTAATGCCTTAACAACGGCACTTCCCTGAGAGGTTCTTGTAATTTTCCTTTTGTGATTTTCCTTTTGTGACGTGCTCTGTTATATTATATTGTATTGAAAGCACCCTTGTCTTGTTGTCTTGAAAGCACCCTAGGGATGCTTCGATCACTGAACTATAAATAGTAGCGTATCGGAACATCCAAAGGTGCGTTTTCAAGCTCAAGACTAATACGTCCAAAGGTGCGTTTTCAAGCTCAAGACTGAATGCGCTTGCAGAAAATGCGGTGCAAGCCAGTAGCGCATCGGAGCGTCCCAAGGATGCGTTCAAGAGCAAAACAAACTCTCTAGCAGACGATGTGGAAGAAGAAGAAGACGAAGGTGTTTACGATTATATCAGTAGCTTCCTTTGACCATTAATCTGAATGTTTTGAAGTAGATAATAGGCTACAATGACAATGGTAAACTTTTAAAGTGAATTCATGAACATATGATATGTGTGTGCTCCATTATGTGTCATTTGAGTGGCCTAATGCCTCAAAAAGGGGACTTTGGGACTTCTTGAAAGGTGCGTTTTCAAGCTCAAGACTAATACGTCCAAAGGTGCGTTTTCAAGCTCAAGACTGAATGCGCTTGCAGAAAATGCGGTGCAAGCCAGTAGCGCATCGGAGCGTCCCAAGGATGCGTTCAAGAGCAAAACAAACTCTCTAGCAGACGATGTGGAAGAAGAAGAAGACGAAGGTGTTTACGATTATATCAGTAGCTTCCTTTGACCATTAATCTGAATGTTTTGAAGTAGATAATAGGCTACAATGACAATGGTAAACTTTTAAAGTGAATTCATGAACATATGATATGTGTGTGCTCCATTATGTGTCATTTGAGTGGCCTAATGCCTCAAAAAGGGGACTTTGGGACTTCTTGAAATTCGGACCATCGGGTGAATTCGGATTTGGCCTCAAATTGAAAAATTCGGACTATTGGGAGATTCGAATCATCGGTCGTCGGATTAACGGACTTTTACTGTATTATGTAATAATATTGATTATATTGATTACTGATATATTTCACCATTGTAACCATTCTGAAGTCACTGTCATATTATGCTTTTAATGTATGGTTTGGGACTCAGGTTCAGCAAGTACAAGCTTTTATAAGGCTTGTTTGCAAGCAGGAGTCACATGACTGGCTGGCTGTGTTTTCTTGTTCTTGTTGGTTATACGAACCACCCGCGAAAACAACAAAACTTTCTTTAGCGCGGTTTATGCCGTATACAGTAATAGCCCTTAGCCTTCACGAAGCCCATCCCTATCCCACGGGGAAGACTGCTATTGGCTTCTGGAAGGACATCCAGGCTCAAAGGGTTAATATTGTTCAATATGCTGTATTATCATCTTATAATATAACTATAGGTAGCACCAACTAACTTGACAATAACCTTGATCCCTGATCTCTCTGTAACTACAAAGGGTCCAGAGCAAACTGGCTGTAAATATCCACACCTATTTCCTGGTGGACTCTTCCCAAATGATGATAGAAACATCAGCCCGATTGCTTTCATTCATTTCCAGTTTTAAGAAGTTAAGGGGTCAAGATAATTATCAAGTTCGCTGGCACTAACTAGTGTATTTTGAATAGAATAATTTAACTTAAAATGTAGTTTTTTTTCATACAATGTTTACCAGAACGTTCTGAACTTTCCAAATTGACTAATTCCTTGAACATTACAAGAATACGGTACGTTAATATATGTGTGACTGGTTTGCTTGGGAATCAAATTCACTAGCTCATGTAGTGATGTACTGTACATCCTATGTGGTTGTTTTGTGATTATTTTGTGTTCTTTCCACATAGTGGTTTGGATCATTTCTTTTGTCTTTATGCCCCCTGGTACTACTCTCCTTGTCGCGGTTGGGGGGGCTTCGGGGCCGGCGACTGGGGCTTGATGGGGGATGGTTGTGGTTATTTCCCTCCCTCTCCCCTCGAGCTTTCGTCGTCAGCTTGACTAATTTTGAGTAGTTTTTCCATTTCTCTTTCTATGTTTTTCCCCTTCTATTTTTATTCTGTCCCATTTAGTTGTCCTCGGGCAGCCTATATCTCATGTCTCCCTGGCCTGGCTAGGTAGTAGACTCCTGACCTGATTTGTCTCTTCGGTTGCTGATGTGGCTGAGCTGACTTGATTCCCTTCGGTAATGCATTTTTTGAATCTCGCTGTGATTTTTTTCTACCTTAGTCCAAGTATTTCATTCTTCGCAAGTTCGCCCTTGATCACTTCGTAGCAAGTTTTGCCTCATCCTTCGGCCCCGCCCTATAAGAGCTCTGGTGTGGAGCTCATGTGGTCCGGCTGAACTGATGAAATGGCGAGAAATTTCTGCGTGTCTTCACCTTCCTAGATTTGTTCACCTCCTGCCCTTCCCTATATATCTTGACTTGATTAGTTGTCCATCAAATCCTTCGGGCCAGCCCTATGAGAGTTCTTTTGTGGAACTCAGTGGTCTGGTTAAACTAATATATTACAAAAAAAATCTTTATGTTGTGCCGTTCCTTCTTTGGTTTGTTTATTTTGCAAGTTTTACACTACAATAATAAACCCTATCAATTTATATTTTCCAGAAACCCTTGCCATGAAGGGACTGATCCTCAACTGTCTGGGTCGGAAGGAGGAAGCTTACAACTTTGTCCGTCAAGGCCTTCGTAACAACCTCAAGAGCCATGTTTGTTGGCACGTGTTTGGGCTCCTCCAACGCTCGGACAAGAAGTACGACGAAGCCATCAAGTGTTATCGTAACGCCTTGAAGTGGGACAAAGATAACCTACAGATTCTCCGAGATCTGTCCTTGCTACAGATCCAGATGAGAGATTTGGATGGCTATAAGGTAAGCTGGACTTCTCTTGTCTGTTCTCTCTATCTCCCAACGTTTTTATTACACTGTCTATCCATCTCTTCTGAATTTTTCCTCTCAATCTTTTTCCCCTTGTTTCTGACTCATGTACTCTTTTTGTAAGCCTTATCTCTTCCATTTGCTCAACATGGCCATACCAGCTTAGCACCCTTCTGTCCACTCTGGCCGATAAGGGTTCCTGCTGCCCCACTCTCCTACGTATCTCTTCATTCCTCAATCTGTCTCTACTAGTCATTCCACACATACTCCTCAAGCAGCTCATCTCCATCACATCCAGCTTTCTTTTCTCATTTCCTTCAGAGCCCATGTCTCAGCCCCATACATCACTGTCGGTACAACTATCCCTTGATACATTGCACTTTTAGCTTTCATTCTGAGATTTCTCACCTTCCGCATGCAGTACTTCCCATTGCTCCGAAAACTTTCATTTCATATATGAAGGGCCAATATAATGCATATCCGATGGTTGAAACAAATTTTACTATGTTCTTTGCAACATTCTTATTCTATAATAGCCTTCAAATGTTTAGAAAATATTTGTGTTCGTATGGTAAATAAATACAGTATGTAGTATAGTCTGAAACATATGCTTTACTCAAACATTTATTTTGTCTCTCTAGTCAGCTGTTCCTTCACATATACAGTATCTCCAGTCAGCTGATCTTTGCTTAAGTTTTCTCTCATCAGCTGATCTTTGTTTATATTTTCTCCCGTCAGCTGATCTTTGGCATTTCCCTTCCAGTCAGCAGAAAATATTTACGAGACTACCACAAATTTTGTTATGGTTTATTTATTTATTTATTTATTATTAGGTAGTTTTCATCAATACTGTATACATTTGTTTTAATTATATACTTACTATCTATCTATTGCCGGACACTCTGATCCCTGAAGGGGTGGCCATGAATGAAACGCTCCCATGCTACTCTGTCCCCCGTCAGTCGACGCCCCTCCTCCCATCCAGCACCGCATTCACTCCATCCTTCCACCTCTCATTCGGTCTACCTCTCCCTCTCTGACCTTCCACCTCACTCTCGTACACTCTCTTAGTCATTCTCTCACTTCCCATATGTTCCATATGGACGAACCATCTCAAGGTGTTCCTTTTCACACTTTCCAGCACATCTACATCCACACCACACCTCTCTCGTACTTCCTCATTCGTCTGTCTATCCCTCCATATAACTCATTTCCACCCCTCTCACTCTTGGTCGAGTCTCTCCACCAACGTTCATGCTTCGCTCCCGTAAGTCGGGATTACCACACTGTTTTAAAACACTCGGATGTAGGCCTATGTGTTAAAAAATAAACAATAATAATGATAAAATAAAAATATTTTTTGCATTGGGATACAGAGGTAGAGGGGGTCTCACCCCCCCCCATGACTTATTAAGATCAGCATCTGATTTGCCAGTCGGGGGCCTAATTAGAGTTTTATTGCCGTCGATAGGGAGAGCATTAATTTTTGTTTTGCCTGGTGGATGGGACTCGTCAGCCTTGGTCGGCAACCCATCTAAGGGAGACAACCTTATACAAATCTGGGTGGATGGGACTCATCAGCCTTGGACCGCAATCCATCTAGGAGAAACAATCATAAATATATCTTTACTGTTTACCTAAGGGTGAAGCAGGTCGCTGAGGTCGGTGGATGCACTAGCCGCCCACCACTGTAGAAAAATGTGCTAAAAATACATAGAAGGCCTCTGAGTCGGACGGTCCCTAAGTTAACCCTCTCCGACATATGACGCGATTTTGAGCCTATTGAGGATACTTTAAAGCCTTTGTTACCATCAGGGGTATTTAGAAACCTTTAGTTTAGTTGCTTCAACCTCTGCAGTTGTCCTTGAGTTAGTTGTGGGCAGAAAACTAATTTTGGAGAGGTAATTATAAGTGAGAGAACTATTTCGTATTGCTAATCTGGCAATCTCTGCGTCATAAATGCATGAAAGGGTTAAGTGTTCAGTCCTGTAAGTTCTTCATAAACTGGCACGAGGACTGCGTCATAAATGCGTGAAAGGGTTAAGTGTTCAGTCCTGTAAGTTCTTCATAAACTGTCACGAGGACTGCGTCATAAATGCGTGAAAGGGTTAAGTGTTCAGTCCTGTAAATTCTTCATAAACTGGCACGAGGACTGCGTCATAAATGCGTGAAAGGGTTAAGTGTTCAGTCCTGTAAGTTCTTCATAAACTGGCACGGATTGTCCTCGTGGGGAATTGGTCCACTTGGGGTGTTTTTGGGTGGCCACCCTCAACGGGAGTTAGGCGTCGGGCAATAGATAGATTTTTTAATATATTCCATATACAGTCAGGTCTCGATATATGCGCGTTTTTTATACACGAATTCGTTTGGACACGGTAAACCCAAAAGTTCCAAAGTCGGCCACAACACGGAAAAAGTCTGGTAATGCTGTACGCGGGTGGCGGCCCGAGGGTAGGCCTCGGCGTACCAGCACGGGCGCTCCATACATGGTCTCTCGGCCCGAGCCTAGGGACGCCCGTTACGTCACAGTCACACTCAGGACCGGCTCGGCTTGTCCAGATTATATACACTGTCACCCACCTCCTCGTAAACGATGACCCTAACAGAGAAAGGGCAGACCAAAATGCAGTGTTTGTTGCTAGTGCCCTCAACTAGTATCAGATTATGTTTAATGAATTAATTAATTCCCGGCAACAAGCAACGATAACAGATTTCTTTCGCCGGCACCGCCGCGCCAACAACACAACAACAAGCGGCCGCCCCCGACAGTGACAACTAGTCTGATTCTGGTGATGATATGATGGATAATATTTCTGTATTCTCTGGTTTCGATGAAGACGATGAACATGCTGGGGGACCTGGAGGGACCTATGTGTTAGCTGCAGCACAAAGCCCGTTAACTTTATCACTGTGACGGGGTCGGGGTTGGGGCCAGAGGGGGGGAGGGAGTACAGCGGCGGGGATATCTACATAACGTCAACACATTCAAACTAGTTTAAAGACCGTGGGATAAGTCCCTCCCCTTTCCCTCCCTTAACATTATTCTCGTATATTCTCTACAATAATGTTCCTTTATACCTACGTTCAGGGTGCTCATTGTTCACATGTGCCTTGTACTGCAAACTTATACACATGTTACATAACAACATTGCTTTATACGGGAGATATATTATATTATCTAAAATCCTCCGCTTTCCTCCCCTTACTCCGTCAGTGTTTCGTTCTATACGCTAGGCCACAACCATGTATTTCATCAGCTGACTGCTAATAGTTATGTTTCATTTAGCTTTGTGTTTAGAAAAAAAGGTAAATACAATTTATTTTACTGTTTTACACTGAAGTCTGTTGTTTTTATGTATCGTATATCATTTAGCTATTCACTACAAGAATGCACTAACTCGAACAAGTTGGAAGACGGTTGCCAAACGGGAATTTCTTTTCTCTTGTTACAGTACTTCGAGTACAGTATAGCAATAATAATTATATTTCTAGGTTACTCAATCACGCTCCAAACACAATAAACACACGGAGTAATTACACTAGTTTTTATTACATAAACATTTGTACAGGGACATGGCACATCCGGATCTCAACTATGGAGTATAAGTCCAATGGCGAATGAAAGGTGACTTGGAAAGAGTTAACTCAATTTTACTCCTTAGTGAATAAATGTGTCACTTACAAAGCATCAAACATGAAATATACAATTTATACAAGATAAAACATTATATATGATGACAATACATATACGGGTCAAGTGTACACCGAGAGGAATAATAGTTAATAAATGTGGGCAACTGAGATCATCTACTCAGGTACGCACAGGTAAGTGTGGCTCGAAATACAAATAGGTCGCCAGGCAAGGTTGTTGTTGTTGTTGTTCCCTAAGCTGCCTGGCCGAACAGCCCCGAGTCCCTGAGCAAGGCCAAGGCCATAAATGAGCGCCTCCACATAACCCTCCCTGCTTACCACTAACAAAGCCCGGGTGACCGAAGCCACTCCAAGGCAGGGAGCTGAGGAGGGCGCGGAAATGCCCGGGAAACCAAAGCCCCACCCAAGGCCCTGTACCCCTCAGCAATTATGAAGGGAAAGTTGAGGGGCAAGGGGAAAATGTGACGCTTTGGCTCCCAATCTTCCAACTTCTAGGTTGGCAGAATGGGAGGTCAATCCACGGAAAAGACGCCGTCACTTGAGATCTAGAAGATATATAAGTAAAAGGAACAGTCAGAGTAAGCTATGAGTATGGCAGAGATCGCTCAGCTCTCACTCTGATAGACCAGCCCATCACCACATGACTAGAACCCAATCCTCTCAGCATCAGCTAGGAAAGGCCCTAGAAAGCCGCCTTTGGCGGGGGGATAGCTCCCCTATTTCAACTCCTTTCGGGGTTGGGCACCCGCCCATATATAGTGCATAAATATAGCGGAACATTAGCTATACATGCACTAAGTTTGAATAAATTAACAAACTACTGTAAATAAAATCAAGACACAGAACGAAGTAGTGACAGATAATAGCCGAAATGAGGGCTGATGAGTTATAACTTAAAATATAGATGCAGAACTAAGTACCGGTAGCGACTTGTAATGCCCCAAAATAAAGGCTGATAAAGTATAGAATACTATAAAGACACATAATGACATACAGTAGTGTTTTATAAATAGCCAAAATAAAGGCTGATGCATACATACATACATACAAGTTTAAAGACCGTTTGGCCACAGAGACTGTGGTTACAGTCTCACGTCCTAAATGGCAGCTTTCCAGTGCGGCCTTGTCAAGGGCTGCCTCTGTTGTCAAGTTCTTTATTTTGAGATCGGACTGGAGTACCTGAGCCCACGTCATTCTAGGTCCAGCCCTACGCGCAACTCCCCCCAAGTTCACAGTCCGGCATTTCTTCACCCAGTTCTGATCATCCATTCTCTCCACATGTCCAAACCAACCAAGTCGGCTCGTGCGCATCACTTCACTGATACTCCTAATGCCCAGACACCTTCTCAATTCCTCGCTCGATACCCTGTCCCTAAGACTAACCCCACACATCCATCTCACCATTCTCTTCTCATTCCGTTCCATTCTCTTGACATCCTCCGCTTTAACCGGCCACGTCTCAGAGGCATAGGTCATCGCGCTCCTAACACACGAGGTATACACCTTCCCTTTAAGGTGGGGTGGGAGCCCTCTCATGGTCAGGAGTGGCAACAGCTCTCTAAACTTTCCCCAGCCACTTCTGACTCTAGCAATGTAGCTAGCTTCAGCGCCACCTCCAGCGGAAACTGTATCGCCCAGGTAGCAGAACTTATTCACACACTCCAGCGTTACACTGTCGAAATCAACACTGACAGGCGGGTCATTTAATACAAGATCTCCCTTGCACACTGCACATTCAAAGTCTATGATTCTTGTCAAAGGTCCTCTAGCTCCACCCTTTAAACTATAGACCAGTTTCACTTACTAGTATTGTATGCAAGATTTGTGAAAAGCTAATTAGGAAGAGATGGATGAAAATATTGGAGAGAAAGAAGATAATAACCCCAAAACAATTTGGATTCAGAGAAGGGACATCTTGTGTTACCAGTTTGCTATGTTATTACAGTAGGGTGATAGATGTACTCCAAGAATGAGGCGGATGGGTGGGCTGTGTCTACTTAGACCTTTCCAAAGCATTCGATAAGGTACCACATAAGAGATTGTTATCTAAGCTTGAGACGCTAGGATGTGTCGGGGGGAGTTTGCTGAAATGGATGGAGAGCTATTTAACAGATAGGGAAATGAGGACCAACATTAGAGGAACTTACTCATTGTGGCGGAAAGTTGAGAGTGGTGTTCCGCAGGGATCTGTATTGGCACCTCTCATGTTCCTTATGTATGTGAATGACCTGCCGATAGGCATAAACTCCGACATGTCAATGTGTTGGCGATGGGCTGGTCTATCAGAGTGAGACCTGAGCGATCTCTGCCATACCCATAGCTTACTCTGACTGTTCCTTTTACTTATATATTTTCTAGATCTCAAGTGACGGCGTCTCTTCCGTGGATTGACCTCCCAATCTACCAAGATTGGAAGCTAAAGCGTCACATTATTCCTTTGCCCCTCAACTTTCTCTTCATAATTGGTGAGGGGCACAGGGCCCTGGGTGGGGCTTTGGTTTCCCGGGCGTTTACGCACCCTCTCAGCTCCCCGCCATGGAGTGGCTTCGGTCACCCAGGATTTATTGTGGTCGGCAGGGAGGGTTCTGTGGGGGGCGCTCGTTTATGGCCTTGGCCTTACTCGGGGCCTTGGGGCTGTTCGGCCAGGCAGCTTGGGGAGCAACAACAACAACAACATGTCAATGTTTGCAGATGACGTAAAAATTATGAGACAAATAACAAATAAAAGTAGTTGTGAGGAGCTGCAAGGGGATTTAGATAAAATATACGAATGGAGCACCAAGTGGAAAATGAAATTTAATATAAGTAAATGCCATGTGTTAAATATGGGAAGAAGTGTGAATAGACCAAATTGGGAGTACAGGATGGGAGATAATATAATTAGCAAGGCCGAAAAAGAAAAGGATTTAGGGTTGATTATACAAGATAACTTGTCGCCAGAGAAACATATTAACAAGCTCTTTAGCGGAATGTATGCAATGGCCGGGAATATGAAAGTTGCTCTGAACTACTGTACTGTACTTGGATGAGACCATGGTAGCGAAAATTATAAAAAGTATGATTAGACCAAGATTGGAGTATGCAGCAGTGGTGTGGTCCCCGCATCTAAAGAAGCATATTCACAAGTTAGAAAGAATCAAGAGAGCAGTTACTAGATTGGTTCCAAGTCTCAGAGAACTGCCATATGAAGGGAGGCTAGACAAATTAAATCTACCGAGTCTAAAAGAGAGGAGAGAGAGGGGAGACATGATAATGATGTACAAACGCACCCGGAGGCTGGATAGGGAGGATATATTAATTATGGATACAGGAATAACTAGAGGCCACAGCTACAAAGTAGAAAGACCTACCTGCAAGAATGATATCAGGAAGTTTAGCTTCCCCTATATAGATGTATTGACAAATGGAATGGGCTGGAGGAGGAGGTGGTAGGGGCAAGGAACATCCATATTTTCAAGAAAAAATTGGATGAAAGAAGACTGAGAGACGGGACAACACGAGCTTAGCTCAACTCCTGTAAACTACAATTAGGTAAATCCATCTCTTGTGTACCCAGTCACTACAGACACAACATTGAATTGAATTACTTCCCACCCCCTTCCCACATACTGCGCATGGATAGTCGTCGCTTCTTTCCATAGCTCCACGCCCTACTCCACTAATCATGACCTTTGTTTTGTCTATGTTAACTCTTAGACCCTTATTTGCCATACCTTCCCTCCATCTTTTGAACTTCGCCTCTGCTTCCTGCGCACTATCTGCGATAAGAACTAGATCATCTGCATATAGCATCTCCCATGGGAGTTCTGTCCTAAATTCCCTTGACAGAGCCTCCAGGACTAAGGCAAACAGTAATGGGCTCAGAACTGAACCTTGGTGAACTCCAACTTTCACTTGGAACTCTTCACTCAGGCCCCCGTTTACTCTAACTGCTGCCTGTGACCCCTCATACATTCTCATTATCACACGCACCAACCACTCTTCTACTCCAAATTTTCTCATAGCCCACTGCACTACCTCCCTGGGCACCCAGTCGAAGGCCTTCTCCAGATCTACAAAAACTAGGTATAACTCCCTGTTTTTCTCTAAGTACTGTACCTCTTTTGCATTTGCCTAAGAGGGAAGATAGCATCAGTTGTGCCACGTCCCGGCATAAATCCAAACTGCATGTCACTGATAGCAACACTTTCCCTGATCATGCATTCAAAGACCCTTTCGCTGACTTTCATGACTTGATCGAGCATTTTCAAACCCCGATAATTTCCCCTGTCTAAGGAGTCACCCTTGCCTTTATATATATTTACTATAACACTTTCCTGCCAAGCATCTGGAATTTTTTCCTCCTTTATGATAGCATTTATCAACTCTATGACCAATTTTACCCCAATATCTCCAGCTGCTTTTAGCATCTCAGCGACAATGCCGGAGCTTCCAGCGGCTTTTCCTGACTTCCTTTTATCTATAGCACTTTTAACAGCGTCGTACCCTATCAAAGGCGGAGGGCCTTGTACTGGGACTACAGTGCTGAGCTGTTCCCTGTTCCATTCAAACTCCACATTAAGCAGTCTTTCATAATGCTCCTTCCACGCCTCTCTGATTTCTTTTTCTGTGTAAACAGTCATGCCACTGTCATTATTTATGCATCTTACACCCACGACGTCCTGGCTACTGTCCCTTACATTCTTAGCTAATTTATAAACTCCATTGGTATTATTAGTGCTGCAAACTTTTTCTATTACGCTATCCTGTATGGTTTTCTTTGCCCTGTAGACCTCTCTTCTAGCATTACGTTTGGCGGACAGGTATTCTTCCTTGCTGCCACCTTCCTTCCATACTTTAAAACATCTCTTCTTCTCTCTGACTGCAGCTTCGACATCGTTGTTCCACCACCAGGAGAACTTATGTCTAGGTGGCCCCTTTGTTTTGCCACAGACTTTTTCTGTGGTATTGAGGAGGCTGCGCTCTATAAAGTTCCATTTGCTATCAACATCTGGCCTAACTCCTATTCTCCTTTCGATTTCCATCATTTCGTTGTGGAATCAGTCTCTGTACTCCTCTTTTTCCAACAACCATACTTTCCTTTTTGGCAAATGAACTTTCTTTCTAACAGGAACTCTACCTAGGCACATATCACATACTAGGAGCTTGTGTTGGGGGATGCATTCTTCACCTGGTATGATCTTGACGTCTCTAACCCATTTACAGGAATGTATAATATGAATTCCTAATTTGGCTGTGAAATAATATTATTAACCGGGTAACGTAATTGATCGGATTATTCACAAGGACTAATATAAAGAGAGATGGAAGGATGGAGTGAGGAAGTATATGAACGAAGGCGGTGCTGGTTGTGGGGAGGGGCGTCGACTGACCAGGGACAGAGGTGCATGGGGGCGGTTCGTTCGTGGCCACCCCTTCGGGGATGACGGCGTCAGGCAATAGATAAATAGATGGACTAATATAAATTAGAAATCTTGAAGATAAGTTAATTCAATCTCAACAGAACGGGTTTTTACTTTTAATGTTAGTGAATCTCTTATGAAAAATGGACGTAGCACTGTCCGGGGTTTGAGATTAAGTTTTAACCCCTTCTGTACCGGCGACGTCTTTTTCATATTGTTATAGCTACATTTAGACAAGTTTATGAAGCTTTGGAAGGATATGTGGTAGCTAAAAGGATTAATTGAGATAGTCTGTAGCCTTTGAATGAGTAGATGTCCTTCATAAGCTGTACCAAATCGTCTAATAGTTGCCAGAAGAGAATGCAAAGTACATCACCGGTACAGAAGGGGTTAACCCTTCCCGCACTGGGCCGCCCTCCTGAGGACGTTGTTGAGATCCGGGCGATATGGCCGAAAAACGTATTTAATAGGCTACCCGTATCTTTGTTATTTTAACTGCTAGAAAATTCCCACGCATCTCTAAATATACTGCGGTTTCCAATCTGTAGACTGGCGTTGAGTAGAGCTCTCTAAGTCAACAAGGCGGGTGCCCAACCCCGAAAGGGGTTGAAATAGGGGAGCTATCCCCCCCCCCCCGCCAAAGGTGGCTTTCTAGGGCCTTTCCTAGCTGATACTGAGAGGATTGGGTTCTAGTCATGTGTTGATGGGCTGGTCTATCAGAGTGAGAGCTGAGCAATCTCTGCCATACCCATAGCTTACTCTGACTGTTCCTTTAACTTATATATTTTCTAGATCTCAAGTGACGGCGTCTCTTCCGTGGATTGACCTCCCAATCTACCAAGATTGGAAGCCAAAGCGTCACATTTTTCCCTTGCCCCTCAACTTTCTCTTCATAATTGCTGAGGGGCACAGGGCCCTGGGTGGGGCTTTGGTTTCCCGGGCGTTTCCGCACCCTCCTCAGCTCCCCGCCATGGAGTGGCTTCGGTCACCCAGGCTTTATTGTGGTCGGCGGGGAGGGTTCTGTGGGGGCACTCGGTTATGGCCTTGGAATTGCTCGGGGCCTTGGGGCTGTTCGGCCAGGCAGCTTGGGGAACAACAACAACAACTGGTTCAGTTGTGATGACGATTTCCGTGGAGAGAGTTTCGAGGCGATGTTAGCAATATGACACACTTTTCAACACTAAATCTGTCATAGCAGACCACACAACAACAAAGCTCCGATGTCTGCTTGCTTTCGGAGGTGCGCGCGTCGCCTCCGACCAGCTGTGTTTACATACGTCGGACGCGCGGCTTTCAAAACAAGCTTAACCCTTCCAGCCCGGGTGCCCTGTTAATAGGCAGTAAGCTTGAAAGCATATTCAGCTTGGTCTGAACGCCGTGCGTCCGACGCATGTAAACAAAGCCGATCGTTGCGTCACCGCACCTCCGAAAACAATAAGGAGACGTCGGATCAATGTTATTGTTGTGACGTCAGACGAAATTAGTGTCTGAAAAGCGCCGATATTGTCAACATCGCGGCAAAATTCGCTCCACGGAAATCGTCATCACAACTGAACCAGTTGACTTAGAGAGCCCTACTCAACGCCAGTCTACAGATTGGAAACCGCACTACGTTTATAGATGCGTGGGAAATATCTAGCAGTTAAAATAAAAAAAAATACGGTAGCCTAGGCCTAGACGTTTTTCGGCCAGATCGCCCGGGTAGCCCACACTGTCCTTAAGAGGACTAGCCCGGGTAGGAAGGGTTAATAGGCTTTCAAGCTTACGGATTTCAAGGGGTCCCCCGGGCTCCTGCCCAGCTGCCGCTGTGTAATTTTAAAATGCTGCCCGGGCGGGAAGGGTTAAGAAGGAAAATTACTCTCGTTATACACTTCACTACGAACTTGGACATTCAAGCAATAATAACACAACTGAATAAAATCTGTGAGCGTTCACCAAGTATTACGTATAGTATAGAGTAAATACGTAGGTAAAAATTATATATAACGTTGACGTGGACTTAAATTAGTTAAATCACAAATATTTTATATATAATTAACCTGCACAGATGGAAGTTAGGTTCTTGTACTACGAGAGCAAATTTGGGCAAGGAGAGTCCAGAATAGGCCTCTATGATAATGTTAAATTGAACACTCGCATATTTTATATAACCTGCACAATAATTCCCAAAACACAGTAACACAGAGACACTTAGGTTAGGGGTGCTGAGGAGAAGTGAGATCCATGAGAGGGAATCTGGTCGACGTAGGACTCATAGTTCCTCCTTCGGTTGGACACCAAAGGGAACTGCCGCTCTCACACACAGCTAGAGAAGGTCACTTCTAGCTCGTCTAACACACCTCCGGGTCGCCACACTCGTTGAACTTTTTATAGGGAAAATGGCTAGCCCTAATCGGAAGTAACTCCGACACTGGTATATACCCACTAAAAGCTTAGCTAGTGGAAGGTATTGCCTCGTGTTTGCCTACCGATCATGTATTTCGGGCAGGTAATATTCGGATGATAAATTGAGTCTTAATTAATTAATTTCTGAATAGTAGGGACATGTGGATTTTGATCTTTTAATTATTGTGAAGTTAATAATTGCCTTAAAAATATAATTGACATAGGAATACATGGATATTGTTATTCTTTATTTCTTAAAATTAAACTCATATTTTAGAAAGCTTGCATGGTTGCAGGATAAATGTTTTGCATTGATTTGTATTTTCATCTATTTTCAATGTTGTATGCAAGGTTTTCGCTACTCTCTGTTGATCAGCTACTGTTGATATAGGTGATCTGCACTGTAGAGGTGGTTCTTTTGGTCACATCTGTTGAAATGGAACATCGGATGTTGATGAGGGATTAGCATAAACTCTTCCTCATTATAATCCAAATCTGGTTCTTGGGTTGGATACGCCTTTGTCCCGTATCCCGAACCCTGTGATTGGTCCGGAAGGGGCCCATGCGATTGGCCCGGAAACAGGTCATGCTCGATGAGGGGCCCTGCATTTCCCGTAGGTCTCGGTAGAGGGCGTTGATTATGTAGGTAGACTGTTGTTTCTTGATACCATGGTGAACATCGATTAATGAAGATGGACTGCGTTGTTTCTTTCTCTGCCCATGTCTGTGCCCTTCGCTTTGTTCTTTTCCTCCTTTATATTAGCTAGTCTGGCTCTGGTTGGTCGAGTCTCTTCTTGGTTTGTGAGGGCATCTGAGGGGGTTGCTGACTTGGCTGCTTGCAACCCCGTCATCTCAGTAATATAAGTCGTCTGAAGGTAGGCAAAACAGGTCAAAAGGGGGACTTTGGGAAAGTGGCAGGAACGAATAAATTTATTCCCATAAGGCCTGTTATTTCTAAAATACGGTTTTGATATAAACGGCACGTACACGGTACAAATTAACCGCATATATCGAGACCTGACTGTACAGTACAGTATTTATATATTATTAACCGCATATATCGAGACCTGACTGTACAGTACAGTATTTATATATTATTAACCGCATATATCGAGACCTGACTGTACAGTACAGTATTTATATATTATTAACCGCATATATCGAGACCTGACTGTACAGTACAGTATTTATATATTATTAACCGCATATATCGAGACCTGACTGTACAGTACAGTATTTATATATTATTTATTTATTTATTTATTTTATTCAATTTATATATTTGTTTTCAATATACCTGTACCTGTATTCAATTAAATAATATAATTTATATCTCTGGGTCTTCTCCTGGGTGACCTAGATGTGTGTGAATTTGTATTTTTTTTGTCCCTGTTCGTGCTCTGTCTTGAGTCGGCCACCCCCAGCTATGGGGTATGTGCCTGAGTATATTGATAGATAAATAGATAAATTTAAAAAAAATATATTTAATGTATATGTTTTGTCTGAACAGGATACGCGTTACAAATTATTTGAACTGCGACCGACCCAGAGAGCTTCCTGGATCGGATACGCCATGTCCTTCCACTTCCTCCATAACTAACATACTGCCTTCATTTTGGCTCTCTGTCACTCTTTCAACTTTATGGGAGACACTTGTTACAGGCAGCTTTGCATTTTGGCTCTTTTATTCACATAGAAAATAATACGTTACTGTATTTTGTTTTGTATAGGGGTGTTTTTTGTTATGCCATGTATCTTTTGTGTTTGAACAGGAAAAATAAGTGCATTTGAGATTTTTTTGTTTTATATATTATACAGTACAGTACTGTATACTGTTTTTTGTTTTAAATATTATACAGTACTGTATACTGTGTTTTGTTTTATATATACAGTACAGTACTGTTTTGTTTTTTTGTTTTTTTGTTTTTTTTTCTATTCTATATTCCGACTTACTTCCTCTCGGGCATAGGCTGAGAGCCTTAACATTCACCGCTTTACAATGAACAGTGAAGCCTGTGAGGTCTTGTTCCAGTCTAGGGAGTGAGACATGTGAAGCACGTAGAGTACAACGAGCACCTGCCATCTTGCCTTCACATGAGGCACGGTGCTCACTCATGGCCCGAAACGACCCCATCTCTGAAGCCACCTCGTTCCCGTGCTTCACTGTCTCATCCCCTACACTCGGACTCTCACACTTACACACACACAACGCCACCTGTTGAGCAGATTACTCACCAGGCATTGCACCCCTATAGCATATTTTGAATATGGGAATATTCATACAGTGCTATTTAATCAGGGAACAATGAGGGTATTTTATTGACATTTCGGTGGGCTTGTGGTAATGCACTGATACCAGGTACAGCACAAATTCCATCCTAATAATATCTTCCCATTGATACATCGGGATTTGAACCCGGGACCTTTGGATTACCAGGCCAGTGGCAAGACCACTCCACCACACCTCCCCTGTATAATTATATATTAGTTTCTTTTGTTATTATTTTTGTTTTCAATGTAATTATTTGTCTATAAGTGCATTTGAGGGAGATTTTATTGATTTTTATATTGAATGTATTTGTTTTTATCTGTTTACAGGATACGCGTTACAAGTTATTTGAGCTGCGGCCGACCCAGAGAGCTTCCTGGATCGGATACGCCATGTCCTTCCACCTCCTCCATAACTACGACACTGCCTTGAAGATTTTAGAAGAATTTAGGAAAACAATTCAGGTCAGTTTGGGTGTTTTTCAATTTTTTTTTTTTTTTTTATTTTATTACTCTGATTGTTTATGATTTTTGTTTTTTTTTAAAGGGGGGGGGGTAACTTTACATGATTTTGTGCAGTTTAACGCAATGACTGCGGCACTTGTCATATGACAATTGCTTGGTCACCACTGTGCCATACGGGGGTTTTGGACAAAGTAACCTTCATTCCCTGCACATTTTCATGTATAAACAAGAGTTAGAATGTATTTCAATGATATATTCCTGAAAGCAGAGGAATAGACCTTTCCAATGACACCTGAATCATGTCTGTACGACCATTGGTTGCCGTGCAACAATTTTGCACAGGTGACGCTAAATCGGTAAAAATTAGCGGTTTTCGCTATACCCACGTCTGTAAGGGTGTTGGAGATGTCTCCCACTGTCACTATTTACCGCCCAGACACGGAGGGGGGGGCCTATGGATTGGACCGTTCCGCGCTGCTTATACTCGCTCGCCTGCCTCCCAGGCCTTGTTTTAGGCAGAAATTTCGGCAATTGTCATATGACAAGTGATGCAGTGATGATCATATTTTTTTATATAACAGCCCGCAGTCATTGAGTTAAGAATGAGCTGTGGTATGCTGATGGTTTGTTGAGATCGTATTTACCCCTTTGAGTCCTAGATAAGTCCTAGGTAATAAACAGGAATGAATGGAGAATGCTTGTGAATAGATGAGTGAACACGTGGTCATTTGGGAGAGGGGGTTGGGTGCAAGTTGGACTAGATAATAGTCCATCAGGCGCCTGGCCCGGGGAGATGGTTTATATGAAGGGTGCGCCTGGAAGTGTGGTGGGCGGGCTTGTGGTTTCGGCTCTGCATTTCTGCCTGCTGAGATCGGATCCTCTCCGGGTGGTCAGGGGAGTGCTGGAGGGACCTTGGTGACCCTGGTCTCTGGGTCTTCTCCTTGATGACCTAGGTGTGTGTGAATTTATATTTTGTTTCTGTGTGTTCATTGTTTTTTGTTGTGTTGTCCTTATTCTGGCTCTGTCTTGAGTCGGACCCCCCCCCCCCCAAAAAAAAAGGGGGGGGGGAAAGTGGGGATTGGGCCTGAGTATATAGATAGATAGAGTCCTAGAGGTAGATTATAAGCTAAAGAAAATCATCTAATGGTAGGGTAAGGTGGGGTGAATCCGCCGCAAAACGTGTTTTTTTAATAACAGCATCCAACTGAATCAGAATTCAGAATTTTTTGTTTACATAACTTTTACATTCTCGCTTTCCTGCACACTCTCATATAATTTTTATTTGAAAAAAAAAACATTAAGGTTTGTAATGGGTGGCGAAAACCGTTACTCGCGCGGCGGATCCACCCCGCCCGGCGGGGTGAATCCGCCGCGGTTATATATTATCGATTATTTAATCCTGCCACGGCGATTTTACCCCCAATTAATTAACAATTAAGATGTTTTATTATTAGATTGATATAATCCAAGTATTTTGGTATAATTATATAATTATATATTTATAATTATATATTTATAATTATATATTTATAATTATATATTTATAATTATATATTTATAATTATATATTTATATAATTATATAATTATATATTATATAATTATAGAATTATATATATATTTATATAATTATATAATTATATAATTATATATTCTATAATTATATAATTATATATTATATATTTATATAATTATAGAATTATATATATAATTATATAATTATATATTATATATTTATATAATTATAGAATTATATATATATTTATATAATTATATAATTTAGAAAATTATATAATTATATATATTTATGCCTGAAAAAAAAATGTTTAGCTTCCACTTAGAAATCACAGACAACCATCTTGTAACGAAAAAAAATGTATTGGGAGATGTAAAGTCGCCGCCACGATTGTTCAAGACCGCTTACATATTTTTCAGTTTGAAATATTATGGAAAAATATTTTTCTTCGTTAAATAAATGACAACTACGCATTTTTGTGTTCTATCATCATCTAAACATACTATAAACATACCTAGAATCAATTCCATACGTATTTGGATTTATGACGAATTGTTTTAGACAAGTATCTTACGTCCGCGGCGATTCCACCCCCCGGCGGATTCACCCCACCTTACCCTAACAGTTTAAGAAGGACCTGTGTTATTCAGAGGGTTTATTGAAATTGTATTTACCCCTTTGAGTCCTATGGGTAGATTATAAGCTAAAGAAAATTGTCTAATGGTAACAGTTTAACCCTTTCACGCACATATGATGCAGAGGTTGCCTGATTAGCAATAAGAAATAGAGTTCTCTCACTCTTATAATTACCTCTCCAATATTAGTTTTCTGCCCACAGCTAACTCAAAGACAACTGCATAGGTTGAAGTAACTAAACTAAAGGTTTATAAATACCCCTGATGGTAACAAAGGCTTTAAAGTATCCCTAATAGGCTCAAAATCGCATCATATGTCGGAGAGGGTTAAGGACCTGTGTTATTCAGAGGGTTTATTGAGATCGATGAATGGATATTTATCATGGTGATATGCTGTACCTTTGACTGTTTAGATGGTGTAATGGTTAGAGCGTGTTAGTTCTGTATGTAGTGTCCTGGGTTCCAATCCAAGGAGAATCACATGTTTTCATTAATGTGATTGGGAGGTGTTTGTGTTGGGAGTGAAATTAATAAATTACATTACTAACAGTAAAGCTACAAGTGCAGTGTATCAAGGGATTGTTGTACCAACAGTGATGTATGGGGCTGAGACATAGGCTCTGAAGGCAAAGGAGAGAAGAAAGCTGGATGTGATGGAGATAAGCTGCTTGAGGAGTGACTCGTAGAGACAGATTAAGGAATTAAGAGATACGTAGGAGAGTGGGGCAGCAGGAACATTTGTCGGCCAGAGTGGACAGAAGGGTGCTGAGCTGGTATGGTCATGTTGAACGAATGGAAGATGAAAGGCTTACAAAGAAAATATATGAGTCAGATACAAGGGAAGGTAGAGGGGTAGGAAGACCCCCATTGAGATGGAGAGACTGTGTAGGACAAGCGTTGGAAGATAGAGGAATGACTATAGATCAGGTAAAAGAAGTGGTAATAAACATGAATGAATGGAGAATGCTTGTGATTAGATAATTATAATGTAAAACTTGCAAAATAAACAAACTAAAACTGGGACGATACAAGATAAATGTAAACGCGGTCGTTTGGGAGAGGGGGTCATGCGCCAGTTGGACTAGATAATACTGTAGTTCATTAGGCGCCTGGCCCGGGGAGCTGGTAGTAATGAAGGGTACGCCTGGATGCATGGTGGGCGGGCTTGTGGTGGCGGCTTCACTGCGGGTCTGCCTGCGGAAATCTGAGCCTCTCTGAGAGATCTGGGACCTGGGAATCTTTAGCTGGGGACCCCAAATGGGCCTGGGTCTCTGAGTATTTCTCTTGGACTACCTAGATGTGTGTGATTTTGTGTTTTGTTTTTGTGTTGTGTTGTGATATCCCTGTTCGGGCTCTTGTCTTGAGTCGGCCACCCACAATAAAAAATGAAAATAATAATAATAATAATAATAAAAGCAATAATAAAAGCGGGGTATGTGCCAGAGTATATACCGTACATACATACATACTGTATACTGTATATGCATTATCATTATTTTATTTTTTTGTTGTTGCCCCGAGTCGGCCACACCCAGCCAAAAAAAAAAAAAAAAAAAAAAAGGAGGGGGGTGGGGGTGGATGTTCCTGAGTAGATAGATAGATAGATAGATAGATAGATAGATAGATAGACTAACATGTACTCTTTGTATATTGCAGAAAACTACGTATGATTATGAATACAGTGAACTATTGCTGTATCAGAACTTAGTGATCCGGGAGAGCAAGAACTTACTGGAAGCCTTGAAGCATCTGGACACCTATGAAGCCAATATCTGTGATAAGGTCACTCTACAAGAACTGAGAGGTGGGTGCTCAATGTTTGATTTTTATTTTGTTGGCTATTTTTTTTTTTTTTTTCCAATTTTGTTCCTAATTTGTTTTGCCCCCCCCCCATCAATCTTAATAGTACACCCTCAAGAAAAATATGTACAGTTTTCGGTACAAAAATTTCCCCGGCCCAAGGCTGGTCTATCAGAGTGAGAACTGAGCGATCTCTACCATACCCATAGCTTACTCTGACTTTTCCTTTTACTTATATATTTTGTAGATCTCAAGTGACGGTGTCTCTTCCGTGGATTGACCTCCCAATCTACCAAGATTGGAAGCCAAAATGTCACATTTTTCCTTTACCCCTCAACTTTCTCTTCATAATTGCTGAGGGGCACAGGGCCCTGGGTGGGGCTTTGGTTTCCCGGGCTTTTCTGCACCCTTCTCAGCTCCCCGCCATGGAGTGGCTTCGGTCACCCAGGCTTTATTGTGGTCGGCAGGGAGGATTCTGTGGGGGCGCTCGGTTATGGCCATGGCCTTGCTCGGGGCCTTGGGGCTGTTCGGCCAGGCAGCTTGGGGAACAACAACAACCAGTTATTTGTCAACCTTTAAACCCTTCTGTACCGGCGGTGTCTTTTTAGTTATATTCTGATTACTATTACATAATTTTATTCAATTTCAAATGTGCCTCCCATCAGTTAACAGGCTTCGAACTACTGTATCTCACTTAACTCTTTTACCTACCACAGATCTTGATTAACCCTTCTGGACCGGGCTCGCCTTGAAAAGGACAGCACTGAAACCCGGGGGATCTGGCCGAAAAACTACGTAATAGGGTAGCCCTATCTTTGTTGTTGTTGTTGTTCCCCAGGCTGTCTGGCCGAACAGCCCCAAGGTCCCGAGCAAGGCCAAGGCCACAAACGAGCGCCCCCACAAAATCCTCCCCGCCCACCACTAACAAAGCCCGGGTGACCGAAGCCACTCCAAGGCAGGGAGCTGAGGAGGGTGCGGAAACGCTCGGGAAACCAAAGCCCCACCCAAGGACCTGTGCCCCTCAGCAATTATGAAGGGAAAGTTGAGGGGCAAGGTAAAAATGTGACGCTTTGGCTCCCAATCTGCCAACTTCTAGGTTGGCAGTAGGGAGGTGAATCCACGGAAAAGACGCCGCCACTTGAGATCTAGAAGATATATAAGTAAAAGGAACAGTCAGAGTAAGCTATGGGTATGGCAGTGATCGCTCAGTTCTCACTCGGATAGACCAGCCCATCACCACATGACTAGAACCCAATCCTCTCAGCATCAGCTAGGAAAGGCCCTAGAAAGCCGCCTTTGGCGGGGGGATAGCTCCCCTATTTCAACTCCTTTCGGGGTTGGGCACCCGCCCTATCTTTGTTATTTTAACTGCTAGAGAATTCACACACTTCTCAAAACGTAGCCCTGTTTCGTATCTCTAGAATGGCGTTGAGTAGAGCTCTCTAGGTCAACTGGTTCAGTTGTGATAAAGATTTCCGTGGAGAGGGTTTTGATTTGATGTTAGCAATTTCGGACATTTACAGACAGTAATTTCGTCCTAGCAGACATCGACAAACCTCCGACTTCTTCTTCTTGTTTTTGAAGGTGCGCGTCGCTCCGACCGGCTTTGTTTACCAACGTTTCGGCGCACAGCTTTCAAACCACGCTTAATAGGCTTTCAAGCTTATGTATTTCAGAAGCCCATCCGGGCCCCACGGCGCGAGTTTGTTATGGGCTTCTGGAAGCCCTACCGGGTACCGAGGGTTAAACTGCACACAATCCCCTAAATAAAGCTAGAATATAAAGAAAAAGACTTCTCGGTAAAGAAGGGGTTAACCCCTACTATACCGGAGCATTTTACAATTTATGTCCACTATGTCATAAAAGAAGGGTACCCTCCTTAGCGAGAGATCTAATGCCTCACACTATTTAGTTATGGTAATGCTGGCCCTCAACTACCCTATTTCTTGTTAATGCTTTCAGCGTTCCTTCAACCCTCTTTCCCTGTTGCACCCTCTCCCGCACTTCTTCATCCATACTCCCATCTTTACTCAACACACTGCCCAGATATTTAGATGAGCTAATACTTAATTTAACATTTTGAGAAAGAGAGAGAGAGAGAATTAGCAAAACTATTTTCAATATGAATTGAAGTATGGCTTCGGTCATATCAGCTCCTACTCCCTCCCACAATCCACAGTTGCCACTCGCCTTTGTGAATTTGATAGTTGAGGACCATTGTTACCACAACCAAATTGTGTGAGTCATTATAGGTCTGGCTGAGGGGGTACGGTACCTTTGTTTTATGAGTGAGTGTACCTCTCGGTACCAGCCATGTTGGTCAAACTGACTCATCCGTGGGGAGACATGATACTCCCTCCACTGAGTCTAGCTGGGTGGTGGCAGCCAGCCCAGTCATGTGCAGTGTTGCCAACATTTAAGCAGTGTTTTTACGGTCCCGTCACAAGACCATCGTCGCAACCGAAGCGTCGCAAGATCATCACAGGACGGGAAAAACAACACACGCTTGGTCCAAGTCAGCGACTGACATCGCACCATGTTTCAGAAATATAGTCAGGTCTCGAGGGACCTTGGTGACCCTGGTCTCTGGGTTTTCTCCTGGGTGACCTAGATGTTTGTGAACTTGTATTTTGTTTTTGTGTTCATTGTTTTCTGTTATGTTGTCCCTATTCGGGCTCTGTTTTGAGTCGGCCATCCCCAGAAAAAAATAAAATAAAAAGGAAAAGTGAGGAATGGGCCTGAGTAAATACATACATACAAATAGGTCTCGATACACACGGTTAATTCGTTATGTGTACATGGCGTGTATATCAAAACCGTGTACTGTATATCAAATAACAGGCAGCAAGAAATATCAAAACAACACCCAGCACACGGTATCACACACAAATACTGTCATCTCTCCCTCCCTGCCAATCCCAAACCAGCTTCCAGAAGCACATCTATGCTCATATCTCTCGCCGTTCCATTCAATCACTCATAGACAACACGCAGCTGCAGGCACGACCCCCCGAAATCCATCCTTCTGAAGTCTCCCTTCCTCGTGAGGACATAGTCCACCTGGCCAGGCTGAGATGTGGGCACCATCCAGCTCTTCTGAGCTGGGTTACGTTTTCAGGAACGCAACCCAATTGTAAATCGAGGGAGACCTTACTAGATTTACCAGAACGAAGGATAAGTCAGAAATAGAGAAATTTGAGTGCGTAGTGTGCAAAGGCGAGCTTGTGTTAAGTGATGATCCTGTGTCTGTGAATTTTGGAAATGAGTCTTTGGAGCTGGTGAACAAGTTTTGTTACCTAGGAGATACCACCTCTGCCGGTGGTGGGGCCGAGGCTGCCACTGTTGCTAGAATTAGGTGTGGCTGGGGGATGTTCAGAGAGCTGATGCCAATCCTGACCATGAAAAGAATGCCTCTCCCCCTGAAGGGATAGGTGTATGCCTCATGTGTTAGAAGTGCAATGACGTAATGCCTCAGAAACATGGGCCGTTAAAGTAGAGGATGTCAATAGAATGGAGCGTAATGAGATGAGAATGGTGAGATGGATGTGTGGGGCCAGGCTACAGGATAGAATAACAAATGTTGAGCTGAGGAGACGTTTAGGTATAAAGAGTATTAGCGAGGTGATGCGTACAAGTAGACTGGGATGGTATGTACATGTGGAGAGAATGGATGAATAAAATTGGGTGAAAAAATGCAGGTCTGTGATTGTGGAGGGAGCTGCACCAAGGGTGGACCGAGGAAGACCTGGGATCGGACTATACGCGCCGATCTCAAATCCAAGAACTTGACAAGTGAAGCAGCCCTTAACCCTCGGAATCCGGGAGGCCTCATATGAGGCAAACTGGTCGGCTAAAAATCGCCGCCATAATCATCAGAACTCTGCAACCACGCGTTGTAGCGACGTCATCTCTACGGCATTCTACAGACAACAAAAAGTTCTACAATTTGCAAACACATTGACTGCTCTAGGTGGTCTCAATCAGTAGCTACTGAATTATGAAGTTGATTTTACCAAAATTCATATGAGGCCCCCCGGATCCCATGAGTTAACAGGGTTGCCTGGAACACCGCCATTAGGACAAGAGACTGAAACTGCACTTATGTGTGGAACACTCAGTCTTAAAATTTTATGTATGTATGTATGTATATCCTGAACTTCCCAAACTGACTAATTCCTTGGATATGACTTTCTGTATGTGGGTTCGTATACTGTCTTCAAATGTTTGTGGTACAACTTGCGTCACTCACAAGCCTGCTTGCTAATCATCACACTCATTCTCTCCGGCTGTTTTCTGTCATCTACTTCCACTTTCCACCAGAAAATAAATTATTGCATATTTGTATCATGAAAACAAGAGTGAAGGGGAAGGACAGAGAGGGAGAGGTGGAAGGATGGAGTTAAGAAGTATATACATGAAAGCAGTGCTGGATAGGAGGAGGGGCGTCAACTGACTGGGGACAGAAGTGCATGGGGGCGATTCATTCGTGGCCACCCCTTCGGGGTTCACGGCATCCGGCAATAGATAGGTGCAAAAAGGTTTTCTACAGCAACATGACATTGAGTAATGCAACTTATCTTGACCATAACTAAATTGACCACTTGCAAGATTTGGTCCATAAGGAAGTTGGAGCTGTGGCCATCAATATTTAGCACAATAATTATAATGTAAAACTTGCAGAATAAACAAACCAAAACTTATACGAACACAACCCCCAACGAGGGGCAACGCGCTCCTCGGTGCTGCCAGGAGAGTGGCGAACACAACCTTAGGTAGGAACCTTAGGTAGTAAAAAGACAAAACAACTAATCAAAATCGCTATGTGGAAACAACGCTTTAGTTAAATAATAATTTATAAATAAAAGAACACAATCCACCACATAGGGTGTACATCACTACATGAGCAAGTTAATCTGGTTCCCAAGCAAACTAATCGCACACATAACAACGCACTGTCGTCACGTTCAAGGAATTATCAGCTAGAATACGGTCATAATCTATCTATCTATTGCCGGACGCCTTACTTCCCTCAATGAGAATGGCCATACACAGAAGGCATACATTTATATATACTGTTCATAAAACCAAATTGATCATACTTTTTTATCCATATGAAACCCACATTATTATTGAATTTCTTTTTAACCCACGAAATCCGGGGGGGCTTCATATGATCCCGATCGCTGTGTCCGGGGCCCTTTTGTTACAGGCAAACTTCATAATTCAGTAACTACTGATTGAGACCACCTAGAGCAGTCTTTTTTTTTTTTTGCAAATTGTAGAACTTTTTATTGTCTGTAGAATGCCGTTCAGATGACATCGCTACGACGCGTGGTTGCCGAGTTATGATGATTTTAGCAGCTATTTTTAGCACCTCATTTGAGACTTATATGAGGCCTCTCGGATTCCTGACAGTTTTTGTTTTGCCTCATATGAGGCCTCCCGGATTCTGAGGGTTAATATCGATCTTCATGGCTCCAAGCTCCTTATAGCCTCCTGAAACTCGTAAGTGGTCAATTGTGAAGTACTTATTACGTGTCTGCCTGCTGAGACCGGAACCTCTCTGGGAGGTCTGGGGCCGGGGGAGTGCTGGAGGCCCTTAGTGAACCTTGGTCTCTGGGTCTTCTCCTGGGCGACCTAGATATGTGTGAATTTGTATTTATGTTGTGTTGTGTTGTCCTGTAATTCATCTTTAAATGTTTCTGTCTGGTTGCAGGGTATTACTACTACTACTGTACTACTAATACCACTACTACTACTACTACTACTACTACTATTACTACTACTATTACTACTACTACTACTACTACTACTACTACTACTACTACTACTACTACTACTAATATATTCAAACCTGTCCTTAAATTTATCTGTTTGTTTACAGGGGAGTTATTAATGAAGTTGGGTCGACGGGAGGCGGCGTCGGAGGTTTACCGCGGCCTGATCAAGAGGAACCCCGAGAACCGCGACTATTACCTTAAGTTGGAAGACGCCCTCGCCCTTAACACTGTCCACCAAAGACTACACCTCTATGATGAACTCAAAGAAAAGTAAGTGTTCATTTATTTATTATTTATTTAGTATTTGTCTACTGCACCTTTATGAAGAATTAACCCTCTCCGACATATGACGCGATTTTGAGCCTATTAGGGATACTTTAAAGCCTTTGTTACCATCAGGGGTATTTATAAACCTTTAGTTTAGTTACTTCAACCTCTGCAGTTGTCTTTGAGTTAGCTGTGTTGAGCCTATTGGGGATACTTTAAAGCCTTTGTTACCATCAGGGGTATTTATAAACCTTTAGTTTAGTTACTTCAACCTCTGCAGTTGTCTTTGAGTTAGCTGTGTTGAGCCTATTGGGGATACTTTAAAGCCTTTGTTACCATCAGGGGTATTTATAACCTTTAGTTTAGTTACTTCAACCTCTGCAGTTGTCTTTGAGTTAGCTGTGTTGAGCCTATTGGGGATACTTTAAAGCCTTTGTTACCATCAGGGGTATTTATAAACCTTTAGTATCGTATAAATACGATAGACTATGACTCTTTTGTGATCTTGGATGTCTCTGTGACGTCACGATCTCTCCTACAGCACGATGTAGGACGAGTAGATCGTATATTATAAGATTGTAAATAAGTTAAGTTATAAAAGGCCTAATATGCTATTAAGCAATATTGCCATGGTCTTATGTAGTATATATGAATTTATCGTATATATTAATATAATTTATCGTATAGAGCAACCTAAATGCGGTACGATAATTTGGGCTCCTGGCGGTTTGCCAAGGCAGCAAGGTGTGCTTTTGAGGTACGTCAGAGCCTTCACGAACACCAACCAGTTAACATCTAATTTTCCGCCCTCAGTTGATCGTGCTTTTGTGCCTCTAATCACAATACACATACAGCAATACACACAGCTACACCATCACGACGCTCTCATCGACATCATGACTGACTGATAGATAAGCATAATATTCATGTCCATTCCCATTTAATCATTTATTCTTTCTTTAACTTGACTCGTGTCTCGGGACCGAAGTCTCGTTCCCCATTGTCCACCACCATATTGGGTAAAACGTTCTCCCTTGCCTCATTGCCACGTGGAACTATTGGTGAGTTAATTCCTGGCTAATATTAACCCTTATAACCTTACCCTATAATTATATACATTTATTATGTGAGACCTTTGGATATAAATTAGCTTGTTTCAGATTGAATTCAATTTAGATATAGAGTATTCATTTAGATTGATTTTATTTGATTCATTATAGCTTAGTAATATTTAACTTCCATTGATAGTTTACCACATTTAGTTTAGTTACTTCAACCTCTGCAGTTGTCTTTGAGTTAGCTGTGTTGAGCCTATTGGGGATACTTTAAAGCCTTTGTTACTATCAGGGGTATTTAGAAACCTTTAGTTTAGTTACTTCAACCTCTGCAGTTGTCTTTGAGTTAGCTGTGTTGAGCCTATTGGGGATACTTTAAAGCCTTTGTTACCATCAGGGGTATTTATAAACCTTTAGTTTAGTTACTTCAACCTCTGCAGTTGTCTTTGAGTTAGCTGTGTTGAGCCTATTGGGGATACTTTAAAGCCTTTGTTACCATCAGGGGTATTTATAAACCTTTAGTTTAGTTACTTCAACCTCTGCAGTTGTCTTTGAGTTAGCTGTGTTGAGCCTATTGGGGATACTTTAAAGCCTTTGTTACCATCAGGGGTATTTATAAACCTTTAGTTTAGTTACTTCAACCTCTGCAGTTGTCTTTGAGTTAGCTGTGTTGAGCCTATTGGGGATACTTTAAAGCCTTTGTTACCATCAGGGGTATTTAGAAACCTTTAGTTTAGTTACTTCAACCTCTGCAGTAGTCTTTGAGTTAGCTGTGTTGAGCCTATTGGGGATACTTTAAAGCCTTTGTTACTATCAGGGGTATTTAGAAACCTTTAGTTTAGTTACTTCAACCTCTGCAGTTGTCTTTGAGTTAGCTGTGGGCAGAAAACTAATTTTGGAGAGGTAATTATAAGAGTGAGAGAACTCTATTTATTATTGCTAGCCTGGCAACCTCTGCGTCATATGAGTCTGAAGGGGTTAAAAGTAAAGCAAGTGTTCATTTAATATTATTTTTCTAGTTTCCTCCCTAGACCTCCATCAAACTTAAAAAAAATATCCATTTGATCCCCCTTCTAGATTAATTTGTACATTTTTCTACTACACCTCTATGAAGAACTCAAAGAAAAGTAACTGAGGGTTCTGGGTTAGCTACAAGATAGGTTTGTTCCCTAGACCTCCATCAAGCTTAAAATTACACCCCCTAGAACCCCTTTCAAGATAAATTTGTACATTTTTCTACTACACCTCTATGAAGAACTCAAAGAAAAGTAAGTAAGGCTCGGCTCCTCTTAAATTACTGGCTCGCTATCGCTCGCCAGGAAATAATCAACACCTGAATGGCACGAAAGGTCTTAATATTGACAAAGAAATGAAGCGAAAGCTCTTAAAATTGACAGAAATGGGGCGAATGGTCTTAATATTGACACCTAAATGGCACAGAAGGTCTTTAATCCTCCAGACTCGGATGGGTGCTCAGGAGGCCATTAGCTATTGCCATCGTGAGACCCGGATGGCCTCTGAGGTACCTACGGGTTAATTTAAGGTGTAAAACCAATTAAAACTGCACTAGAGAAAGTTTTGTTGTCTTGGCGGCTGGACCGTATAACCAACAACAACAACAACACACAGCAGCAGCCTCCACGAACCAAGACCACCCACTACACTACATGGCAACACTTCCACAGACACCAAATATTAAAACAACACCCAGCACAAGGTATCACACACAAATACTATCTTCTCTCCCTCCCTGCCCACCCCAAACCCGCTTCCAGAAGCACATCCATACTCATATCTTTCGCCGTTCCATCCACTCACTCATAGACAACACGCAGCTGCAGGCACGACCTCCCGAAATCCATTCTTCTGAATCCTCTCTTCCTCGCGAGGACAGAGTCCACCTGGCCAGGCTGAGATGCGGACACCATCCAGCTCTTCTGAGCTATCAGAAGAGACTGGATGACTCCGTCGTCGACTCCTGCCCAGGTTGTAACACGGCACCCCATACTATTAAACACATCATAGAAGACTGCATTTCATACAACCACTTATGCCAACAACACAATACATAAGATCAGTGATGGAATACGCAAGCCCAGCCTGGGCTTCTAACCTAGCTGAAACACATCATAAGACCTTACAGACTATTCAAAACAAAGCCCTGAAGATCATTACAGGCTGGACAGCTACTGCACCCACAGATCACCTACATCAAGAAACCAAAATCCTCAAAGTCAAAGACCATCTGGACATGAGAGGCACTCAATTCCTGGCAGCAGCCTCCACGAACCAGGACCACCCACTAAACTACATGGCAACACACCCACAGACACCAAGAAATATCAAAACAACACCCAGCACACGGTATCACACACAATTACTGTCCTCTCTCTCTCCCTGCCCACCCGAACCAACTTCCAGAAGCACATCCATACTCCATACATTGGAGTGTTGACAATTCGTTAGAAGTTATTGATAAAATAAATACCATGCCGAAAGTTACCTCGGTACATTGCTTTGACTTTTCAACTTTGTATACCAATTTGCCTTTAGATTTAGTATATTCAGAGCTTTGCTTTATTATAGATTTGCACTTTGACAGGTTCGTTAGGGATGGTAATTATTTCATAAATGTTTATTCATATTTTAATAATGCATCACTTAGCTCCACTCCCACTAGTTCTGTATATTTTGATAGAACTAAACTTAAAGATGCCCTTAAATTCCTCCTTTTCAATAGTTATGTTAGATTCGGGCCTTACATTTTCAAACAAATATTAGGAATTCCTATGGGTGGAAATGCTAGCCCTTTAATTGCAGACTTATTCTTGCTTGCTTTAGAATTTAAATATATAAAAGACTTAGTTGACAGTAGCAAGAAAAATAAAATCCCAGAAAAATTAGCACTTGCTAAACTGTTAAGTAATAATAGTAGATATATTGATGATATTCTCGTTTGCAATTTGTTAAATTTTAATCAAGTTGCTAAACTTATTTACCCTAATTCTATTCCCCTCACACAATGTAACGTAAATTATAAAGTTGAAAATTTTCTTGATATAAATATAGAGATTGTTAATGAACAGTGCATGCTTAAAGTATATCACAAAGTTGATGATTTTAATTTTAACGTAATAAACTTTCCTTTCCCTAGTAGTAATATCGATAGTAAAATAACTTACAATTGTTTTTATTCCCAGTTAATAAGATTTTGTAAAATTTGCACTAAAGTAGATGACTTTTGGGCTAGAGCTAGGTTACTATACAGTCTCTTAGTAGACATAAGTTTTGAGGCAAGTAAATTGTTACATAAATTTAATCTTTTTAGGGTCACTTATTGCGATTGTATTTAAAATTTGATATCAATAATTTTAATCAAGCATTTTTAACGTGAAGTTTCTTGTATAACCTCTGCTTACTTTGTGTCTGTTTGTATTTATTGTTTATCTTTTTCTATTATTAATTATTATTATTTTAAATTAATTGTTCTTGTTAAAAGAGTACTCTTTGTTTAAATCTGTTGTTACTTCATATTTTGCAATTATTTGTCTTTATATTATATGTATTCATTGTCGATAGTATCAATTCCTTGCTTTTGCGATTTCCTTAGTTTATTTGTACGATAAATGTTAGGTTATTTGTAGGGTAGTTATTGATAGGGGTCACTTGAGGCATGCTATGCTTACAGGTACCTACCCGATAGCACTATCGTTAGTGAGTGCTGTACTGTATTTTATATATTATTTTGTAATAATAGATATCTTATCAATATTTGTATTTTGTACTATTGTTAATGTCTTGTCATGTTGCAAATTTGATTTTAAATAATATTTTGACATTTAACATGTAGTTTCTTTATTCATGCAGAGTTTAGTAAAATTTGCCAGAACGTCCCGGACTTCCCAAACTTGACTACTTCCTTTAACGTGACGATAGTGCGTTGTTATATGTGCGATTAGTTTGCTTGGGAAACAGATTAACTTGCTCATGTAGTAATGTACACCCTATGTGGTGGATTGTGTTCTTTTATTTAATAATTTTCATTTTAGTAAGCGTTGTTTCCACATAGCGATTTTGATAATTTAATTTGACGTTATATTGTCCTTGTCCCAATTTTGGTTTGTTAAGTTTGCAAGTTTTACATTTTATCTCTCGCCGATCCATCCACTCACTCACAGACAACACGCAGCTGTAAGCACGACCTCCCGAAATCCATCCTTCCGAATCCTCCCTTCCTCGCGAGGACAGAGTCCACCTGGCCCGGCTGAGATGCGGACACCATCCAGCTCTCCTGAGCTATCAGAAGAGACTGGATGACTCCGTTGTCGACACCTGCCCGGGATGTAACACAGCACCCCATACCATTAAACACATCATAGAAGACTGCATTTCACACAACCACTTACGCCAACAACACAATCTACACTCAATGAGAGCTCTGTGGGAAAGCCCGATCGTGGCCATGGCCTTCCTCAGGGACTCGGGGCTGTTCGGCCAGGCAGCTTAGGGAACAACAACAACAACAACACAATCTACACTCCTTGAGAGCTCTGTGGGAAAGCCCGACCGTGGCCATGGCCTTCCTTAGGGACTCGGGGCTGTTTGGCCAGGCAGCTTAGGGAAGAACAACAACAGCAACAAGAACACACAGCCAGCCAGTCAGCTGACTCCTGCCTTCAAGCAAGCCTTACGAAAGCTTGTATTGATCTTCCTTAGTCCCAAACAATGCATGAAAGCAGACGACAGTGACTTAGGAAATGGTGGTTACAATGGTGAAATATATCAGTAATCAATAATCAATTATCAATACAATCAATATTATTACCGTACATAATAAATAATCCATAATCAATAATAGATTGTTGAACGAATATAAACAGACCGTAGCCGCGGTCGGCAGAGCGGCACCGCCGCATTCGGACGAAGGTCGGAATTCCCTCTTCACTCACCGTCTTATTACTCACCTCACACAATAACTACACAATGTAGAATGTTTTAGTCTTCACCCATCGCACGGCAATGACCATATCTACCTCTGGTATGCATAAAAACTTGGTTAGGCCATTTATTTGCAGAGATATGAGTATCGGTAAATGACGAAATTTGGGAGTAAACGGTGCATTTTAGCCTTTCGTCCTGCTTACTGACCTAAATATTTTTATCATAAAAACTGAACCAGTTGGTCTAGAAACTTCTAGTTTTCACCAAAAGCAAGACAACAATGAAAACTGCCGCTGGATATATATATATATAAGCTAGGTTAGGCCATTTTTTCGTGTATCAAAAAGCGCGGAAAAATCCTGAGAATTCAATATTTTACCCGGGTTCGGGCTTGGGCCCGAAGTCCGAGGGTTAATATTGACAAAAATGGGGCGAAAGAACGAACGTCTTAAAAATACCCAAACTATTATGCTAAACATGAGGGAGAAGGGATGTGAGTTTGGTTCTGGGTTAGTTTGACCCCCCCAGGGGGGTACGGGGGCCTTCATCTACGGTGGAGGAAAAACAAAAAAATGGGGAATTGGCCGGAGCAAATAGATGTATGTATGTATAATTATGCTCAAGCCCTATCTCCAATTTTCCTTTTTTTTTGGGGGGGGGGGACTCAAGACAGACCCCAAATAGGGAGAACATAACAGAAAACGATGAGCACTCGAAACAAAATACAAATTCATACACATCTAGGTCACCTACGAGAAGACTCAGAGACCAGGGTCACCAAATAGATAGATAGAATCTGTTGTACGGTTGGCCAAATAAGTCATGTGTCGGATGTCATTACGTTTAGCTCTCTGTGTGCTGTATTAATGTCTGTTGGATGTTGAATAGGGTGTGTAAATATAGGAACATGTTTGTATATCTCACTCAAAATGATGAATTAAACCTTAGGTAATGCTGATACCAATTATTGATAGAAATATACTTGGTGCCGCGACATGACTTATTAGGCCGACTGTACAAGGCGACTAATAGGGGGGATGGTGGTAGACTTGTATATTTTCCCTGACTAATGACCCCACCCCTGTATTCACCAGGTTCCCTCGTGCTCAAGTGCCTAAGCGTCTGCCGCTGAACTACGCCCACGGACCCGAGTTAGAATCCCTGCTGGACCCGTACCTACGAGCGGCGTTACAGAAGGGCGTACCACCTCTCTTTACCGACATACAGAGTCTATACACCGAGCCCGACAGAATACTGATCGTCCAAAACCTCATGGAGAGATATCTTAAGAATCTGGAGGAGACGGGACATTTGTGTCAATCAGGTAAGTTTACACATTACCTTACATGTTGTTGTTGTTGTTGTTCTTGTTCCCTAGGCTGCTTGGCCAAACAGCCCCGAGTCCCTAAGAAAGGCCATGGCCACAATCGGATTTTCCCACAGAGCTCTCAAGGAGTGTAGATTGTGTTGTTGGCGTATGTGATTGTGTTGTTGTTGTTGTTGTTCCCCAGGCTGCCTGGTCGAACAGCCCCAAGGCCAAGACCATAACCGAGCGCCCCCACAGAACCCTCCCTGCCTACCACAATAAAGCCTGGGTGAAACCAAAGCCCCACCCAGGGCCCTGTGCCCCTCAGCAATTATGAAGAGAAAGTTGAGGGGCAAAGGAAAAATGTGACGCTTTGGCTTCCAATCTTGGTAGATTGGGAGGTCAATCCACGGAAGAAACGCCGTCACTTGAGATTTAGAAAATATATAAGTAAAAGGAACAGTCAGAGTAAGCTATGGGTATGGCAGAGATCGCTCAGTTCTCACTCTGGTAGACTAGCTCATCGCCACATGACTAGAACCCAATCCTCTCAGCATCAGCTAGGAAAGGCTCTAGAAAGCCATCATTGACAGGGGGATAGCTCCCCTATTTCAACCCCTTTCGGGGTTGGGCACCCGCTAGTGATTGTGTAGAATGCAGTCTTCTATGATATGTTTAATAGTTTTGGGTGCTGTGTTGCATCCTGGGCAGGTGTCGACGACTGAGTCATCCAGTCTCTTCTGATAGCTCAGAAGAGCTGGATGGTGCCCACATCTCAGCCTGGCCAGGTGGACTCAGTCCTCGCAAGGAAGGGAGGATTCAGAAGGATGGATTTCGGGAGGTCGTGCCTGCAGCTGCGTGTTGTCTATGAGTGATTGGATGGAGTGGCGAGAGTACTGTACTGTACTGTACAAGTAACCCACGTCATATATTCTGATATTTTGTTAGGTAACTTGTAGATCATATTCTTTAATGTACAGTAGACCCTTGGTTAGCGAACAGGTTCCGTTCCGAAAATACCGTGCGCAGAGCGAAATTACGTTGGGCAAAAGGACGGCTTTATGGGATTAATTACTGTAGTTTGGTTCTAGGACCCCGAATTGTTCCCCTATCCACCTATATTACCCACCTTTTAGCTCAAACCGAATCATTATATGAGTATTTTATGTTATATTGCAGATGTAGTTATAACTATATCTGCAATATAACATCCAACTGGCCAATAAAGGAGGAGGAAGTCAGGGAGGAGTACAGGAGAGCAGTGGAAAGACGACTAGGAGGGTTCGACCTGGAAGTTATGGAGGAAGTGGAGGAGATGAGCAAGGTGTTTAAGGATGAGTTCTGTGCAGCATGTGAGGAGGTGTGTAGAGTGAGGAGAAGAGGGAGGGGAGTGAAAGGTACAGCATGGTGGACAGAAGAGGTAAGAATAGCTGTGGAAGAAAAGAAGAAAGCATATAGAGAGTGGTTGGGTAGTAGAGGGAATGAAGATTCCGAGAGACAGAAACGAGCGAGGTACGTGAGAGTAAGAGGGTGGTGAAGAGAGTAGTGAAGGAAAGTAAGAGAAGAGTAGATGAGGAATTTGGAAGGAATCTGAGTGTAAAATGGAGGGAGAGTAAGAAACTGTTCTGGAAAAGAAGTCAAGAAAGTTAGGGAAGGTAGCAAGGGAAACAGTAAGGGTGTGAAAGATAAGAATGGGAGAATGCTAGCCGAGAAGCAAGAGAGAGTCGAAAGATGGAGGAGTACTTCAGTGAGTGCTAAATGTAGGAATGAAAGAGCCAGCAAACATAGCTGGATATGGTATGGGAGGGAGAAGAAGAGAAGTAGTGGAGGAGGAGGTGGGGATCAGGAGGTCAGAAGTGTGGGAAGCCATGAAAAGAGTGAAGTTGGGGAAAGCACCAGGAACAGATGGAGTGTGTGGGGAAATGTTGAGGTATGGTGGTGAGATAGTGATAGAATGGGTAGTGAAAATGTTGCAAAACTAGCATGGGAGCAAGGGGAGTGCACCCGATGACTGGAAGATTGGCATAATAGTCCCCCTATATAAGGGCAAAGGGGAAAGAGGAGTTGTGTGGTAACCACCGAGGATATGTCTTCTAAGCGTAGTAGGAAGGTATACAGTAGGGTAGTGATTGAGAGAGTGAGAGTGAGAACGGAGAAATGGATAGGCGACGAGCAGAGCAGGGAGGTTTTAGGAAGGGAAGAGGATATGTAGATCAGATTTTTACCCTGAATTGTGTTGTGGAGAAGTATCTGGAGAAGAAACAAAAGGTGTATGTTGCCTTTATGGACTTGGAGAAGGCCTATGACAGAGTGGATAGAGAAGGTTTGTGGAAAGTACTTAGAATATACGGAGTAGAGGGCAAGTTGCTGAAAGCAGTGAAAAGCATGTATGAGGGTGCAAAGGCGGCAGTACGTATGGAGAGTGAGCAGAGCGAGTTCTTTGACCTGAATGTTGGTTTGAAACAGGGGTGTGTGATGTCCCTGTGGTTGTTTACTGTATATATGGATGGAGTCATGAAAGAAATACTATCAAGAGCAATGGATGTTGGTGTATCGCTGAAAAGGGAGGGAATTGAGTGGAAGCTACCTATACTGCTGTTTGTGGATGATACAGTTCTGATGAGTGATAATTAATGGGAGTTGCAGGTCTGGTAAATGAGTTTGGAACAGTGTGCAAAAAACGGAATTTGAAGGTAAATACGGGGAAGAGCAAGGTTATGGTCTTCGAAAGGGGTGAAGTCACAGAGTGTGAGGTGAAGCTGAAACAGTCAGGCTATGGAGATCGTCAACTCTTTTAAGTATCTGGGCAGTGTGTTGAGTAAAAGATGGGACTATGGATGAAGAGGTGCGGGAGAGGGTACAACAGGGGAAGAGGGTTGTAGGAACGCTAAAAGCAGTAACAAGAAATAGGGTGGTCAGTATGGAAGTGAAGAAGTCCTTGCATGACAGTGTGGTAATCCCGACACTGACTTAATGAAGCGAAGCATGGACGTTGGTTGAGAGACTCCGACCAAGAGTGAGAACAGTGGAAATGAATTACCTAAGGATTGCGTGCGGAGTTACATGGAGGATAGACAGACTAATGAGGAAGTAAGAGGAGGTGTGGTGTGGAGGTAGAGTGTGCTGGAAAGTGTGAAAAGGAACAACTTGAGATGGTTCGGCCATGGAACGTATGGAAAGCGAGAGAATGACTAAGAGGGTGTACGAGAGTGAGGTGGAGGGACAGAGGGGGAGAGGTAGACCGAATATGAGGTGGAAGGATGGAGTGAGGAACTACATGAACGAAGGCGGTGCTGGTTGGGGGGAGGGGCGTCGACTGACTGGGGACAGAGGTGCATGGGGGTGGTTCGTTCGTGGCCACCCCTTCGGGGATCACGGCGTCAGGCAATAGATAGATAGATAGATACCAAGTTATGGGATCGTAAGGAATCAGCAGGCGTGGTGTCAATTTTGCTACTCTCCCGAAGTTCCACTAGACCTAGAGGTTTTTACTATTATATAGCGGAAAATGTTTACATCTAGCGACACAAATTCTGGTGATAATATGGAGATTCGAGCAAGATTTGATAGATATTCAAGAGACTTGCATTATTCTGAAGATTTTTGGCACAAATTTACTATGTAGCGGCCTTCTAGCGTCATTTGAAGTTGGATCTAGCGGATTATTATGATTTGATTTGGTAACCCTGATCTTTGCTGTCGTCTGCTAGCCTACAGTTTTCGGCATAAACAATCTAGCCATCTTTGTCTAACAGGCAGACAAACAGTATTTTCGTTGTGTTCCATGGTTGCTTTAATGAATGCAATCTTAAGCTATGATAGGAATTCTAGATTGACCATTAAATTTGCAGATCACGAAAAAAAAACCTACACATCCCAGAACAGACTTATAAGCGAAACAAGTTAGGCCTATCCTTGGTTAGGCTAACTAATTTAAGTCTTTCGAAATAACGAGTTGATGATGACATACGCATATAAATGACAAACTTATGAAAAACAAATCAGATTAGCAATGAAATGGGTAGATCTAGGAAAAAGTAATGAACCACGAAGGCACTGTGGATAGTGTGAGCGGGCAAAAAATTGGTAGCATGACATTGAGGTTAGGCTAACCAATTGAAGTATTTTTCACAACCATAAGTTAATGCTGCTATAGCATATACATGGCAAACTTATGGAAAAAGGTTCAAGAATAGCATTTAAATCAGCAGTTCTTATGTGTTATTCAATTAAATTTGTTCATGCTAAAATGGGGAAATACACTGTGTAAGAAAATGACTTGAGGTGAAATACACTGTGTACGAAAACACTTGAGTGTATGAAACTACTTTGTAAACACCATGTGGAATCTATCATCATTTTGAACTAATAACAATGTTTAAGGAGTGTCCTCACTAGAAGGTGAGTTGTTTGAGTGTTGAGAAGGTTTGGGGCTTCGGTATAAAGTTTGTTAAAGTGATTTATGGTAGGCTATGTTAAGTGAGCAAATGGTAGTAATTTGTGATCTTCGTACAACCGAAATTTTGCTGAATGGACATTTGCAAGTAGGGGGTCAACTGTATATATGTAACGAGTACAAGAAACCCGCGTTGTCAATTCTGTTATTTTGTTTACCCCGCAGACAACGAATACAAGGAACCCGCGTCTATTCTGATATATTTGCTAAATCGTTATTCCTACACAGTGATTTTGATAAGTTCTTTTGTCTTTATAATTTGTCGTTCCTGTTTCGGTTTGTTTATTTTGCAAGTTTTAGATTGATATCCAGTATTCGATCAAATGGATATAAAATGGTAGTGATGTACCTGCGTCTATATATTCTGTTATTTTGTTTACCCCGCAGATAACGAGTACAAGGAACCCGCGTCTGTTCTGTTCGTGCTGATGTTCTTGGCCCAACATCACAGCTATCTGGGAGACACGGAGAAAGCTCTATCCCTCATAGAGCGAGCCTTAGAGCACACACCCACGCTAATAGAGCTTTATATTGTTAAAGGAAAAATATTGAAGGTGAGTTTAAGAGCTTTTTGTATTTTGTTGATGTAAGGCGATAGATAGATGGAGAGATAGAAAATATGTAGTACTGTACAAGTGTTGGAAGATGTTTGTCTTAGTGATTAGATAATTGGGTATTGAGTGATTATGCTATGACAAAATACATAATATAAGTGGAAAAGTACAATAAGAATAATGTGGTGTAAATAAAATATATAGGCCTATTACATAAAAGGTATGTAATCGGAAAAGGAAAGAAAGAAAAAACAAAAGAATTCAAATGGGGCGCGTAAATTATTGCGGATATCGATCGTGGATATTGTGACGTCATAAGCAAGGCGATGAGTAACTGGGTTATGGAATTGCAAGGGGTCGACCGTGAGCAATGATAGTGAATGGAAGTGCTGACATTGGAGTTAAGTCCTGGCCGGGGATTAAGATTTTAGTCAGCACACAAAGTTTATTAGTGCACTGGAATAATCTGCTCACCCTGCCCTTGATGATGAATTGAAGTATTATCCACCAACTCTGCCTGCGATACTCAACAATAACTCTACCGGTGCTACAGCGAGGTGAGGCGATTTCAAAGTGAGTTCAACAGAAGATAGAGGAATGACTATAGATCAGGCAAGAGAAGTGGTAATAAATAGGAATGAATGGAGAATGCTAGTGAATAGATGTGTGTAAACGCGGTCGTTTGGGAGAGGGGGTTAGGCGCCAGTTGGACTAGATAATAGTCCGTCAGGCGCCTGGCCCGGGGAACCGGTGGTAGTGTAGGGTGCACCTGGATGCATGGTGGGCGGGCTTGTGGTGGTAAAGCTTCGCTGCGTGTCTGCCTGCAGAAATCGGTGCCTCACAAGGGGTCTTGCGACCCCTTAAGGTTACTTGCCCTCCAAAATACTGCTGTTTCTAGTGTCCAACAGTATTTCAGAGAGATAAAGATATAAAAAGGAAATAACCTCCCTGGGGATTACCATGACAGGGAGGGGGGACAATAGTAAGGAAATACCACAATTAATTTATGGATGGGACTCGTTAGCCTTGGTCGGCAACCCATCTAGGGGAGATTACCTTATACGGTACAAATCCGGGTGGATGGGACTCGTCAGCCTTGGTCGGCAACCTGTCTAGGGGAGTAAACCTTATACAAATCATTACTGCTATCTTAGGGTGAAGCAGGTTAGTGGATGGATTAGCTGCACACCACTGTAGAAAAATAGTGCTAAAAAATACATAAAAGGCCTCGGAGTCAGACGGACCCTAAATTGAGTGGTCAATCCTGTAAGTCCTTCAGTAAACTGGCTTGGGTTGTCCCTCTTACAGGGGATAGGTTTGCTTGGGGGCATTTTGTGTATGGCCACCCCCATTAAGGGGAGTAAGGTGTCTGGCAATAGATAGATACTTGTAGATAGAATATTTTATTAATTTACAAATGCAGTCAACCTTGGATTCAGAGCAAGGTGTTTGTCAAGGCGAACTTTGAAGGAATCAACGTTGTTGCAGTCTATAACATCTCAGATACATGTGTGTACACATACAGTGTGTACATGCTTAGATTGATATGCAGGATTCGAAGTTGCATAATAAATCGTAGGCAGTGTCCACCATCCTTTAACTGTCTTCGTGGTGCGATGCATAAGGTGTTAATTTTCGGTGTGAGCGTCCTGGGTTCGAATCCACGGACTGCCACATGTGTTTGTAAATTTCATTAATCGATTTTAGGAGTATAGTTGGTTGTTGGAAGGAACATAATAATAAGTCAATTCCACAAGTTGACGACTCGATTGAAGAAGAAATTCTTGGATTCGTGCGAGTTGAATGTCAATTGTAAAGTACAGTTTGCTACAGTTCATATTGTCGATGCCTCTGATAATCTTGAAGACTTGAATTAGGTCACCTCTTAATCTACGCTTTGTTAGGGGAAATAGATGTAATTCTTCAAGACGTTCCTCATATGGTTTGTTCTTTAGACTGGGTATAATTTTAGTGACTGCATTGAACACATTCCAGTTTGTCTATATCCTTTTGATAGTAAGGGCACCAGGACTGAACGCAATATTCCAGGAGTGGGCGAACTAAGGAATTATATAGAGTGAGGATTACAAATTTGGATTTATGCTCAAAGGACCTGCCTATGAAACCAATAATTGTGTTTTGCTTTCTTAACAACCTCCTTGCATTGTTGACTTGGTTTGAGGTTACTTGATATTGTTACTCCTAAATCCGTTTCTTTGTCTACAGTCTTGAGTTGAGTGCCATTCATTGAATAGTTCACTTTCTCATTTTGGCTTCCAATGTGAAGTACAGTGGGCCCCGCAAGGGTGCGCACTAAAAGGGTGCGATTCTCCAACCGTGCGGCAGATGTCCGTGTGGTGCGTATAATCCAAGGGTGCGAAAAAAGCGCGAAAAAAGCAAAGCGTGCGTTTTTTTCGCCCAATAACCCCTGAAAAACATGAACTAAGGAAAGAATACCTGTAAGTAATCCCTCGTTATCGATGGGGGTTACGTTCTTAAGACTGCCGTCGATAGCAAAAACCGTCAATACCGCATTACCGTACATTACGGTACCGTACATACACGTACAGTATCCGTGGTCTCCTATCCTATGTACTTTTAAGCGTTTCCTTTACACATAACCTTACATATTAGAGTATATTGCAAATATCTATCACTGAATACATTAGAGGCCATAATAAACGCAAGAGATACAAGGTTCAGGTACAAATAAGCAAGTAAAAGGCGGGTGGACTTAGAGCTTCTGCCTTGTTTTGACAACATTAAAAATGGAGGTCGAAAGTGACGCTCCGATCGTCGGTGAATCCGGATTCACTCAAAACCTAAAGTCTTTAGGCTAATTATTTTTGCTCTCGTTTTCGGTGTATTTTCTTATTATTGTATGTCTTATTGTTCATCATTTAATCCACTTTTGGTTGGTATATTAGAGTAATATAAATAAACAATTAATCCGTCGATATATCAGTCGATACTCGAATCAGTCTAAAGTCAGTCGATAGTCGAATCCGTCTATGATAAAGCAATCCGTCTATAATCAAATCCGTCTATAAAAAAGCCGTCGATAACGAGGGACTACTGTACAGTATAGATATGTGATTAGATATTAGATAGAATATGGGTATACCACTCACTTTGGATGGTTTATGTATGCGTGGAGGTTGGGATGTTGGTCTTACTGAGGGTCCGAGGCTCCTCAGTAAGACCAACATCCCAACCTCCACGCATACATAAACCATCCAAAGTGAGTGTAATACCCCTATTCTATCTAATCTAATCACATTTCTATACTGTGCAGGTATTCTTTCCTTAGTTCATGTTTTTCAGGGGTTATTGGGCGAAAAAAGGGTAAGTTTGAAGAGTCCCCGGACTACATAGTGAATTTCCCATAGGTTCTTAAGCTCCAAGGGTGCGTTTTACAAGGGTGCGCGCATGTCTCGGACTTAGGTAACCGCACCCTTGTGGGGTCTACTGTACAGTACTTTACATTTGTCTTCATTGAAACACATTTGCCATATTTTAGCCCATTGAGACAACTTATCTAGATTGCCTTGCATATCCTGAATTTGTTCTTTTGAGGTTACGTTATTTGCAATTTTGGTATCATCTGCAAACTTTGAGATTGTGCAGGTGAGGCCCTCATTTTTTTTTTTTTTTTTTTTTTTTTTTTTTTTTTTTTTTTTTTCTCTATATTCCAACATACTTCCTCTCGGGCATAGGCTGAGATGCCTTAACATTCACCGCTTTACAATGAACAGTGAAGCCCGTGAGGTCTTGTTCCAGTCTAGGGAGTGAGACATGTGAAGCACGTAGAGTACAACGAGCACCTGCCATCTTGCCTTCACATGAGGCACGGTGCTCACTCATGGCCCGAAACGACCCCATCTCTGAAGCCACCTCGTTCCCGTGCTTCATTGTCTCACCCCCTACACTCGGACTCTCACACTTACACACACACAACGCCACCTGTTGAGCAGATAACTCACCAGGCATTGCACCCCTATACACTCGGACTCTCACACTTACACACACACAACGCCACCTGTTGAGCAGATTACTCACCAGGCATTGCACCCCTATAGCATATTTTGAATATGGGAATATTCATACAGTGCTATTTAATCAGGGAACAATGAGGGTATTTTATTGACGTTTCGGTGGGCTTGTGGTAATGCACTGATACCAGGTACAGCACAAATTCCATCCCAATAATATCTTCCCATTGATACATCGGGATTTGAACCCGGGACCTTTGGATTACCAGGCCAGTGGCAAGACCACTCCACCACACCTCCCCTATCTATGTCGTTTATGTAGATTAGGAAGAGTACTGGCCCCAGTACTAATACTTGTGGTACTCCGCTAGTTATATTGGTCCATGTTGATGCTTTCCAATTTATGTTTTCTTTTACTGACCCAATTTTCTATTTATCTCAAGGCAACTCCTTGTATATCGTGTGATTTTAATTTGATCAATAAGTGTTTATGTGGAACTTTATTAACACCTTACGAGCGGCCTATGCGGTTTATTTATGTGTACCGCCCAGCGGGGTGTTTTTAGCCAAAATAGGGCTGTTTACGTGATCATTTTCATGCCTAAATAAGACCCAGAACGTAAAACAAGTACCTATCCCTGAAAGGGCATAAACAGAGCTTTCGAATGACACCATAACGATCCTTGTATGATGGATAGTTTTCTTGCAATAACCGTGCAACGCGAGTGCAAAAAGCAGGTAATTCGGTACTTTCGGTACATAATTGAGTATGTAGCGAGTGAGAGAGGGAGGAGGGAGCTGAGATTTGTGTCAGTAGGTTCGCCGCGGTGGTCTGGAGCAGTCATACGCTCGCTAGTCTCCTGCCACCACTTGTCTCTCTCTCTCAGCCACATTACGTGCTGAAATTGCCACTCGAGTTATGTCGAGCGCCGCCACATAGTCCAGCTTTATTTAACTCGACTTATGTTGCTCGCCGCTAATTAAGGGTTAAAGCCTTTTTGAAAGTTGAGGTATATAATATCTACAGCTTTACTCTCATCATGTAGATTTAGGATATCGTGGAAGAAATTTAAAGGGTTAGTCAAGCAGGAGCGATTGTTGCGAAAACCGTGTTGGGTATCTTTAACCCATAACTATCGGCGCGCAACATAAGTCGAGTATAATAAATCTGGACTATCTGGCGGCGCTCGACATAGGTCGTGTGGCAATTTCAGCACGTAATGTTGCTGAGAGAGAGAGACAAGTGGTGGCAGGAGAGTAGCGAGCGTATGACTGCTCCAGACCACCGCGGCGAACCTACTGACACGAATCCCACCTCCTCCCTCCCTCTCTCACTCGCTACATACGGAATTGTATGGGGAAAGTGCCGAATTACATGCTTTTTGCACTCGCGTTGCGCGGTTGTTGCAAGAAAACTAGCCATCATAAAAGGATCGTTATGATGTCATTGGAAAGCTCTGTTTATGCCCTTTCAGGGATAGATACTTGTTTTACGCTCTGGGTCTTATTTAGGCATGAAAATGATCACGTAAACAGCCCTATTTTGGGTAAAAACACCCCGCTGGTGGCTACATATTATATACTGCCTAGGCCGCTCGTAAGGTGTTAAGTACTGTATGTTGTTTTCCTCCAAGTGCTTTACAAGTCTGTCTCTTTGATAGTTTTTAGTATTTTACACACAATTGAAGTCATGCTGATTGGGCAATAGTTACTGGGCAAGGCTTTGCTGCCTTTTTTTAAAAATTGGGGTTAAGTTTGCAAGTTTCCACTCATCTGGCACAGTCCCAGTTTTCAGAGATTTGTTGAGTAGCAGTGTCAGCAGTTTGGAGAGCTCACATTTAGCTTTTTTGAGAACTCTGGGTGTGGTTTTGTGTTTTGTTTTTCTGCTGTGTTGTGATATCCCTATTTGGGCTCTGTCTCGAGTCGACCACCCCCAATAAAAAACAAAAAAATGGGCTAAGTGCCAGAGTATACACATACTGTACATACTGACATTTTTGAGATGAGATGGAGTGAAGAAGTATATGAATGAAAGCGGTGCTGGATGGGAGGAGGGGCATCAACTAACTGGGGACAGAGGTGCATGTTGGCGTTTCGATTGTGGCCACCCTTTGGGGATCACATCGTCCGGCAATAGATAGATAGATAGATAGTTAGATAGATAGTGTGTAGTAGGCCTCCCTACAAGTGTTGGAAGATAGAGGAATGACTATAGATCAGGCAAGAGAAGTGGTAATAGATAGAAATAAATGGAGAACGCTTGTGAATACAGCTCGGTCCCGCATAGTGCGAGAAATTGGTCGATACAGTGCGTCACACTATGTGAATTCGCACTATGTGAACAACGTATCTTATGGGGGGAAACTTAATTGGTCGATCGGTCCTCCATATGGCACACATATCTTTCCTTATATCGTTATTTATACCGACACAAACATACCAAGAACAAATGTTAATGATAAATATAGCATATCAATGGTAAATTAGACCTTTCCTTACCTTAAATTCTACACTTGGTATGATCACAAACCCGAGAATGCCAGATAGCATCACACAGTACGGAGTAAAAAAATTCTTACTGACCAGCCTCCCTCCATGCCCAAGCTGCTGAAACGCCAGTGATGCCACGAGTCAGGCGGGAAATTTATCGCACTGTACAAATTTGGCCGCACTAATAGAAAACTCCCGGATTTAACCCATATTGCCACCCGACTCGCACTAAAAGATCGTATTCGCATTGGTTGATAATTTTGTGTTTAATATTTTCATTGCTCGCACTAACCAAAATTTGCACTGTTTGAACTCGCTTTGTACGGGACCGAGCTGTAGATGAATGTAAACGCGGTCGTTTGGGAGAGAGGGTCATGCGCCAGTTGGACTAGATAATAGTCCATCAGGCGCCTGTATATGAAGGGTGCGCCTGGATGTGAGGTTAACTTACCAGGTAGAGCCACTCACTGCCCACAGAGGTAGTGGCTGTGGTCAGTAGGGGCCCAAGACATGAATACAGACACTCCAAGTATAGGTAGCGCAAACGAACTTGACAATTATCTTGATCCCTGACCTCTCTGTAACTCAAAAGGGCCTAGAGAAAACTGGCTGTAAATATCCACACCTATTTCTTGGTGGACTCTTCCCAAATGATAGAAACGTCAGCCCGATTGCATTTATTGATTTTGAGTTATAAGAAGTTAAGGGGTCAAGATTATTGTCAAGTTCGCTGGCGCTACCTATAGTTACACAGTTAGTAGCAGGTACTGGGTGTCTGACAGGGATAGTTGGGTTTTGTGCCTTCATTGGAGACAAGGTTGTTGTTGTTGTTGTTGTTCCCCAAGCTGCCTGGCCGAACAGCCCCAAGGCCCCGAGCAATTCCAAGGCCATAACCGAGTGCCCCCACAGAACCCTCCCCGCCGACCACAATAAAGCCTGGGTGACCGAAGCCACTCCATGGCGGGGGGCTGAGGAGGGTGCGGAAACGCCCGGGAAACCAAAGCCCCACCCAGGGCCCTGTGCCCCTCAGCAATTATGAAGAGAAAGTTGAGGGCAAGGGAAAAATGTGACGCTTTGGCTTCCAATCTTGGTAGATTGGGAGGTCAATCCACGGAAGAGACGCCGTAAGGAAAAGTCAGAGTAAGCTATGGGTATGGCAGAGATTGCTCAGCTCTCACTCTGATAGACCAGCCCATCACCACATGACTAGAACCCAATCCTCTCAGCATCAGCTAGGAAAGGCCCTAGAAAGCCGCCTTTGGCGGGGGGATAGCTCCCCTATTTCAACCCCTTTCGGGGTTGGGCACCCGCCCAAGACAAGGTTTTAGTTGTTTATGTGAATGTGAGATGTTTCATGTGTTCAGTGGACGGGCATTGTGGTGTGCTCCGCTGCGTGTCTGCCTGCTGAGACCGGAACCTCTCCGGGAGATCTGGGTCTCTGGGTCTTCTCCTGGACAACTTAGATATGTGTGTGTGTTTTTATTTTTTATTTTTTTATTTTTATTTTATTTGTTGTGTTGTGTTGTTTCTTTTCGGGCTATGTCTTGAGTTGGCCACCCCCAGCTATGGGGTATGTGCCGCTGTATATACAATACATTTATTTGTATTTTTTGTTTATTTCCATTTGTATATTTTTGTTTTATTTTTAATGTATTTTTGTTTGTTTTTCAGCACGCGGGTGATTATGTGGGAGCGTACGAGGCGTTGCAGGAAGCCCAGGCGTTAGACACGGCCGATCGCTACGTTAACTCCAAAGCCGCCTCCTACCTAATCAAAGCCAACCTAGTCAGACAGGCCGAGGAAATGTGCTCCAAGTTTACCAGAGTGAGTAGTGTTATCATCTATCTTTCCCACATCCCATGGTACACCATGGGAGTAAGCGCTGTACTGGAATAAAGGGACCCCTGCCGAAGGATAAGTCAGAAATAGAGAAATTTGAATGCTTAGTGTGCAAAGGCTAGCTTGTGTTAAGTGATGATCCTGTAGCTGTGAATTTTAGAAATGAGTCATTGGAGCTGGTGGACAAGTTTTGTTACCTAGGAGATACCATCTCTGCCGGTGGTGGGGCCGAGGCTACCACTGTTGCTAGAATTAGGTGTGGCTGGGGGAAGTTCAGAGAACTGCTGCCAATCCTGACCATGAAAAGAATGCCTCTCCCCCTGAAGGGAAAGGTGTATGCCTCATGTGTTAGAAGTGCAATGACGTATGCCTCAGAAACATGGGCCGTTAAAGTAGAGGATGTCAACAGAATGGAGCGTAATGAGAAGAGAATGGTGAGATGGATGTGTGGGGCCAGGCTGCAGGATAGAATAACAAATGTTGAGCTGAGGAGACGTTTAGGTATAAAGAGTATTAGCGAGGTGATGCGTACAAGTACACTGGGATGGTATGGACATGTGAAGAGAATGGATGAACAAAATTGGGTGAAAAAATGCAGGTCTGTGATTATGGAGGGAACTGCACCAAGGGGTGGACCGAGGAAGATCTGGGATCGGACTATACGTGCCGATCTCAAATCCAAGAACTTGACAAGTGAAGCAACCCTTAACAGGGTTGCCTGGAATGCCGCCATTAGGACAAGAAACTGAAACTGCACGTATGTGTGGAACACTCGTCTTAAAATGTTATGTATATACATACATACATACATAAAATTTTAAGACTGAGTGTTCCACACATAAGTGTAGTTTCAGTCTCTTATCCTAATGGCGGCGTTCCAGGCAACCCTGTTAAGGGCTACTTCACTTGTCAAGTTCTTGGATTTGAGATCGGCGCGTATAGTCCGATCCCAGGTCTTCCTCGGTCCACCCCTTGGTGCAGCTCCCTCCACAATTAAAATGTAAAACTTGCAAACTAAACAAACCAAAATTGGGACAAGGACAATATAAAGTCAAATTAAATTATCGAAATCGCTATGTGGAAACAACGCTTACTAAAATGAAAATTATTAAATAAAAGAACACACAATCACAGACCTGCATTTTTTCACCCAATATTGTTCATCCATTCTCTCCACATGTCCATACCATCCCAGTCTACTTGTACGCATCACCTCGCTAATACTCTTTATACCTAAACGTCTCCTCAGCTCAACATTTGTTATTCTATCCTGTAGCCTGGTCCCACACATCCATCTCACCATTCTCATCTCATTACGCTCCATTCTGTTGACATCCTCTACTTTAACGGCCCATGTTTCTGAGGCATACGTCATTGCACTTCTAACACATGAGGCATACACCTTTTCCTTCAGGGGGAGAGGCATTCTTTTCATGGTCAGGATTGGCATCAATTCTCTGAACTTCCCCCAGCCACACCTAATTCTTTGTAACAGTGGCAGCCTCGGCCCCACCACCGGCAGAGATGGTATCTCCTAGGTAACAAAACTTGTTCACCAGCTCCAAAGACTCATTTCCAAAATTCACAGCCACAGGATCATCACTTAACACAAGCTCGCCTTTGCACACTACGCACTCAAATTTCTCTATTTCTGACTTTTCCTTCGGCAGGGGCCCCTTTATTCTACTACAGCGCTTACTCCCATGGTGTACCCAACATCGACAGATGTTACATTGAATTGAGTTAACGCCCACTCCCTTTCCACACACTGCACATGGGTATGTATGTATGGCTTAACAGCTGCGCAGCTATGGTGTGTTTATTAATTTCATTAATTGAGTTTAGGAGTGAAGTTGGTTGGTGGAGAGAACATAATAATTTGAAAGTGCCTGCCATGCGAAGATATTTTGGTACATTCCTTACAAAAATCGGCATTTTACCATATACTGTATATAATTAATACTTATCCATATGTGGTGATTGGCTGACCCTTTGTCAGAGTGAGGGTTGGTGTCCTCTACTTCCCATAGCCCCTTCATCTTTTTCTCCCTCTGCATCTCTAATTTTTTCAAATGGCGTAGGGATGCGGCGACCCCAACGCCCGCCACTTTCTGGTGCAGGTAGCCTCCTCTGTGGTGGAGGGGTGAGAAATTTCCACCACCGCTTTCTCCTGCGAGACGTAGAAGTCGGCTAAAGGGGATCGGGGGCAGGGAGGCCTGGCATCCTTCTCTCCTTAAATAAATTACCAAAAAAACAAGACAGAGATAGGGACGAGGGAACGCGTTCGTGGTCCCGGACCCTAAGAATAGAAGCTGTAAATGTGCAAGGATGTAGTACGAATGAGAAGCGAGAGGGCATTGGACGGTTATTTGAAAGAAAGAAGTATGATGTGCTTGCACTGAATGAAACAAAGATGAAAGGAGAGGGAGAATGGATTTTGGAAACGTGATTAAAATTTAAAACTTGCAAACTAAACTAAACTAGGTTGAAAGTCTGGAGTAGATGAGGGAGTACGTGGGAAAGAGAGAGTGGCTATTATTGTGAAGGAGGAGTTGAGAGAGAGTTTATAAAAGAGTGGAAAGAGGTGTCATCAAGGCTAATGTGAGTATGAATGCGGTTTAAGAGTGAAAGGTGGTTTTGTAAGTGCTTATGGACCAGGAAGTGAAAGAAAGTTAGACGAGGTGGAGGGTTTTTGGGAGGATTTGAGAGATTATCTACAAGGGTTTGAGAAAATGAAAATGTTATAGTTTTAGGGGACCTAAATGCTAGGGTAGGAAATGAGCCTGTTGAGGGAGTCATCTGTAGTTTTGGTGTGGATGGTGTAAACGAGAGGGAGAAAGACTGAAAAATGTTTGTTGCGAGTGTAGAATGAGTGTAGGTAATACGTTCTTCAAAAAAAGGCGTATACACAAGTACACATGGCATAGACTTGTGAGGGGAGAGATTTTAGAGAGGGCATTGATGGATTATGTGCTGGTGAAAAGGGAAAGATTGTGTATTGTGTATTGTGAGATGTGTGAGAGGAGGCGAGTGGACGTCTGCTGTGCCCAGGAAACACTCTGGAAAGGGTATGGGGTACAGTGGATTGTTGGAAGAAAGAAAAGATATAGGATCTACTGGAAGGGGGTTGAGACTGATAAAGCGAAAGTAGGAGTGGGTGTTCTGGTGGCTGAAGAGTGGGTGGAAAGTGTGCTTCAGATTATGAGAATTAGTGAAAGGCTGATTGTTTTGAAGTTGAAAGTTGGTGAATTTTGTTTAATGTGATATAATATATGCATATGCCCCACATGCTGGCCTACAGAAGAGATAAAAGAGGACTTCTAGAATGACACCGTCAGTGTCATTTCAGGCCTCTCGGAGAATAAAATAACAATCCTGGGAGGGGACCTGAATGGTCACGTGGGAGCATCTGCAGATGGATACGAGGGGGTACATGGAGGAAATAGTTACGGAAGGAGGAATCTGGAAGGTGAATATATACTGAAGTTCTGTGTTGCACTCAACATGGTTGTGTATAACACGAAGTTCAAGAAAAGACAGAGCCATCTGATCACATATAACTCTGGGGTCTCCAGTAGCCAGATAGATTACATCTTGGTTAACAGGAAAGACTGGAAACTGGTTCGGGATGTAAAGGTCATCCGGAGCGAAGAATGTATCCCCCAGCATAAGCTACTTGTGTGCGACATGAGCTTATACAGAGATCCTAAGCGCAAGAAGGTATACATACCCAAAAGGAAAGTGTGGCTGCTGAAGAACAAGGAAGTTAGGGATAGGTTTCATAGTGAACTGGAGGAAATGAATAGAAATAAGGAAGCTAAACCTAGCGATGTAAATAGTCAATGGAATTTCCTTAAGCATAGCTTTCTCGCTGCCACTGACAGAGTCTGTGGAAAAACAAAGGGTCACCCCAGGAATAAGACCTCCTGGTGGTGGATTGATGAGGTAGAACATGCTGTGAAAGAGAAAAGGAGATGCTTCAGAGCATGGAAGAAGGGAGGCAGTAAGGAGGAATACCAGGCAGCTAAACAAACTGCCAGAAGAGTTGTTGTTGTTCCCCAAGCTGCCTGGCCGAACAGCCCCAAGGCCCCGAGCACGGCCAAGGCCATAACCGAGCGCCCACACAGAACCTTCCCTGCCGACCACAATAAAGCCTGGGTGACCGAAGCCACTCCATGGCGGGGAGCTGAGGAGGGTGCGGAAACGCCCGGGAAACCAAAGCCCCACCCAGGGCCCTGTGCCCCTCATCAATTATGAAGAGAAAGTTGAGGGGCAAGGGAAAAAATGTGACGCTTTGGCTTCCAATCTTGGTAGATTGGGAGGTCAATCCACGGAAGAGACGCCGTCACTCGAGATCTAGAAGATATATAAGTAAAAGGAACAGTCAGAGTAAGCTATGGGTATGGCAGAGATCGCTCAGTTCTCACTCTGATAGACCAGCCCATCACCAGAAGAGTTATTTACAATGCTAAAAAAGGCATTAAGGACCTGGTCCTCGAACAAGTGTGTAACACTTGACAATCCCAATGGGATCATCAACCTAGCTAGGCGAGTTAAAAATTACAGTAGGGATATTATAGGTATACAGTGTGTTAGAAATGATGATGGGAAGATTGTGTATGCAGAAGATGAAATCAGAGAAGCATGGAAGGCAAACTATGAACGATTGCTAAATGGAGAGTTTGAATGGGATAAGGAACAGCTTAGTATCGAAAAAAACATATCTGGACCCCCTCCTTTGATAGTACCAGCTGTAGTGAGCGACGCTATCAATAAAATGAAGGACGGTAAAGCTCCAGGTTGCCCTGACATTGTCGCTGAGATGATAAAAGCCTCAGGGGAGACTGGTGTCAGCTTAGTCACTGAGATGATAAACACCATTATTAACCCTTGTCTAGCGGGGTGTTTTGGGCTCATTTGGGCATATTCAGGCCCTCTTGAATAATCAATCAAGTATCTGCATGAAAAAAAATGTATTCAGCAAAAAACTAGGCGCTAAAAGCTTCAAAATGAGACCAGAACGAGCTACGTAGCACTCGTGGTTCTCTTGCAGTGGTGCCACGAACATGGGAGTTTAGCGTATAGCGGTATATTTTTCCCAGCTATGCTCACTACTGGCTACACTGCCGGCCTCTCGAGAACACAGGGAACATGAGTTAATGGGTGGCGGTAAGCCCTGGGAGTCGGCTGTCGGGCCCGCTGCGCTCCCGGCCATTTGCACTCGATTTTAACCCTTTAAAAGCCTTAATAATGCTCCTAACTTGCTACAAATTGGTGCACGACTTAAGTCGAGCGCCGCCAATAAGGGGTTAAAGATAAGAAAATCCTCGAGGATTGGCACAAAAGTGTAATAGTAAATATATACAAAGGAAAAGGGGATGTGCTAGATAGAGGTAATTATAGGGACCTGAAAATACTTGATTAAATCATGAAGGTCTGTGATAGAGTCTGAGGGTTTGATTAGGCAAAGCATCTCCATTGATAATTTGCAGTTTGGTTTTATGCCAGGACGTGGTACAACCGATGCTATCTTCATAGTCAGGCAGATACAGTACAGGAAAGATACTTACTAAAAGGCAGGGATCTTTACTTTGTGTTTGTATACCTGGAGAAGGCCTTTGACAGGGTGCCTAGAGATGTTGTGCAGTGGGATATGAGGAAACTTGGTGTGGAAGAGTGGCTGGTGCGTGTGATAATGAAGATGTATGAGGATTCGCGAACTGCGGTGAGGGTGAAAGGTGTACTGAGTGATGAGTTCGCAGTCCGTGTTGGAGTCCATCAGGGTTCAGTGTTAAGCCCCCTCCTCTTTATTATGGTCCTGGAGGCACTGTGTAGAGATTTTAGATCCGGACTCCCGTGGGAACTGCTTTATGCAGACGATTTAGTCCTAATAGCTGACAATGTGCAAGATGCTGAGACCAAATTCAGAAAATAGAGAGAGGGCATGGCGAGCAAGGGTTTAAGAGTCAATATTAACAAAACCAAGGTTATGCATTGTAGATTGAGACGAGGCAATGTGGAAAAGAGCGTTGCATACCCATGTGCAGTGTGTGGAAAGGGTGTGGGCGCTAACTCGATTCGGTGTAGCATCTGTCGATGTTCGGTGCACCATGGGAGTAAGCGCTGTAGTAGAATAAAAGCACCCCTGCCGAAGGATAAGTCAGAAATCAAGAAATTTGAGTGCGTAGTACAAAGGAGTACAAAGGAAATCAAGCAACAACAGATCTAGTGACCCTTCTAGGTTGCTTGTCCTCCAAAACACTGAGGATCAAGTGTCCAAACAGTGGTTTAGAGTGGGTAAGGGAACATTGGAAAGTGAATTACTGCCCTGGAACTAATGTCCGTGGCAGGATTAGGAAGTTAGTAGGGGACAGATGGGTTAGTAACTGAGGGGGGGATAATATAAAGTTATTCATTTACAAACGCAGTCAGTCGCGGGTTTGATGCGAGATATTTGTCTAGGCGGAGTTTAAATGAATCAACGGTGATGCAGTCTATAACGTTTCGGGGAAGCCCATTCCACAAGTTGACAACTCGATTGAAGAAGAAATTCTTAGATTCGTGTGAGTTAAAAGATTTACCAATAATTTTGCAACCGTTTCCCCGCGTGTAATTAGCTTGGTCGATAGTGAAGTACTTACTACAGTTCATATTGTCGATGCCTTTGATGATTTTGAACACTTGAATTAAGTCACCTCTTAATCTGCGCTGGGTTAAAGGAAATAGATTTAATTCTCTAAGACGCTCTTCGTATGGTTTGTTCTTTAGGCTAGGTATCATTTTGGTAATTCTACGTTGAACTCGTTCTAGCTTGTTTATATCTTTTTGGTAATAAGGGCACCAGGATTGAACGCAGTATTCCAGAAGAGGGCGGACTAAGGAATTGTAAAGGGTTAGGATAACTTCTTTGGATTTATGCTCAAATGACCTGCCTATAAAGCCAATTATTTTGTTTGCCTTCTTAACAACTTCTGAACATTGTTGACACGGTTTTAGGTTACTCGTTATTGTTACTCCCAGATCGGTTTCTCTGTTTACATTCTTAAGCTGAGTGCCATTCATCGAATAGTTTGCAAGGGCAAGCTTGTGTTAAATGATGATCCTGTGGCTGTGAAATTTGGAAATGAGTCGTTGGAGCTGGTGGACAAGTTTTGTTACCTAGGAGATACCATCTCTGCCGGTGGTGGGGCCGAGGCTGCCACTGTCGCTTGAATAAGTTGTGGCTGGGGGAAGTTCAGAGACTTGCTGCCAATTCTGACCATGAAAAGAATGCCTCTCGCCCTGAGGGGAAAGGTGTATGCCTCATGTGTTAGAAATGCAATGACGTATGCTTCAGAAACATGGGCCGTTAAAGTGGAGGATGTCAACAAAATTGAACGTAATGAGATGAGAATGGTGAGATGGATGTGTGGGGCCAGGCTGCAGGATAGAATAACAAATGATGAGCTGAGGAGACGTTTAGGTATAATGAGTATTAGCGAGGTGATGCGTACAAGTAGACTGGGATGGTATGGATATGTGGAGAGAATGGATGAACAAAATTGGGTGAAAAAATGCAGGTCTGTGATTGTGGAGGGAGCTGCACCAAGGGGTGGACCGAGGAAGACCTGGGATCAGACTATACGTGCCGATCTCAAATCCAAAAAACTTGACAAGTGAAGCAGCCCTTAATGCCGCCATTAGGACAAGAGACTGAAACTGCACGTATGTGTGGAGCACTCAGTCTTAAAATGTTATGTATGTGTACGTATGTACTACTGGCCGTCAACCTCACATTTTTAAGGCACTCAACCCGGCTACGACTTGTGCCGTGCTTTCATTAATTTCATTTGGGGGGTTATTGGTGTTAAGAATTTTGTATCAAATCAAATTATCTATTTGCTCAGGCCCATTCCCCATTGTTTATATTTGTTTTTCTTGTTTATAATTGTTTTTATTCCCAATTAATAAGATTTTGTAAAATCTGCACTAAAGTAGATGACTTTTGGGCTAGAGCTAGGTTACTATACAGACTCTTAGTGGACAGAGGTTTTGAGGCAAGTAAATTGTTCCATAAATTTAATCTTTTTAGGGTCAATTATTGTGACTGTATTCTAAAATTTGACATCAATAATTTTAATCAAGCATTTTTAACTTGAAGTTTCTTGTATAACCTCTGCTTACTTTTTGTCTGTATTTATTGTTTTTTGTCTGTATTTATTGTTTATCTTTTTCTTTTTCTATTATTAATATTAATATTGATGATTTTTTAAATTTATTGTTCTTGTTTAAAGAGTACTCTTTGTTTAAATCTGTTGTTACTTCATATTTTGCAATTATTTGTCTTTATATACATGTATTCATTGTCGATAGTATCAATTGCTTGCTTTTGCGATTTCCTTAGTTTATTTGTGCTATAAATGTAGGTTATTTGTAGGGTAGTTATTGATAGGGGTCACTTGAGGCATGCTATGCTTACAGGTACCTACCCGATAGCACTATCGTTAGTGAGTGCTGTACTGTATTTTATATATTATTTTGTAATAGTATAGATATCTTATCAATATTTGTATTTTGTACTATTGTTAATGTCTTGTCATGTTGCAAATTTGATTTTAAATAATATTTTGACATTTAACATGTAGTTTCTTTATTCATGCAGAGTTTAGTAAAATTTGCCAGAACGTCCCGGACTTCCCAAACTTGACTACTTCCTTTAACGTGACGATAGTGCGTTGTTATATGTGCGATTAGTTTGCTTGGGAAACAGATTAACTTGCTCATGTAGTAATGTACACCCTATGTGGTGGATTGTGTTCTTTTATTTAATAATTTTCATTTTAGTAAGCGTTGTTTCCACATAGCGATTTTGATAATTTAATTTGACTTTATATTGTCCTTGTCCCAATTTTGGTTTGTTAAGTTTGCAAGTTTTACATTTTAATTTTTTATGCATACTTTCCTATGTGTAAACAATACTCTTTTGTCTTTTCAGGAAGGAGTGTCGGCGATGGAGAACCTGAACGAGATGCAGTGTATGTGGTTCCAGACAGAGTGTGCCAAGGGGTACTACCGCCTTGGGAAGTACGGAGACTCCCTTAGAAAGTGTCATGAAATTGATAGGGTATGTTTTAGAAGTTTGGTAGGATGCTTTTTCTGTTTCTTTTCAACTGACTTTAAATTGCAAAGAAATCAAGATTTCTCAGAACTTGACAACAGAGGCAGCTTTCCAGGCGGCCCGCCTGGAAAGCAGCATTTAGGACGTGAGACTGTAACGGTAACCACATTCTCTGTGGACAAAACGGTCTTTAAACTTTTATGTATGTAACCATGGGGACATCACACACCCTTGCTTTAAGCAAACATTCAGATCAAAGAACTCGCCCTGTTCATTCTCCACACGCACTGCCGCCTTTGCACCCTCATACATGCTCTTCACTGCTTTCAGCAACTTGCCATCTACTCTGTATATTCGAAGTACTTTCCACATACCTTCTCCATCCACTCTGTCATAGGCCTTCTTCAAGTCCATAAAGACAACATACACCTTTTGTTGCTTCTCCAGATTCTTCTCCACAACACAATTCAGGGTAAAAATCTGATCTACACATCCTCTCCCCTTCCTAAAACGGCCCTGCTCGTCACCTATGCATTTCTCCATTCTCGCTCTCACTCTCTCAATCACTACCCTACTGTACATCTTCCCTACTACGCTTAGAAGACATATTCCTCGGTGGTTACCACACACTCCTCTTTCCCCTTTGCCCTTTTATAGGGGGACTATTATGCCAGTCTTCCAGTCATCAGGTGCACTCCCCTTCTCCTATGCTAGTTTGCACATTTTCCATACCCATTCGATCACTATCTCACCACCATACCTCAGCATTTCCCCACACACTCCATCTGTTCCTGGTGCTTTCTCCAACTTCACTCTTTTCATGGCTTCCCACACTTCTGACCTCCTGATCCCCACCTTCTCCACTACTTCTCTTCTTCTCCCTCCCATACCCCATCCAACTATGTTTGCTGGCGCTTCATTCCTTACATTCAGCAATTCGTTGAAGTACTCCCTCCATCTCTCAACTCTCTCTTGCATCTCGGCTAGCATTCGCCCATTCTTATCTTTCACACCCTTACTGTTTCCCTTGCTACCTTCCCTAACTTTCTTGACTTCTTTCCAGAACAGTTTCTTAGACTCCCTCCATTTTACACTCAGATTCCTTCCAAATTCCTCATCTACTCTTCTATTAGTTTCCTTCACTACTCTCTTCACCACCCTCTTACTCTCCACGTACCTCGATCTTTTCTGTCTCTCCAAATCTTCATTCCCTCTACTACCCAACCACTCTCTATACGCTTTCTTCTTGTCTTCCACAGCTATTTTTACCTCTTCTGTCCACCATGCTGTACCTTTCACTCCCCTCCCTCTTCTCCTTACTCCTCCTCACATGCTGCACATATCTCTTCCTTAAACACTTTGCTCACCTCCTCCACTTCCTCCATACCTTCCAGGTGAAACCTACCTAGTCGTCTTTCTACTACTCTCCTGAACTCTTCCTTGATTTCCTCCTCCTGCAACCTCTCCTCGCCATTCCACCTTCCTCTCGCCTCCCTCCAGCTCTCCTCACCCACTTCTTTTGTATCCTAATTTTAGCTACTACTACATAATGATCAGACAGACCCCCTCCAATACCCCTATACATTCAGCACAGATTTCTTCATTCGTTCATCCACACATATATAATCAATCAGTGCCTTTCGTTCCACCACTGTCTTATCCTTCATCTTCCACACCACTTTCCATGTGTACCTGTGTATCATTCTGTGTCGGAAGAAGGTGTTGGCTATCCACAGCCTCTTCTCCACACATACGTCCACAAGTGCACTACCATTTCCATTCACCTCTGACTATACACCCCACCCTCCCACCACTCCATCAACTTTCCTATCACCCACCTTACCATTCATATCCCCAATCAGAAATATTCTTTCGCTCTTGCCAAACTTATCCAGGCACGCCTCCACATTCACCCAGAACTCCTCTTTCTCTCTCACAGTTTTACCCTCTGTCGGAGCATACACATAGCCTACACAATCACCCACGTTTGTATTCCTACTTTCATTGTCATCCACACATAAATGTGCATATAAATTCACCCATCCCCCTTCACAGCATTTCAATAATATTTATACTGTTTATCTTTTTTTTCATCTATTGATTTTTATTCATTTGTATTCATTTGTATTCATTTTTCTGTTTTTTGTTTCAGCATTTCACAGAGATCATAGAGGACCAGTTTGACTTCCACACGTACTGCATGCGGAAGATGACGCTGCGGTCGTACGTGGAGTTGTTACGGCTGGAAGATGTCTTGAGGAGTAACCGCTTCTATTGGGACGCTGCTCAGATGGCTATTACTATATATCTCAGGTACGGACTTGGTTTGGTTGATTTTTATATATAACGGGGTATTACTCACTTTTTCTGGACCTACCTATGTCACCTATGTGGAGTTTGCCACTCTTGCTAGTGGCACCGAGGAGCGCTCCGCCCTTCGTTGTTGTTTGAAAATTGGTGCAGCAGACTGTTCGAAGGGGCGGAGCGCTCCCCTGCAAAGATAGGCTTGTCTGGCACTTTTTGTAGTTCGACATCGGGGGCTCTCTTGAAGCTTTTTAATGATATGCCTCTCATGTCTTTCTCGCCGTGGGAGTTTATTGAAGAGATGTGCTCCTCTATGTGATAACCAGCCCTCTCGCAGAGAGCCCATAGCACCCCGATTTTTCATCTTGGGGATATCGCATTCCCAGCCTCTCCTATCACTGAACTTCATTGCTATTGGGGTATGTAGATTTGGTACAAAACCCTCTGCGATTTTCCAAGTACAGTTGGTCCTCCGAGTAATGCGTGTTTTGGTGGCACGCGGTACACCCCAAATACCCAAAATGTTGCTAACACGGTCAATACTTACACTGGCGCGGGGTCCAGCTGGGCTCCGAACCTTTACTCCCGAATTTCGTAGCTCATATCTCTTCAAATATATGGCCTAACCAAGTGTTTATGCCTACCAGAGGTAGATATGATCGTTGTTGTGCGTTGGGTGAAGACTAGAACACCTTACATTGTGAAGTTATTGTGTGAGGTGAGAAATAATAAGACGGCGAGTTATGCGGAAATTCCGAAGCTACGATTTTCGTAATTTACCGATTACCGGAGGTAGATATGATCGTTGCCGTGCATTGGGTGAATACTAGCACACTCCACATTGTGTAGTTAATGTGTGAGGTGAGAATAATTACCGAAACACACTTATGTTATTGTTTGGCTATCGAGTGAGTGTGTACTCACCTAATTGTACTCACCTAATTGTACTCGCCTAATTGTAGTATACAGGATTTGAGCCTAAGCTCGTGTTGTCCTGTCTCTCTCTCTCTACATTTATCCAATTTTGCTTTAAAAGTTTGGATATTTCTTGCTCCCACCACCTCCCCATCCAACTTATTCCAACACTCAATGCTTCTATACGGGAAGCTGAACTTTCTTACATCAGACTTACATATAACTTTCCTCAACTTACAATCATGACCCCTGGTTCTTCCCTCGTCCCTCACCACAAAATCTCCCTTGTCGATCTTCTCAAAACCTTTCACACACTTAAACATCATGATCATGTCACCTCTCTCTCTCCTCTCCCTCAGCGTTGGCAGCTTTAGCCTCTCCAATCTCTCCTCATAAGGCAGGTCTCTAAGGCTAGCTATCATCTTAGTGGCAACTCTCTGAACTCTTTCCAGTTTTTTATTATGTTTTATAAGGTGTGGAGACCACACCACTGCTGCATACTCCAGTCTTGGTCGTATTATTGTCCCTATTATTTTTGCTAACATCTCTTCATCTAAATAATTCAGAGCTATTCTCATGTTAGTCAACACTGCATAGGTTTCACCAGTTATTTTATTTATATGCTGTTCAGGTGACAAGCTGTCTGCCACAACTACCCCTAGGTCTTTTGCTTTCACAGCTTTACTAATTATTTCATCTCCTATTTTATATCCCCAAGAAGGTCTATATTTACTTTTTCCCATCTCAAGAACCTGACACTTACTCGTGTTGAATTCCATTTTCCAAGTTTGACTCCACTCATATAACTTATCTAGGTCTCTCTGTAATTCTTGTGTCTTAGTCATTATGTGGACAACATGGCTAGGCTATCTCGGTCGCTGAATTTTTACTCACGACTTTCGTAATTTACCGATGCTCATATCTCTGCAAATAAATGGCCTAACCAAGTGTTGATGCATACCAGATGAAGATATGGTTGTCGCAGTGCGTTGGGTGAAGACTAGAACACCCTACATTGTGTAGTTATTGTGTGAGGTGAGAAATATGATGGAGGGATTTCAGAGCTTCGATCGAAAAATGTCGGCTACTGCTGTGACTCTCTCTCCTTAGCCTAGCTATCTATCTATCTATCTATATGCTCAGGCCCAATCCCCATTTTGGGGGTAGCCGACTCAAGACAGAGCAAGAACAGGGAAAACACAAAAACAACATAAAACAACAAATAAACACAGATAAAAAGCACAAACTCACACACATCCAGGTCACCCAGGAGAAGACCCAGAGACCAGGGTCACCAAGGTCGCTCCAGCACTCCCCCGGCCCCCGACCACCCGGAGAGGTTCCGATCTCGGCAGGCAGACATGCAGCGGAGCCAAAGCCACAAGCCCTCCCACCACACTTCCAGGCACCCTTCATATTAATCGTCTCCCCGGGCCAGGCGCCTGATGGACTATTATCTAGTCCAACTTGCGCCCGACTCCCTACTCCAAATGACCACGTGTTCACTCAACTATTCACAAGCATTCTCCATTCACTCCTGTCCACCACCACTTCCCCTGCCTGATCTATAGTCATTCCTCTATCATCCAAAGCCTTTCTTACACAGTCTCTCCATCTCAATGGGGGTCTTCCTGCCCTTCTATCTCCCCTTGTACCTGACTCACATATTCTCTTTGTAAGCCTTTCATCTCCCATTCGTTCAACATGACCATACCAGCTCAGCACCCTTCTGTCCACTCTGGCTGACAAATGTTCCTGCTGCCTCACTCTCCTACGTATCTCTTCATTCCTCAATCTGTCTCTACGAGTAACTCCACACATACTCCTCAAGCAGCTCATCTCCATCACATCCAGCCCTCTTTTCTCCTTTTTCTTCAGAGCCCATGTCTCAGCCCCATACATCACTGTTGGCACAACAATTCCTTGATACAGTGCACTTTTTACTTTCACTCCGAGATTTCTCGTCTTCCACATACTTCCCATTGCTCCGAAAACCTTCCTTCCTTCACACACTCTCTGTTTTACCTCCACTTCCATTCCACTCCTGCTTATCGTTCCTCCTAGATATTTAAAACACTCTACTTGTTCCAATATTTCCCCATCCAGCCTCACATCTAGATTCACCCTATGCTCTCCCCTATTACACACCATTACTTTACTTTTATTGACGTTCACCTTCAGTTTCCTCCTTCCACAAACCACACCAAACTCTTTGACTACCCGCTGCAGTTTCTCATCAGAATCCGCACCAATGCTGTGTCATCAGCGAACAGCAACTGATTCAACTCCCAATCTCTACCATTCTTCCCTACTAAACCCAATCCTCTTCCCATAGTTCTCCTATTCACCTCCCTCACCACACCATCCATAAACATATTAAACAGCCATGGTGACATTACACAACCCTGTCGCAAACCTACCTTTACCTCAAACCATTCACTCAACTCACCATTTCCTACTCTCACACATGCTCTGCTCCCTTCATAAAAACTCTTAACTGCTTCTAACAAATTTCCTCCTATTTCATAAATCCTTAACACCTTCCACATTGCTTCACGGTCCACACGATCATACGCTTTTTCCAAGTCCATAAATGCCCAAAATATCTCCTTATGCTTCTCTAAATACTTCTCGCATAACTGTCTTACTGCAAACATCTGATCCACGCACCCTCTTCCCCTCCTAAAACCGCACTGTTCTTCTCCTATTGCAACTTCCGTACACTTTATTATCCTCTCTATCAACACCCTGCCATACAGCTTTCCAGCCACTGACAATAAACTAATACCTCTATAACTTGAACACTCCTGCCGATCTCCCTTCCCCTTGTACAAGCCTAGCCTAGCTGCCTAGCCTAAACAAAATATTTATTCAGAGGTAAGAGCTGTTGCAATGGGCAAATCAACTCATTGCACATGTCAAATAACCTTTATAATTGATTTAATTATTATAACATAGGCTTCTATGGCGAAAAAGTGGACTTTGTGGAAATCCCCAGAACACCAAGGTACCTTTAACATGTAAACATATGGGTTCGGTAACGTGGATTTTGCTAACACGGGAGGTAATCGGAACACATTGGCCGAGTTACCGAAGGACCAACTGTATATATTATTAAGTATCGCTCCCTTCTACGTTCTAACGAATACAGCTTTAGTGATTTTAAACGCTCCCAATAGCGTAACTGCTTTACCGAGTTTATATGTGAGGTGAAATTCCTCTCTACACTTTCTAAGTCATTAATATCACCTACTTTGTATGGGGATGTTAATACGTTACAGTATTCTAGCCGCTGTAGCACCAGGGATTTGAAGTGTTATCATAGGCAATTCACCGCAAGTTTTAAATGTACGTAGAATCCAACCTGTTAGCCGTTTCGCAGCTGCAACTTTGACCTGGTTATGCTCTTTGAATCCCATATTTTCAGACATTATCACCCCAAGGTCTTTCACATTGTCTTTACGTTCTATTATGTGATTGGAATCTGTTATGTAACTTGTGTTCTCTTTTAACAAAATTATTATCTCCGTATCGTATTAACCCGGCAGCTGAGGGGAGACTTAAGAGGTTTACTGGGCGACTGCGGGGAGACTCTTAACCCTTCCTACCCGGGCTGCCTTACCTAAGGCGGCAGCTTAATAGCCTAATTAAGCTTGGTCTGAACGCCGTGCGTACGACGTATGTCAACAAACCCAAGCGTTGCGTCACCGCACCTCCGAAAACAAGAAGGAGAAGACTCTTCAATGTTATTGTTCTGACGTAAGACGAAATTAGTGTCTGAAAAGCCCCCATATTGGCAACATCTCTGCAATATTTGCTCCACTGAAATCGTCATCACAACTGAACCAGTTGACTTACAGAGCTCTACTCAACGCCAAAATACAGATTGAAAACCGCACTACGATTATAGATGAGTGGGAAAGTTCTAGCAGTGAAAATAAACATAAACACGGTAGCCTAGGCCTAGACGTTCTTCAGCCATTTCGCCCGGGTACGGGCGACCGTCCTTAGGGAAGACTGCCCGGGTAGGAAGGGTTAAGATCCTAGGCCTAAAAAAAAAATTTTAACCCTCGGAATCCGGGAGGCCTCATATGAGGCAAAGTACGCGGCTAGAAATCGCCGCTATAATCATCAGAACTCGGCAACCACGCGTTGTAGCAACGTCATCTCTACGGCATTCTACAGACAACAAAAAGTTCTACAATTTGCAAAAACATTGACTACTCTAGGTGGTCTCAATCAGTAGCTACTGAATTATGAAGTTTGACTATACCAAAATTCATATGAGGCCCCCCCGGATCCCATGGGTAAGGCCCCAGTAACACTTGATTTTTTTTTTTTTTTTCCCCTCTATACCTCATATCACTTCTCCACATCTGTCAAAGTCCCCCCCCCCCCCCCCTTCAATTATCACCTATTTTCCTTCTAATTCCCTTATTCATTGGTATATTTTCGTGCTAATATCTGCAAGAGTGGTGGAATGTACAGGCTCTCAGCCTATGCCCGAGAGGGAGTAGTTGGAATATAGGAAAAAAAAAAAAAAAAAAAAAAAAGCCGGTTGCAGGGTGTGGTTATGTGACTAGCGAGTGTATTGGCAGAGGTAGAGGGTTTGGTGAGACTCTCAGTCATGCTCCAGACCTCGCGAGAGGTGGGGTTGCCTCGCTCTGCTCCACATTTCATGAATGGGCCGCTCCGTATTTATTCGCAATTTTGACCATCTAAACACTATTCCCACTTGTTTTATTGTTGTCACATGTTACTATCTTAATATTAAACGTAAAATAGGCGCATATGGATAAGTAATAATTATATATATGGTAAGTTAACAATTTTAGTGAGGAAAGAATCATAATACCTACACACAGGGGAATGGTGTAATACTACAGGGGCTGCGCAGCCGAGAGGTTAATTGGAATTTTTCTTCATTAAGCTGCATGTTGTTTTCCCTGGTCCACTGGAACATCTTATTTATGTCCTCCTGCAGCCGGCCCGTGTCTTCCTGTGTTTTTACTATCATACTCCGTTTCGTGTCATCCGCGAAGGAGGATACTGTACTGTGTCTTGTATTGGCATATATGTCATAGGTGGGCGGCAATGGCGGGAGGCGGACGCAAGTTTTTGAGGCTCCGGCATATTTTCATTCAACCTGTCCCAAAGAAGGGTGACCGCTCTCAACCCTCCAACTATCGTCGAATTGCTCTCATCTCTTGTCTTTCTAAAGTTTTTGAAACTATTCTTGCTTCCAAATTTCTTAAGCATTTCTCTTCTCATAATCTGCTTTCAGATCGCCAGTATGGCTTCCTTAACCCATCAGACCCGGCTATGTATTCCATACCGAAACCCGGGGGTTTTGGCTGAAAAACTTCTACGCCTAGGCTACCGTTTCTTTGTTATTTTGACAGTTTCCACATTCCCGCGCATCCCCAAGCGTAGATGTGTTTCGTACCTGTAGAATGGCGTTGAGTAGAGCTCTCTAAGTCAACTGGTTCAGTTGTGATGACGATTTCCGTGGAGATACCTTTGTGGCGATATCAGCCACTTTACACAACTTTTCACTACTTAACAATAACATACAGGCACACACGAACAAGGACGCCTCTCCTTCTTGTGGTCGGAGATGCGCAGCGTCGGTCCCACCGGCTGTTGTTTACAGGCGTCGGACGGATGCCTCGCACACCAAGCTTACAGGCTTTCAAGCTGCCGGAGCCTCAGAGCCCTTCCGGGTTCCGCGGGGGTGTTTTTTATGGATGCCTCAGAGCCCAACCGGGTCTGAGGGGTTAAGGGTCGCTCTACTGGTGATCTTCTTTCATATCTTACTAACTCTTGGTCATCCTCCTTTCGGGAATTCGGTGAGACTTTTTCTATTGCACTAGACATATCGAAAGCCTTCGATAGAGTCTGGCACAAATCTTTAATTTCTAAACTACCCTCCTTCGGTTTCTATCCCTCCATCTGTGCCTTTGTCTCTAATTTCCTTTCCGGCCGTTCCATAGCCGCGGTTTTGGACGGCCATTGTTCACTTCCTCACCCTATAAACTCCGGTGTTCATCAGGGCTCTGTCCTATCTCCTATTCTCTTTCTAATTTTATAAATGATCTCAACTGTACCTCAATTCCCATCCATTCATACGCAGACGACTCAACCTTACACTACTCCATTAGTTTTTCAGAACGCCCCAGCCAGCAATCCCTCAACGACAAACGTAATGAAGCCATAGAACTCTTAAATTCTGACCTAAATACGATCTCCAATTGGGGCAGAGAAAACCTTGTTACCTTTAATGCTTCCAAAACCCAATTTCTCCATCTATCTACCCGTAAGGAACTCCCAGCGGACTATCCCTTATTCTTCAACAATTAAAAAATCAATCCTTCATCTTCTCTCAATATTCTTGGTGTCTCTTTTTCTTCTGCTCTCAGTTGGAAGGACCATATTACCAGTCTTGCTAAGGCAGCCTCCCATAAGCTGGGTGTGCTCAACCGCCTTAGGGGGTTCTTTTCCCCTGCACAGCTTCTTGCTCTGTACAGGGGCATAGTGCGTCCTTGTATTGAGTACCGTAGTGTTCACATGTGTGGGGAGGTTCCTCTCACACCACTCTCCTAGACTAAGTTGAAAGGAAGGCCTTTCGTATCATTAACTCCCGTCCACTCACCAACTCTGCAATCTCTCTCGCTATTCTATCGCTACTATAATAATCAGTGTTCCTCAGAGCTTTCCCAGTGTATACCACCTCCTTTACGTAGGGCACGTGGTACCCGTCTTGCAACTCGATCCCACCCCTACTCTGTGCAACTCTCCAACCCAAGAGTGAAATGTTACTCTCAAACTTTCTTCTACTCAACAGCTGAGCTCTGGAACTCTCTCCCTAAATCAGGCTTTCCCTCTTCCTATGAGTTAAATTGCTTCAAACTCCGTGTGTCCAGGCATTTTGGCTCGAACGTCCTTTGATTTTGGCCCTGTCACTCTTTCAACTATGGGGGAGGCACTCGCTATAGGCAGTTGTTGTTGTTCCCCAAGCTGCCTGGCCGAACAGCCCCGAGCAAGGCCAAGGCCATTACCGAGCGCCCCCACAGAACCCTCCCTGCCGACCACAATAAAGCCTGGGTGACCGAAGCCACTCCATGGTGTTATGCCTTTTGCCTCCCTCAATCACATAGAAAAAAAAAGAAACGGAATTTCGAGTGCATATGGAGCTAGCAAGGAGAGGAAGGACTCGTGAAGTGTTTGGAAGATAAATTGGTGTGGTGGAGGGGTGATATACTGTATAGTGTAATAAGATTAGAGTAACGGGACAGCGGTAGTGTTGTGAGTTGTTGAGATTGTAAACAAACATGGCGGAAGGAATATTGGGATTGACGGAGGCGGAAGAAAGGCTACAACGTTTTCGTGGGTTTAAGAGTACAGATAAGAAGTTAGAAGAGGTTATTAATGTTGTGAAGGATTTGGAAAAGTGGAAGAGTGATACGGAGAAATGGAAGGGGTATATTGGTGAGAAAGTTAAGGTATTGTGTGTAATGTGTGGTGTGTCAGGTGGGGAAGGGAATAGGCTTAGCTAAGAAAGTGAATGCAGGCCTATTTCGGAAGTTAATGATAGCCTAGAGATGGTATTGAAAAGGGTAGATGAACTGGGAGCAGAGAATATGGCATTGAAGGAGCAGCTGAAGGAATACGAAAGACGATTCAAGGAAGTAAAGGAGTCAACTGCATGGACGGTGGTAGGTGAACAGAAAGTTAACGATTTGGAGGAAATTGTGAAAGAACAAAAGGAAGAAATGAATATGACCAAAAAAAGTTTTGAGAGTGCAGTTGTAGGGGTCATGAAGAACAAGGAGAGTGTCGTGAGGGAGGCCATGGACAGGGATAGAGGTGTAATCATGCATGGAGATATAGAGGCTCATTTGAATGATAATGGAGTGAGAAAAGTGAGGGATATGGAGAAAGTGAAGGAGGTCATGAAAGATGTGGATGGGAAGGGCAGGTGGAGGTTAGTAGGATAGGTAGATATAAAAGGGGAGAGATGAGACCTATAAGAATACAGTTTAAAACTAGGGCAGTGGCAGAGACAGTGACAAATTTTAGTTGGAGGCTAAACACAAATGAAGAACTGAAACATATAAGACTAAAGAAGGATTTGAGCATAGAACAAAGAAAAAAAATAAAGGAATTACAGGAAAAGGCTGATGAAAATAATGGAAAGTTGGGTGAGGAGGATAAGAGGAATTTTTACTGGAGAGTGAGGGACGGGAAATTGAAGAAGTGGTTTATACGAATAGAAGGGAGAAGGAGATCAGGGAGGGAAGAGAATGTGATAGGAGTTGTGACGGAGGTGGAGAACAGGGTGGAGGTGTCACAGGGAGAGACAGGAGACGAAGCTGCAGACCCAGTAGTGCCAGGGGGGGGAGTAGGGTACGGACAGGAGGAGCGGGATGGTGTAGTTGCTGAAGGAATGGTAGAAAGATTAAGGATTATGTTTAGTAATGTAGATGTGTTTACCCAGGACAAGAAAAGAGAACTGATATGAAGGTTGCAGGATGAAGAGGAAAAACCTGATGTCATAGCCTTACAGGAAGTAAGACCAAAAAATGCTAGAATTGAAAGGGAACTGGTGGAATATAGTTTGGAGGGTTTTGAGTTATATGAGAGGAATGCTATTAGAGCAGAGGTTGGAAGAGGACTGTTTATTTATGTAAGAAAAGAGCTCAAAGTAAATGAGGTGGATATGAGACAGCAGTATTGTGAGTATTTGTGTATTGAAGTAAAATGTGCAAGAGGGTCAATTCTAATTGCCTCTATATATAGAAGCCCAAATAATAGTAGGGAAGAGGATGATAACCTACTGAAAGCAATGGAGGAAATAGATAATAGAGAGAACAAATATAAGATTTTGATTGGAGATTTCAATTTGCCAATGATCAACTGGGCAAATTGTACTACTCCAGCGGGACCACGGTATAGTAACAATAGAAGGTAGACACAGTGAATTCTTGAACTCATATACATAAAGGCTTCTAAAAAGCACTAAACAGACTTATTAATTATTTTTATTTTGTGACTTCACGCTCAACCATGGTACCGTCATAATATAAGATAAAGTTGTTGGAATAACGTTGATTATTCTATAAGCGAATATTTAGTGAAATATTCGTATACCATCGTGGCTTGTTTGGCTCCGCTATAGTGTTCTCTCTGGCCGTCAGAGGGCACCACCGCCCGTTCTTCTCTCCCCACTCAGTGTCCCAGCCACCATTTCACTTCGTAGAAATCCATGTTCCCTCTAGCTGGCCATATACTTATACAAATCATCTCTCCACATCCCCTAGGCCTTCATACACCCTCACACGCCATCACTGGGTGAAAGTTGATGAGTGTCAGAAGCAAACTACGTGAATTTAAAGGAAGTTGAGCAAGGGATAAACGAGAATCCGTTTAGGCCTAACTTTTCTCCCGACCGATTAATCGAAAATCACCAACATCTTCGAAATATCTCTTCATATAAACTAAACATATATCAAATATCTCTTCATATAAACTAAACATATATCAAATATCTCTTCATATAAACTAAACATATATCAAATATCTTCATATAAACTAAACATATATCAAATATCTCTTCATATAAACTAAACATATATCAAATATCTCTTCATATAAACTAAACATATATCAAATAACAATGCTAACATGTAGCTTGGGTCCTACTACAATAACATTATCGATATCAATCGATGTTACTCTACATATTAGGCAATTAGGTGCAAAAATATCATCGCATTTCCGCTGTAAAATTTGAAGCGACGTCGGCTATATACTACCTCATAGCCGTACATATATTCTTCAAATGCAACAAATAACAACTTTAGCAAATAGACTAGGGTCCTGTCACACTATATATGTCTATGTTTATCCATGTCACTTTACATTTTCGGTGGAAAACGCAATGTACCGATCCTGTTAGAAGACCATATTTAGCTAGGGAGACGGTACACAGGAGTCATTGAGTGACGTCACAGAGGCCCAAACAAGTGACTGTCGTGGTTCCAATACTACCGCCATGCGCCTACCTCCTTATGTTACTATACCGTGAGTGGGACAGTGTAGCCTGGAAAACAAGTTTATAGAGAAAGTGAGAGATTGTTTTTTAACGCATCATATTACAGAGATGACAAGATATAGAGATGGGACACAGGGGAGTGTACTTGATTTGATATTTAGCAATGAGGAGGATATAGTGGAACATGTCAATGTGGATAGCCCTATAGGTTGTAGTGACCATGCCTGTATAAGTTTTAGTTGCAATATTAAAACAGAGAGGGATAATAGAAGCAATACAAAAATATACATGTATGATAGAGCAGATAGAGCTTTGTGTTAGTAATTTTCTTCTTCTGTACAGCTTCCTTCTTTTCCGTTCTTGTTTGCTTCTTCGTCTTGTTTGTTTTTCTGGTATGTATTGGCTACAGATTTGGGTCATTGTTTCTGTTATTATGCTGACTTATTCTTGCTTGCTTTAGAATTTAAATTTATGAAAAACTTAGTTGACAGTAGCAAGAAAAATAACATCCCAGAAAAATTAGCACCCCTCACACAAGGTAAAGTAAATTATCTATCTATCTATCTATCTATATCGCCTGACGCCGTGATCCCCAAAGGGGTGGCCACGAACAAACCGCCCCCATGCACCTCTGTCCCCAGTCAGTCGACACCCCTCCCCCCAACCAGCACCGCCTTCGTTCATATACTTCCTCACTCCATCCTTCCACCTCTCTTTCGGTCTACCTCTCCCTCTCTGTATGTAAATGATGAAGTTGAAAATTTTCTTGATATAAATATACAGATTGTTAATGAACAGTGCACACTTAAAAAATACCACAAAGTTGACAATTTTAATTTTAACGTAATGAACTTTCCTTTCCCTAGTAGTAATATCGATAATAAAATAATTTATATTTGTTTTTATTCCCAGCTAATAAGATTTTGTAAAATCTGTACCAGAGTAGAAGACTTTTGGGATAGAGCTAGGTTACTATACAGACTTAGTAGACAGATTTTTTTTTTGCAAGTAAATTGTTGCATCAATTTAATCTTTTTAAGGTCAATTATTGTGACTATTTTAAAATTTGATATCAATAATTTTAATCAAGCATTATTAACTTGAAGTTTCTATTATAACCTCTGCTTACTTTTTGTCTGTATGTATTAATATTTAACTTTTTATATTGTTATTATTATTCTTTATAATTAATTGTTCTTGTTAAAAGAGCACTCTTTTGTTTAAATCTATTGTGCCTTCATATTTTCAAATACAGTATTGTTATTTATTATACGGTATCTATTCATTGTCGATAGGATCAATTGCTTGCTTTTGCGATTTCCTTAGTTTATTTATATAATAAATGTAGGTTATTAGTAGGGTAGTAATTGTTAACCCATAAACGGCGAGAAAGCTCATAAGAAGTTTTACTGGGCGAGGGCGGCAAAGCTCTTAAGAGGGAGGCCTAAAAAAAACACATTTAAATGGCCCCAGTAGCACTAAACAATTTTTATTTTATTTTATTTTTGTTTTTTTTTCCCTATACCTCATATCACTCCTCCACATCCCCTCCTTCCCCCTTTTCCCCTCCCCCTTCAATTATCACCTATTTTCCCTGTTATTCCCTAATTCGTTGGTATATTTTTGTGCTAACATTAGCAAAATGTGTGGAGGATGTGCTTACGTGCCTAGCGAGTGTGTGAATGAGTAGGCTCAGAGTGGCTTGAGGCCTCGTGGAGGGAGAGGTTGCCTCAATTTTCTCCATAATTCATGAGTGGGCTGGCCATCTATATTCACAATTTTGACCAGAAAAATTATATTTTCACTTGTTTTATTGTTGTTGTTGTTGTTCCCCAAGCTGCCTGGCCGAACAGCCCCAAGGCCCCGAGCAAGGCCAAGGCCATAACCGAGCGCCCCCACAGAACCCTCCCTGCCGACCACAATAAAGCCTGGGTGATCGAAGCCACTCCATGGCGGGGAGCTAAGGAGGGGGGGGGAAACGCCCGGGAAACCAAAGACCCACCCAGGGCCCTGTGCCCCTCAGTAATTATGAAGAGAAAGTTGAGGGGCAAAGGAAAAAATTTGACGCTTTGGCTTCCAATCTTGGTAGATTGGGAGGCCAATCCACGGAAGAGACGCCGTCACTTGAGATCTAGAAAATATATAAGTAAAAGGAACAGTCAGAGTAAGCTATGGGTATGGCAGAGATCGCTCAGTTCTCACTCTGATAGACCAGCCCATCACCACATGACTAGAACCCAATCCTCTCGGCATCAGCTAGGAAAGGCCCTAGAAAGCCGCCTTTGGCGGGGGGATAGCTCCCCTATTTCAACCCCTTTCGGGGTTGGGCACCCGCATTGTTTTGTTTTATATTTTGTTATTGTTTTATTGTTGTTACAGGTTACTATCTTAATAGTGAAGGTAAAATAGGCTCATATGAATAAGTAATAACGATATTTATCGTAAAATGACGATTATAGGCCTGAATGGAGCCAATATGCTCGCCCATGGGCAGCTAGTTCAATACCCCCCCCCTCGATGTTGCCGGGTTAAGAGTCACTGGAAGCATGCTATGCTTACAGGTACCTACCCGATAGCACTATCGTTAGTGAGTGATATTTGTATTTTGTACTATTTTTATTATCTTGTCAAGTTGCAAATTTGATTTTAACCCTTTGGCGCACCTATAGTTTCCAATCTAGTTTTTTCCCACTCCCTAAGTATATCTCAGCTCACTCAGAGCCAGTTTTGTGCCCGGCGATAATTTGTTTCTGTGACGTTTTTATCCACCAAAAAATCCTTGTATTTGGATAAATGATGCACCATCGGCTTCGGTATTGATTGAACTTAAAGATAAGCAAGTAAAAACATAGAATAAATACAAAACAACCACATTGGGGCACTCCAAAATAAGAATTGTAAAAAAAAAATCTAATTGCCTTATCTCCAACTCGCGCTAGCTCAAAATTTTGCCCACAACATTTTTGATTTGCATACATATATGGAAGCGGAATTTTATGAGGATTCCACTGGTAACTTCAGAATTACTATAAACCAAATAGTTACTGAGATACACAAATAAACGTGAAAGTATCAAAAACAGACTGAGCTGTACTCTGCTCTCTTCCCATGCCAGCCGTGAGTCAACCGTTAAACTGAGGGGGATGCCAATTATACCCATTGAACTAGACTTAATACTGAGTATATGTGCCAAATATGACGCGCGTCAGATGAAAACATAATTTTTGGCGAATATTTTTAAGTTTAATGACGCACATAGAGTCATCGTGCGCTTAGGGTAAAATACCCTAATGACGCACATAGAGTCATCGTGCGCCAAATGGTTAATAGAACATTTTGACACTTATTAAATGTAGTTTCTTTATTGATGCAGAGTTTAGTCAAATTTACCAGAACGTCCCCGACTTCCCAAATTGACTAATTCCTTGAACGTGACTACAGTGCGTTGTTATGTGTGCAATTAGTTTGCTTGGGAAACAAATTAACTTGCGCATGTAGTAATGTACACCCCATGTGGTGGATTTTGTTCTTTTATTTATAAATTATTATTTTACTTAAGCGTTGTTTCCACATAGCGATTTTGATTAGTTATTTTGTCTTTTTACTGTGTTCGTATACGTTTTAGTTTGTTTATTTTGCAAGTTTTACATTATAATCTGAGTATGTTGTGTCTGATATGTTAACACTGTGTACTAGGGAGTCATTGTTAGTGAAGACAAGGTCTAAGATATTGTTTTCACGTGTGATTCGGCAATATGCTGGCTAAGACTAAAAAAGTCGCAAAGTTTAAGTAGCTCTTCGTGGTGCAATGCATTAGTGTGTTGATTTTCGGTGTGAGCGTCCTGGGTTCGAATCCCCAGACTGCCACATGTGTTTGTTAATTTCATTAATCGAGTTTAGGAGTAAAGTTGGTTAGTGGAGAGAACATAATAATTTGCTTCTCTGGAGTTATTCGACACTACTTGGTCTTCTAGTTGCCTCTACTTGATGTTTGGAAGGTTAAAATCTAACCACATAATATTTGGTGTCGGGTTTCCCAGAGCTTCCACTTCTGATTTTATCATGTTGAGCTGGGTTTTGAATTTTTCTAAGGATGAGTCAGGAGGTCTGTATGTGACAATAACTGCTAAATTTAGGGATTCTATTTTAACTCCCAAGTATTTCCACTACTTCATTACTAGGGGAGGTGTGGCGGAGTGGTCTTGCCACTGGACTGGTAATCCAATGGACCCGGGTTTGAATCCCATTATGTCAATGGGAAGATATTATTGGGATGGAATTTGTGCTGTACCTAGTATCAGTGCATTACCACAGCACACCGAAATGCCAAAAAAATACCCTCATTGTTCCCTGATTAAAAATAGCACTGTATGAATATTCCCATATTAAAAAAATATGCTACAGGGGAGCAATGCCTAGTGAGTTAATTGCTCAATAGGTGGCGTTCTGAGAGTGAGGGTCCGAGTGTGGGAGATGAGACTGTGAAGCTCAGAGGCGAGATGGGATTGCTTCGAGCCGGGGTGCTTCGCATGTCTCACTCCCTAGACTGGAACAAGACCTCACGGGCCTTACCGTGTTCAGCGGTAGAGTGTAAAGGCTATCAGCCTATGCCCGAGAGGGAGTAGTTGGAATATAGAAAAAAAAAAAAATCAGTACATATCAGAGAGTCATGAATGTACAAGGCTACACCTCCATGTGTTCTATGCATTCTGTCTGCCCTATGTAGGTTATAACCAGGAATCCATACGTCACTATCTGCAATGTGGGTTTCTGTGAGAGCCGCAAATATAGTGTTTCCTTCTTCTAGCAGGCCCCTAATAAATGGTACTTGGTTTGTGGTTCTATTTTTTAGACCTTGGATGTTTGAAAACAAGACGGGGGAGGTGCTATTTATTCTATTATGTGTACCTAATAGTCCTCGGCAGGTATTTCGTGTCCCTCGTAGAGGTACTCTAGCTGGGCTATTTGTTCTTCCAATTCTCACACTTTGTTCATCTTGTTCTGCTATTTCCCATAGTGTCGTATGTATGACAGTTAGTAGAGACAGATTGAGCAATGAAGAGATACGTAGAAGAGTGGGGCAGCAGGAACATTTGTCAGCCAGAGTGGACAGAAGGGTGCTGAGCTGGTATGGTTATGTTGTACGAATGGAAGAGGAAAGGCTTACAAAGAGAATACTGTATACATACATTGCATACATTGGTTTAACGTAATTTTTCCATTCCATGCATTGTAACGGCTCAGACGGGGTTGCCTTTCAGTAGTTGGAAAGTGTAACTGATAGTACAATAAAAGCTCCTGCCACACGCCACAACGTGACCACCGAAGTCATCACTGTGGCTGATTGTTGGTATAGTGCTAAACCGTTCTGGCCCTCAGCAAGACTCAACAAAATTCCCCCTGCACACACTTGCACCTTCGCCCAGTATCTGCAACCACACTAGCCTTAAACAGTAGTTACAAAAAGGACAGCACCATAACAAGCACTCTACTGTATATTTAGGCACTATTGGACTAATAGAAACAATTACACGTCCTGCCCCAACCATGCAAACACTGTTGCCGACACAGGTGTGTGTGCCAAACAGCGCCCAGGTTAAGGACTTCCGTCCCCTGTGGCACCTATACCGCACACCACCAGGCCATCGGCAGGTGCCATACAAAGACAGTGCTAAGATAAAGACTTTATTTCATAGTAATGCCGCTTGTTCGTGCCCTCCAACAAGTCTAGTCGCCATCCGCTCGCCCCCTTATTTGAGTCGCCTTGTACGACACGCAGT